>JAHREE010000215.1:4267200-4573270 GCA_033628505.1 Tringa tobata
TTGGTACATTGCTACTGTAACTTAATAGCTAGTAGATCTGGCAGCTTACAGAGATGCCACCACCCAAGATAAGAGCCACTGTGAACTTCTAAACTTGTTTTACGTTGCCTTGCAGATCAGCCTGCAGGAGTGCAGGCAGGCTCGTGCTCACAGCTTCCCTGAGCAGCCTTTGCTTGGCAGGTTTCAGTCTTTGCTGATCCAGGTTTAGGTAATACCTAATGAGCAAGGTTCGGACTTTTTTCAGCCGCATCTCCTTCTCTCATAGCAATTCATTTTGCCCTCCCAGTTGTGTTTTAATAGCCTCTAAAACTCATACTTCTAGCACAGTCAGCAAAAAGAGCGTTGGGATTCAGAATCTCACAAACTGTCAAAAATGAAACCAACTGTTCATTAACATTTTAACAGCAAAGAAAAGATCTGGGGATCTACACAGTTGATTTTCCCATTAAACTGATAGTGCAAGAAGCATAACTATCAACTATGCATTTCTACTCTTAACTTTGGCCAGTAAGGTAAGAAAATGAATTTTTTTAAATGACTAATAATCATTACAAGGTGCTAATTGCCAGATTTGAAAACATTTTGAAGCTACATAATTTCATTGTTTACAATATTAACTACTAAAGCAAAGAGAATTGTTTGTGACACCCCCTGGACAAAGACCAGAATGTAGATTTGCATTAATGCTCCAGTAAACAAATGATCATCAAGAAAAGATTAAAAAGCAGAGGTGGTTTGCATTCCTTCTCTGTATTGCCTCCCGACCTCCCCCCACACCCCCCCCCCCTTCCAGTTTTGCTTCTCCTGTCATTACAAGTATCTCAGCTGCATTTTCAAATGTTTGATTATCATGTAAGCATACTCTATAAAATGGTACATAACAGCATCATAACCCATATGTTCCCTACCACGACAGAACAAAAGCATTTCTTGTGTTTAGTTGTAGAAACTAAATAGGAACCGTTCATTCAAATCTTCAACTTCCCCAAAATGAAACACAGAAAGTAGGTGTGAGCTACAATGTTCTATGCAATCCAATGCAAATGTATGCAAATTTCTTCATATTGGAATCATTGTCTAGTTGTCATCCTCACATGGGGCACATCAAAGCCATATGACCTGATTTTGCACCTGCTGTTTAATTAAATTTACAAGGCAGACACTCTCTCTACTCCCGGTGATATACAAATCCATTTTTACTACCGCAGCTTCTAATTTACAAGGTAGTCGACTGCTGTGTTTCACCGTCAATAGCTGCCCAACTGCTCTTTGTTAAAGCGAAGATTAAAAACTGAAAACTGGCCACCATTTGAGTATATGAATTAAAAGAAATATTAAATGTGATTTCCCTCTTCACCTTTTTAAAAAAATGGGGCAAAAGGGAAACTACAGTGAGAACACTTCATACTAATTATAACAGTCTTGATTTTTCCATTCTCCTGCTGTGAAGAGGCCAAGACACAGCACTTTTGTCAAGTTATCAATAGTTTTTTCTGGTTTGCAGGAGCCATATGTTGAAATATAGCAATGCATGGGTGCTAGTAGCAATGATATTAACAAAGCTGTCTCTTTTCCTGGATGATCATACAAAGTTTCCAGTATTTATGCTATTGAATTCACGTCTCGCTTGGAAATGATTTTGCTGATTTTAATTGGATCTTTTCCCCCCCAAAACCCCAAACCTGTTACTTTTTACTGCTTCCAGCACACAGCTAGTAAGTCAGAATGCTCAGTACTATGAAATTGTTCTTCCTTCTTTAGATCAGCTTATGGGCTGATGCTCTACTGTAGCTAACTTCTTTATTACCAAAGCGTTATTAGTCATAGTACGCAGGTTCATGGTCTGCACAAATTATAAATTACCAAACACACAAATTAATCTTAATTTCACATACAGAATCATAGAGTGCTTTGGCTTGGAAGGAAACTTTAAAGATCGTCTAGTCCACCCCCCTGGGCCATAGGCAGGGACATCTTTCAAAGCTCCATCCAGCCTGGCCTTGAACACTTCCAATGATGGGGCATCCACAGCTTCTCTGGGCAACCTGTTCCAGTGTCTCACCTCCCTCATTGCAAAAAATTTCTTCTTTATATCAAATCTAAATCTACATTTTCTTATTTTAAAACTATTGTCCTTTGTTCTGTCACTACAGGCCTTATAAGCCCTCTTTAAGTATTGAAAAGCTGCAATAAGGTCTCCCCAGAGCCTTTTCTTCTTCTTGTTAAGCAAGTATACTTGAGTTTAATTATTAAAAATTATTAAAATGATATTTAACTGAGAGTGATTGCTAGCAACACATCAGAGAACAGGGGAAGAAAATTACTCTGTGCTCATTTCCTTTTCTAGACAGAAGGAGGAAAAGCAGCAATAATAATGCAGTACTCGCAAGCAATGAGACATTTTCGGTGAGATACCTTTAACTAAAATAGTGAAATTATCTCATTCTCACCTTGTTTATACTCAATTTAATGCCATATTCTACAGCTAGCTCCAAGTAGAGATGGGACATGTGAGAGAACAGGGGAACATATATTCATGTGAGAAACGGTGGTGTTTATGATTAAATGCAAAAGCAAAGAGACATTTTTGGGGCTGCCTAAGGGTGGCAGTACGTGTTCACGCAACGACAACTTCATTTGATAGAAAGTTAGAACCAGTACATACAAGTAAATTAAAGGCTTCTTTTTTCTTTTACCCCATGAATGTTTTTCTTGAGCAACATGGGGCAGACCACTGAGATTCACCAGTGTTTTCTGATGATGCAAAAGCTAAGCATTGCACAGCTGAGAGGACAAAAACTATGAAAATGGTCCCTAAACAGCCTGCCTATCTCATAGCCTCCTGCCACGGTTATCATGTGGAGCAATTCAGCCCAAATTCTCAGGTTGCTTCCCCCAGACTCGTTTGCTGCAGCTGCTGTGTTCCACTGTGAATGCCAGCAGCTAGTCCTGGAGTTATCAGAAGAAATTCAGGTGATCTGAGGCCAGGACTGAGCTGGTGCTCTGCCTCGCACTCGCTGGGAGCCATGGGGCCGTAAGGAAATGCAGCATGGCAGCACAGGTGGCTGCAACTTGAGTTGCTGTGAAGCAGATGGGATTTGTCTGTGTCGCCTCTGGACGCTCCCCAGGAAGGACTGATTCTCAGAAGGTAACTGTCTCAGCACTCAGGTCTGCATTTCTGAGGAGTGCCTCATGTTTTTACATCAGCTTTGGCCCCTATATAATTTTCTTCTTGGATTATTCCATGTATACCATTTCTGAAGTTACTTGTCAGAGTTTTCCTTAGCCTCCACTGGTTCCACATCAATGCCTTTGGAAAAGTTAATTCAGATGAAATGCCATTACACTTGTGGGTTTTTCCAGGATATAGAGGTACAAGATGTGTATTTCCAGCACAGCTTTTTACTCCTTAGTTTTTCGTCGTTTCCCCCTGAGGAAAATTCCCCCTCTGTGACTTTGTTAGCTTCTCTTTGTGGGAAGGGAGTCACTTCAGGAGTGGCACAGAAGGAACTGCCACAAATTCAACAGTGACTGAAAGCATTCAGCAAGGCAAGCTTTTCAAATAACCCCAACAGGACAGGAAAAAAACCAACCAACATACAAAACCAAAACAGAAATTAAGAGACCACATTTGACTCATACTTAGGCATGTTTGGACGCAACTAAAAGACCCAGAGGGAGCTGACAACAGAATTTTGCCCAGTGTTCTCACACAATGTAAATGGACATATGCAGTGGTCCTTTGGCTACCTTGGATATTTTAAAATATACATTTTACACAAAGAGCAATAATTAAGACTTAACTCTTAAAAAAAAAAACAACCCAGTTTTGGCATAGCCCACTTTAGGCTGCCATAATACCTTAATTTTCCTGTTGATTCATATTTTAATGAGGAAACTATTATTGCAGTATCTTCTTTGTTTAATTAAAATTATAATTAGATATTAAAATGCTAGAGCACAAAAGTAAGTTCTTGCTGAAGGGTATCCTCAGGAAAACAAAGGCTTTTAAGGGTTGTTATGGCTTTGAGAAATTAGATGTGGTCACCAAATTGCATCTGATTTTTTTTCAATAATAATTACCTCACTAAGAACATACTGGGCTCCATAAAGAATTACTGGATTATATTTGGTAGCCTGTATAATGAAAAAGGTCATTCTTGATGATCAGTGTCGAACTTTAGGCCTTAAACTCTATAAATCAAGCAAATCAATGGTAAAAGGCAATTACATTTAGCATTTGCATAGTGTTAAAAAATACAGACCACAGAACTAATAAACCTCCAGGGTCCACCATTCTAATTCATTTCCTGCTCCACTACATTAACAGCATTCAATATTTCATCATTATGTATTATCGAATATTTTAAAAGCAAATAGAGACTGAGGTCTGAAGATACAATAGCCTCTTCAAGGAAAAATATACAATACATAAGAAATTATAGATACAAAAACATATATGTAAGTGGAATTATTGATACAGATGAGAAAAGGTTCTCAATTGTATTTGGGAACCAGCAAACAGGACAAGAAAAAGAGCAACTTGCTGAAGATCTGGTGCAGAGGGGGGAGGATTAGGTCCTAGCAAGGGAGCTGTGAAGAGATAGGGTAAGGGAGGTGCACAGGAGAGGAGGGATGCAAATTTGAGAGCGAGTTCTGCAGTGGCTTTCAGAGAGCCAAGCAGCATAGTAAGTGTTGTGCTTGTACTGGAGTATTCTCTGCTGGGGGTAAGAGCATGAACCACGACTCTTTTCATGGTCCTGGAGCCTTTGCTGTGTCCTGTGGTCAACCAAACCAGGAGCTTGGTGGTGGAAGGCAGGGGAGAAGGAGCTGCCCACATGGATCCTGCAGTGGAGATATAGCCATGGCATGCACATACATGGTGCCATGATTTGATGGGATGCCTGCACCATGTTGGCAGCCACATCATGAACACCGGCGTAGGAAGGCCCACCATGCAGAGGGCAGAGAGAGCCTGTGAAGGGAGCAGGGAGCAGTGAGCAGAAAGTGGAGGTGAGAATTGGTTTGCTGCACTGGAGAGGGGATACGTAGTTCTGAGGAGTTCCAGGACAGGATGCAACTGCCCAAAGGGAAGCATTTCTTTCACTTTAGGTTCTGTGCGATATCCAGTCCTGCCTCCAGATTGTGCTCCAAAGGTTACCCACAAAGCCTGTGTCATCTGTGCAAATGTCTCTGAAACCCTTGTAGGCTTCAAGTGACACTAGGTGCCTATATTTATCTGCCTATGTACTCCTCTGGTGGTGTTGACTAAATGCTTGTCTCGACTGCCTAATCCTCATTCTCTCTGAGGTGTAAGAGGGTATCTGCAGGGTTAGGGGACTCAGGGCCTCCAGGAGACCTGTGTTCTTCTGGAGTAGCACCTAGAAGACAGGCAGGATTCTCTGGCACATCTTGGGCAAAAAGTGAGATACCAGCTTGTATGCATCTGAACTGGGTCCTAAACATGCATAGTCAATAATGAGAGATACCAATTTGTAGACATCTACCTTTGGGTTAGTCTTGAATTCAATCTCAAGGTAAGAACCTGTTGAAATGGATGGGCTTCACTTGCCTAAATGTATGAGAGGCCTTAACATGTCTTCACCTCCAGCTGCTGCAGAGGACAACAATGTCCTACTGATCCAGTGCCGTATTGCTAGGTCTCAGGGCACGTAGAATGGCATTAAACTTTCTTGCCCACGTGGTTCAGTCTTACACAAACACATGCATATATTTTCAAGCAACCCAAGAAATAGACTGGGAAGAAATCAAACTTCTGGAGCAGGATGCAAAACCGGACATAGCACGGACACAGAGAAAGCAACTGTCACTGCAGACCTGCTACTGATGAATACATGGTCCTGTTCAGAAAACACAAAAACCAAAGCTAATGATGCCTGCAAAAGCAGAAGATTGGATGCAACCACCCACAAAAAATCCTTCCACCCCATGGTCCTAGAATAGGAAATAGGGACCAATTTGTTTGGTTATTACCAAAGAGAACAAAGACTGGAAATTTTCTGTCACATGTAGATTCTGCAGAGTCACAGGCTCTTTGCTGCACTTACACCAGTGAGGGAACACGGCTTAGAGCTGAGGCTTCTTGCCCATATTCAAGTCACTACACAGCTGTGTTGTAGGGCTTCTTGACAAGGCTCAACTTCACTTATTATTAGTGATGGAAACATTTTTATGAATTTATATTTTTAAAAGTTTACCATTTTATTCCAGGGTTTCTAACTATTGTAATTGACTGTCTTCTAAAAATTAGAACAATAGGCATTATTCTATCCAAAAAATGAAAAATGATAATTAAAGAAAACTTAGAAACAGGAACAGTATATGGGCCTTTTGGCAATTTTCTTTTGTATATGGTATGCAAATTTATAAATGACAGAGTCAGAAAGGCAGACATTTTTTAATATCCTTCCCAAAAGCTGATTTCATTTGAGCTCTTGTACATTATCAATGTTTTGATTGCTAGTGTCTATGCTCATTGTGCAATGAAATGCAGCTCCACAAATGTAAAAGTCCAGTAAATTGAGTCCAGTAGTTTTCCAGCTTTACATCAGCAGGGGGGACTAGCACATATTTGAATTTAAACTGGGCAACAGAACAAGAGATAAGCTTTACTATGCAGCAAACATCAGCAACAGGATTGACATAAAAGAAAAATTTTAATTGCAAAAATATACCAACAATGTCATATAAAGACATCACTACAGTTCATATGTGGGTGTACTGAATAGTGAATATGTGTTGAATTTGTCAGTTAGTTTCAGGGGAAAAACAAACAAACAGGTTAGAACTTTTATACTGATCCTTTCAAAACAATTGGCTGATTTTTCTCCCTCTCATTTTTCAGATGCACTTACATGGAATTTTGAAAAGTAATGTCTGTTCCTTACAAATCCTTCCTTTTGTCCCTCTGAAATATGCAAAACACTTCATTTCAGATAGAACAAGCTGTTTCATTTGAAGGAAGAGAACATTGGAAGGAAGAGGCCTGTATTAGCAGGGAGAACAAATATTGATGTTATAACCTGGACCAACACATTTGCATTGTGTTTTAGTTTGATTACCCACATTGTCTTCTCATTAGCACGAGCAGCATCTGAATAGCTGAACTGCAATCTCTTCATCTATCGGTCATGAAAATCACAGCGACTGGGGCGAGCTGCAATCAGTGCACAAGCAATCACAGTGTGACCGGGGGCAGGGGGAGAAAGGAGATAGCCACATTGCTTCCTTGCATTACCTTGGGTTAAAAGGCTGCAGGTGGACAGCTGAGGCCACTGCTGACGGCGACTTTGTCCTGACCGCTGCACACAGGGTCAAGTTCGCCCTTGCGGGAAAGATTACTCCTACCTCGAGGTAGGAGTAATCTACCTCGAAACATTTTCAAAATATCTCATTTATTTTCTAATTACGCCTTTACTTTTTAAAAGTAACCCACTTCTGTTTGGTTTGCTGTGCTACTTGAGGAACACAATGATTATTGAGGTGAGTTTCTTGAGGTATAAATCATCAGTGGGTGGAAAAAAACTGCCCTCTGACAAGCAACAGATAGGAGCTGAAATGGAGCTAGGAAAGCTCATGAGGCATCAGTCAAGACAAGAAACAATACCAAGGGGTCAAGGTAACATTAAGAGAAGGAGAAACAGGCTCATCTTTACAACTTTTCACTCAATTCAGTAGTAGTAAAGGGTGCTTTTTTGAAAGCATTGATATAGGTAACACTCCGTCCTCTACCCTAAAATCTCTAGAAAGGAAAATAAATTCTTTGAGGATGAGATTGTGGCCTAACCAGTTATTTCCAGCAGGATACATGCATGGTACTTTGTGAGGAAGGTAACAGAGCTTGGAAAATATTTAAGACATTGGGTCTGAATTTTTTAGCTTTTTCTTACACAAATCAAATTGCCTGATATATGTAGTTCATTTGCTTTTAATTTTTAATGAACTTTAGATTTCACAATGTCTTTTTTTTTTTTTAATTAATGAATTCAGAATGACCGGTGCTTTATCTTCCAGTAAAAGAAAGAACTTCAAAATTCAGTTGTAGCAAATGTCCAAAAGTTCCGCTTGTCTGTCAAAGCACCTGGATATGTTCAAAGTTGTGGTGGAAAATGAACTTTTTATATAGGGTCCAGTATGTTATGACTCCAGTTAGGTTGGAAATTTTCTCATGGCAATTTGAAACATGTCTTCATAAGTCTATCTAGGAAAATATGCATGAAAATGACAAGGTTACTTTAATATTATATTAAGGTTCACCTCATGCTGATAGTTTTCACAGTGGTTTACAAGCCACCTGTCCCAAATGCAAAATGAAGTTTCCAGTCTGCCTCAGTTCAATCTCTTAATTTTTCTCACAGTGGAATATATGTAGTCTTTTATGCAAATAGATGTTTATCTTCACTATTTTGTACATTTGCCCTTGCAAATGGGCATATTTGAGTTTCAATATGGTAATTTCTTTCTAAAGAAAATATGGTGTAGGCAGATAATGAATGGAATAATGTGCCTTTTCCATTTCTAACTTCTAGGATTCCATACATGTGCAAATTAGAGATCACTTGAGGAGAAACATTTGCCATATTTTAATTAATTTGATGTGTTAAAACATAAGAATCATGGGGCATGCCTAGAAAAGTAAAATGCTCTTTCCAGCAGTGCAAGTTTTTAAGAGATTATTATCCCCACTGGTCCCATAAATAAATAAATAATAATAATTCATTGTTTCTTGGGCTCAAAACATACTTGGCATCATACAATGCAGGTAAATGAAGACATTTCCTGCCACATAGAATAATTATCCTCCAATTACATACTCTGAATTCAGTCTCTGTGTTGCTGTGCTTGCCTGAAGGAGCTAAGAGCTCTTTTGATACAGCCACCAGTTTTTTTTCTTTTCCCCACTTTCTGCCATTTGCCTGGTCTTTTCCACTATTAAGCCTTGCTCTGGTGAAACTTTCAGCTGCTTCTACTACAACTGCATCAGTGTTTTCCTCTGTAACCTCTATCATTCTAGAGCTGGTCTACAAACCCACTGACCTCTCTTCAGTTAAACTGTGAGCCTCTTGTGGAGAGTCTGCAACCCGTTTATGAAGCTCTACTAAACAGAAGAGTTGTTAAACCAAATAAATGTTAAATAAAATTTGTGGTTTTGTTATCATAAAAGTAAAAGCAGTGTTTTTTGGAGTCACCATTAAAGCCAAAGACTTGCATGATATGAAACACAAGTGTCACAGAAATGAGATGTGAGTTATTAGTGGAATTTGGTTCAAACACTGTTACATGTTCTAGCAAAGGACTTTGAAAAAAATAGTTAGAGTGGGGTTCTCTTCCTTGAGCCAGGAAGGAATAAAAAGCTCAAACCCCTCACACACACAGCAGGCAAGATGAAAGGGATAAACTAAAGTTTTATGCCAAAGTATCTCTATTCCATCTGAAATCTGATGTTTAGCTGCTCTGAAGTAATAAAAATGAAACAAGTCTTTTCCTATACAAAGTCCCAGAACATATTTAATCTAAACGTTCATATGTAATTGTCACTCTCTGTTTTCACAGTCATGCATTTACTTCTTGTGAATTCCCTGCACAGCCCCACAACTGTATCACCTATTCAGCTGCAGTCAAGTAGCACATCATGACAATGTACAGTTGCTCTACTAAAAGAAAAACTGTCTTTTCACAACAAAATCTCATAAGATTTGTCCCAAAGACACACACAGTTTCTTAACTTCCAAGAAAGTAACAGAGTGTCCCAGGTCCCTAACAGCCCAGGGGCATCTTCTTTTGCTCTTCACCAGACTGTCTCTAGAAAGAGTTATTCTGTGCAGAGTAAATTAGATAGGCTTCCTTAAACAACTTAAAAAAAAAGGGAAAGTAAAAGCATAGCTCCAATTAACAAACTTGGAATTAAATTACAATTAACTGAAATGAACTTTGAGGGGTTACAAGTTCAGATGTTATTTTATTGCAGATCATACACAGCATATTTACAGTTTCACCTCAATATGGAGTAAATCTGTTCTATTATAGTGATTCCATGTGGTAAAGGCAATAAACATGATTACTAGGTAGTTTTGGGACTAAAATCCTCCTCATTTTAGGCTGCTGCAGGTAAGCTCCTTCTCTTTCTTGCAAATCAGCTAGTGCAAGGTAAATAAACATGGCAAGGTAAATAAACTTATATATACCTAGGAGTTCCATGCAGCAATTATACATACAGCACACACACATAAAATCCTGTGTGAAATAAGGTTTAGGTTCAGATTCTCAAAAATAAAAGATAGCAAATTCAAGTTCCCTGCATAATGCAACTTAGACATCTTGTTTAGAATCATTACAATGGTCTTCAGTTACAAACCACCTGTTTAACTTCACAAACCCTACAAGTTTTCTTTTCTCCCTAACAGTCATTCATTCCACATCACCTAGTTCCAGTAGTGCAGTTTAAAACTTTAAAAGGGAAAAACTCACCTACTGGTTACGAGAAATGGGAAAATGTAATTTTACCAATATCAGAAGTGGATAAATTCAGTTTCTTTGTGGGTACTTCCCAGGCAAACCTCTGTCTCCACAATTCTCTTCCTATTATGTCTGCCTCTGATTTCTTTTGGGGATTAATTGATGCTGCTGCAGCAAAACGGCATCACCTGGAGCTGGGAGCAATCTATCAGCTTGTGTTTTGCTGTGATTGTATCAACTCACCAAGCAAGACAGCAAGAACAACAAAATCTTCTCAAGGAAGGTGACTACGTCTTTTTAGGTATATGAGTCTTTGTGGAGAAAAAATGTTACTTCATACTGCTTTTTGGTATTTCTAAGAGATCTTTATTCAACGTACTTAAGATATGTAACAACCCACAGGGGAATGGAATCAAATATAATACTGTATGCATAAACCACAAAAAGTACTGATTAGAGAGAGAAAAAAAATGTTTGATCAGATTGAAAAATGTACTAAGAAACTGCAGAGATCTGAATTTTTTAAAGGCTTATTACCATATTGCTGTGCTCAGGGAAATGTCTACATATCAGTATACATTTTAATTAAAGCATAAAGTTTTAAAACTAGATTCTAGTGAGTTCTTACTCAGCATACCCAGAGGGGTCCCCTCCCTGTTTGATAAAACATGTGATTTTACTGACCTGGAAATGTATATTTTTCTAGCAATTGCAAACAGCTATCCAATAAAAGTGACCTCAAATATGAAATGCCTGTCCAGTCCAGATTTATACAATTTATATAGATGATTTGTACATTTACTTTAAAGTCCCTATAATGCTACTTGATAACTGATAGGCAAATTTCAAATTCAGTCATGAAACTATGAAGCTGCTAGATAAAAAAGGAAGAAGTGGTGATCAAAAAGCTCAAATGGAGGGTATAGTATTAATATTTTTATCCATGACTGTGGCACAATATGTGTTCATCTGTGTGTGTGTACATGTGAAGAATAAACATGTTTGTCTCCCTCTTTCCATGCATATATATGCAGAAACAACATTGGAAGAGCCCTTTTTCACATTAATGAATGGGAATGCAAAAAGGTGTGTACTCATCTTAACTTTAAGTGCCTAGTTTATATGCTGAGTTGGTAGATCGGTCTCCTTAGTCTCCCTATACAGCCAGCAGAGAAAACAAGCTTTACCCCAAAAGAAATCCAGAGCACCTTTTAAACAGGCTGCTCTGTATCAGCCTCAAAATGGAACCTATTTCTCTTGGCTAGATAAGTCTTTTAACTTATAAAGCCTAAAAAATTTTATTTTCCTATGTTATTTTCTCTTAAATCTCTTACTTGATATCCTTCTTGGTGGCTGAGACACGTTTGTACTGTGTTCTTCACTTTTTATGTCCAAGATCATGATTTGGTGATGGCCTATGTCCACAAAAGACATGACTGAAGTGTTCATCCACCTCCATTGTCCAGTGGTGAACTTTCAATGAAACAAATGGACCATGGGAGCTGGTGGGAAATCATGCCATGATGTAACAGATCCCAGCCCGAATGATGGAGGCACCAAGACTACATGGCACTCACTGCATTGTTTCTTTCTTTCTTACATGGGAAAGCAACTTGTCTTATATGTGCTTAAATTAACACTGCCATGCTGGTCTACAAAATTCCCTGGTGTCCTCAGCTGTCTCTCAATTTTTTTTTTTTTTGGATGAGTTGACCATTTTGCTATAATTTTTTACATTCACCTCCTCTTTGTACATTGTACCTCCTCTTCAGTAACTCTTGAATG
Source organism: Tringa tobata (assembly GCA_033628505.1). Lineage (NCBI taxonomy): Eukaryota > Metazoa > Chordata > Aves > Charadriiformes > Scolopacidae > Tringa > Tringa tobata. The sequence continues at coordinate 4,279,462 of JAHREE010000215.1, forward strand.
CTACAGTAATATAAAGCCTCAGACCTGCCCTATAGATGTAAATAAATAGCCTTATGAAGCAGGAGGTAGGCATATGAGCCTCACTTTCCCTCTCCAGCTGTTCAGCTGGGCTATTTTGGAAGTAGCTTCATTTCAAAAGAGCAACTGCTGAATCTTCTGGAGTAGGCAGCTAAATGAGCAGTCAAAGTAGATTGTCATGAGTAACCTGGAGGCTGAAGTGGTTCTGTAACTTTTCCTTTGGATAGTTTTAGAGAAGGAATACATCAGTTTCCTCCAGCATCATTCCCAGGGATGGGAAAAAATGGATAACATCTCCTAGATGGAATTGTTTAGTGTGAACAGTTTGGTCAACCATGCACAATGTTGTGTGCAACATTTTGGAAAAACCTATTCTCTGTTTTTACTTTAACTGTACTTAAACTTCACTTTCAAATCTATCATAAAGAAAAGAGACTGAGATGAGACACTTTCCAAAAACATTTTTCAAATTAGAGTATGGAACAGCAATCTTGAATAGAATTATTTTATTCCAAAGCAATGGGATTGCTGGTCTTGAAGGAATGAAAAAGTTTAAAAGCAAGTAAAGCACCTTAAAGACCATCAGAAAGGACTGTGTGAAGACCAATTTAGTGCCTCAGTGCAATGATCTTAAGTTTTTTATTGCTGAGAATTTTGTAGTGGTGTTGGCAGGCCTTCTGGTGCAGGTTTGGCAGAGGACATGGAGGACAACCTGGGATCCTCATGAGTGGGCTGAGGATAAGCTATAAGTTTAGGAAGAAACAGCTAATTTGTCAGCTCCTGGAGTCTCTGCTAAGGTGCATGGAAAATAAGGAGGTTATTAGTGACAGCCAAAATGGCTTCACCACAGGCAAGTCACGCGTGACAAATTTGGTGGCCTTCTACGATGTTGCTATGGCATTGGTAAATAAAGGGAGAGAAATAGATGTCATCTACCTGAATTTATGCAAAGCATTTGACACTGTTCAACATGACATCCAGGTCTCTAAATTGGAAAGGCACGGATTTGATGGATGGATCACTCAGTGGATCAGGAGCTGCCTGGATGGTCACACTCAAAAGGTTGTGGTCAACGGCTCAATATCCAAGTGGAAACCAGTGGTATTCCTCAGGGGTCAGTACTGGCACCAGTGTTATTTAACATCTTTGTCAGCAACATGGAAAGTGGGATTGAGTGCATCCTTAGCAAGTTTGCTGATGACACCAAGTTGTGTAGTGTGGCCAGCTCACTGGAGGGAAGGGATGCCATCCAGAGGGACCTGGACAGGCTTGTGCGCCTGCGAACCTCATGAAGTTCAACCAGGCCAAGTACAAGGTCCTCCACCTGGGTCATGACAATCCCAAGCACAAATACAGGTTGGGCAGAGAATGGATTGAGACTATCCTCAAGGAAAAGGATTTAGGGCTGTTGGTGGACAAGAAGCTCAACATGAGACAGCAAAGTGTGCTTGGAGCCCAGAAATCCATTCTGGGCTGCATCAAGAGAAGCATGGCCAGCAGGTTGAGGGAGGTGATTCTACCACTCTGCTGTGCTCTGGTGAGATCCCACCTGGAGTATTGTGTCCAGCTCTGAAGTCCTCAACACAGAAAGGACATGGACCTAATGGGTCCAGAGGAGGGCCACAAAGATGATCAGAGGGCTGGAGCACCTCTCCTACAAAGACAGGCTGAGAGAGCTGGGGCTGTTCAGCCTGGAGAAGATAAGGCTCTGGGGAGACCTTATAGCAGCCTTCCAGTAGCAAGGGCCTACAGGAGAAATGAGGAGGGACTCTTTACCAGGGAGTGGGGCAATAGGACAAGGGATAATGGTTTTAAATTGAAAGAAGGGAGATTTAGATTAGATATTAGGAAGAAATTCTTCACTGTGAGGGTGGTGAGACACTGGAACAGATTGCCCAAAGAAATTGTGGATGTCCCATCCCTGGAGGTGTTCAGGATGGACGGGGCCTTGAGCAACCTGGTCTGGTGAGAGATGTCCCTGCCCATGGCACGGGGGTTGGAACTAGATGATCTTTAAGGTCGCTTCCAACTCAAACCATTCTAAGATTCTTTCTCTGCTCCAGTCTATACATGTTCCTGGGACCCCATCCTCTATCTTCTTCAGGATGGCGAGTGTTCACTGTCCCGTCTGTATGGTATTCTGCATTTCTGCAGACCTCCCAGTAAGGAGTAAACCCTGGGAGGGTTTACTTATCATTAAGGCCTTCTGGGAAAAAAATGGGGACCAAGAAAAGGGAGGAGAAAAGTCTTTCCTTTGATACTTGCTAGCTGCATCAGGAGTAAGAGAAGAGAACCTAAACCAGACAGATTCAGGACCCTATCCTCACTTGGTGGATGTTGACCTAGCTATACTGAAATCAACCACGTGCCAAACTGCATGAACTTACATCTCCATACCCAGTAACTGAATCCTGAAGCCTGGAAAGGGTTGATCTGCCGCTGAGCTGGATGTTGTCAAAGACTGAAATTATTTATTCTTTATTTATTGCTTAAATAATAGCATAGCATTTCCACAGAACCATACATATTCAAAGGAGTGTCCAAACAGGAACTGTTTAATTAATTCTTACAGTACCCCCTATGAAGAAATTAAGTAAGTTAATGGCAGTTCACAGGCTCTCAGGATTGATTAGAGTAGGCAAGCAAGGAAGTGTTTTGCTTGGGGTGCTGATGTGAATGGATGTGGGAATGAAGTGGGAGGGAAGGATTTGGTTTTTACAGCTCTCAAGTCTACAAGACAAAGTCTTTAAGGAACTGAAACAACTATCATCAGTGTTTAAATTAAAGCAGTCCTTTAAGAGGGACTCATTATATTTGGATTTTTTTCTGTTGAAAGTATAATATTTATTTTTCATCAGAGTTAGTGCTATTATGTTTTCATAATGTTCACATGGCCTTATTGCCCAAAAGAATATTTTGTTTATTACATGGGCAGCAGGCTGTGAGTGATGCTATTAACTATTCTTTCCTTTCTCTTTGGCAGCTTTCTGGCAAAATGGTAACAAAGTTACTATCACTCAACAGTGGTGATGAGGTTTATGACTGAGCTATGGCATTTTAATTGGTGTCCGTCATTAAAATGAAATAGAAAGGAAAAGAAAAAATAGGAATACAAAAAAAGGGAAGAGAAATGATGGTGACAATGATATAAAATAAGCATGAAATGAATGAAGGACAGTGACCCAAAGTAAAATAGTAATTTCCCTTCTCACCCTAGATTTTCTTCAGTTATAGTCTATTAACGTAGCTTAAGGGCTTAAAAGCATATCAAGGATCTGTATGAAAGAGACAAATAATGGGGCTCCTGAAATGATCAAAATATTGGTAAAAGTAAAATTAGGTCAAACCTAATTTTTGGCTGCAGTTACCTCCCACTCAGCAGTCAAGAATTATGTGACACTGGCTCCTTCTGTCTAGCTGGATTGAGTGTCACAGTCAGAACTGTAAGAGTTGACTATTATTCATGGATGTAGGGGGTGAAAGAGAGAGAGAGTGAGTAAGATGCTTTTAAGAAGCAGCCTGCTGGGAAATATTGCATTACACTTTCTTAGAGAGCTCTTCAGCATCTGAAACCCTTGATGGGAGAAAAGACAGAGGGGAACCTGAAAGATCAGGTTATTTAAAGAATGATCTTTCCTACTTCCAAACCTGACTCCACACATAAGTGATCTGTTTAAGGAACTGCAAGATCTGTCTCTTGCTTTTCTTCCCTAGTTTCCTTCTCAAGGAGAAATGTTTTAGTGTAGAGGTTACTTAGTACCTCAAAGAACCTCTAGAAATAAAAATTATAGAAGGTTGTTTTTTGCTATTTGAAAAAATTGCCTGAAGCAAAGTGTTTTTTGTCTTGTTTGAAACTCGTATGCATGTTAAATTGCTGACACTTCATTCCATTTTTTAATTCAATCCATATTATTTTCCGTTTCTTTTTTCTTACCTGAATCACACCATTTACAAAATTCCATTAGCAGGCATTTTTTGATAGTCTTTAGTTTCTGCTACCTTGGCAAAAAAATCTCTCTCTGAAGTTATTCTCACCTCCTACAGCTTGAAACTGGTCATTAACATTTTCTGGAGACCTATATTACAGACAAGAAATTCCCTCAAAATAAGGATATGCATTGTATATTTGTATTGTATACAATGCACATATGCACTGTATATTTGCATACTGCAAATTTTACGTAAGATATTGGTAGATGTGTACCTAAGTTTTGTGAGGTGAGAGCTGCAGTGTAACAGAGCCTTTCCTGTGTCTGATTCTCTGTTGTGTTGGTTATTGAGATGCAACAAGGCAAAATGATGGTACCGTATTAGAGGATAACAAGTTCTTTGCACCCATGAAAACTATTGCAAAAAGGTTCAGGCTAACAGATCAAATTTCTTTTTCTTCCCTGAGAACTGAATTTTGGGCCCATGGAAGATTGGGTCACGTTCTCCACTTTCCCACAGAAATGGGTGGGGGAAAATTTTTAAATGTTAGAAGTGGTTTCACTTAGAGGAAGGAGGGGTCAAATGGGTCTGCATCCCATGTCATAGGACAGGATATGGGTACACTTAGGACAAACATAGCTCCTCTTCAGAAAATATTCAACTCTGCAAAATATGTGCTACATACAACATCCCCGATTGCATTTTTGAATCAGAAAAATCTGATTAAAAAGGTATCAATGTCTTGATCTGATCTAGGCACCTGAGATATCTTGGAGGAGAATCCATCCCATCTCAAGTAAATTAATCTTACCCCAAACCCCCACTGTTTTCTCTCCACTGAGTGTGACAAAAGCCTAGACTGTTTAGCTCAGATGTAGACATCCACATAGTAGATATATAGGACTTCATTTAATAACCTTCGTTATATCCATTCATAAATTAATTCAATGTAGATGTCTAGTGCTTTCTGAGATGCCCTAGGGTACACAACTTGTCTGGCACAGGGCTGCCAAAGGACTCATGAGAGACAGTGACAGCGATCAGGTGGGATAGCCTACTGCATTTCAGTGGTTTACTCCTGGAAACCTATGTGGCAGCAACTGAACTGAGACCCAAATTTACATGATTTCATAATCTGATGGTGTAAACACACCAGAGGGGAGACTCAACAGTAGAAGCAGCAATAATTACCTTTCACAACCCAAATGCACATCTTCTCTTTATGGTGAGATTCACTTTCCTACACCTAAATACTGATTATCTTTTTAGGCACCACAGGATATCTTCTTGGCTTTCATCAGAAACAATCAAGTGTCCAAGTGCTGCTTTGTATCTCCCAGCTCCATGTAGGCATTTTGGATGTCCTTGTTCCTTTGAAATGACACTAGATGCCTATATGAGATAACCAAATCCTCCCTAGTTACTGCAGAGCTCTGAACTCCATTAGCTGTGCAAAATGAATGGAAAAAATCCATCCTGGAATTCATGGTAATTCCTGCAATATGGACATATTGAAGTATTGAAGAATTTTGTCTGTAAAATTAATTTGATTGAAGTGAAAAAACTCACCAAAATTTCTCTGACAAAATACTCAGATCATTAATACCTTCTCATCTGAATAAAGGGGAAAAAAAAGAACACAGCAACTGGAAGAGACTAGCTTATGACTGCCAAAGTGAAAAAGTAGACTTCAAAGGCAAAGGGAAACAGCAGCTCTGTCTAACGCTGATCTGCTGTAAGGAGGTTTTCGTCTTAATTGCTTTCTTTTTCTTTTTTTTTTTTTTTCCCCTAATCCTCTATAGCTTTTATAGAAATGTCCTTTTCCATATTTTACTTTTACTCTACTAAGATCAATCATTGCTGTGCCTGCTTTAAGGAACAAAAATGAAGCAGGATACAGACCACTCAGGTGCAACTGCTGTTTGCAAAAAATCAGGAGTAACACATATGGTTATAACATAAGTATGTGAGCAGTTTCCTATTACAATTTAATGGACCTGACAAATGCACTCTACTGTACAGGGTGATGGCAAACTATTTACATACAATACCTAGAAATGCAGGGGCTCAGACTGTAGCACAAATATATATATCCTATTTTATGGAAGGAAAAATAAAAACCAAGGCCAGGTGATATATTTGAAGCTTTCAAGTATTTTAATATTATCAGAATTCTTGAGCAAACATCAATGAACTTAAAGTCATTTAAGACTGCCTTGGTCTGTTTTCTACTCAGTAGTTCAATGAAAGGTTTGTTGCCTGAACTAAAAAATACTCGGTGCCCCTGCCAAGCTTTAAGGGCACAACTGCAGAACCAGGCAGAGTGAGTTCCTTAAATGTTCCATTTCTATTTCATTCACATTGAAGCAAAGAAAACTCCTTGCAGACACAAAGTATGCATGACATTCTCACATGCTTTGAGACTCACATCCAATGAATGGTATTTAGTCTGAATCAAAAGTAAGACTTTTCTCTGCCTGACTGGGAACAGAGTTTCTCATCCCAAATTACTCCAGATCAGGCAAACCAGGAATTTGAACTTCAGCCTCCTATGCTCCAGGCAGTACCCAAACCCAGTCTATAGTACATGGCAATATTACTGACAGAAGCTTCCTCATCTCCCAGTCTACTTCTCATTAAAATCACCATTCTTCTGACAGCCTTTTCTAGGCTTCAACAGAGGGACATGTTTTTATGACATTTCATTTAGCTGTAATGCTAATAAAGGAAATATGAAAACAGAAATGTTGCTCTTACTGGCCACTGCATTGTGCTTTTTTCAGTAGTGGCTCAAAAGCTGCCACCTTTGTCTTTAGGCAGCACCTACTGCACAACAGAGGGAACACTAACACCAGTGTTTACCTGTACAGAGCTTTGCCAAGCTGGTGTTCAGCTTTGGACACATGGTCTTCAAGAATTCATAAATACAGTGACTCCATGTGCCTGGTCTTGTGATAGCTGCAACAGAAAACCAACAGTAAAAGATCCCAGGAAGATGCATGGAAACTTTCCTGCCCTGTTATAGTGATGCCATGTTTTCCTGGAGTATGTTTCATGCTCCTGTGGGATTTAGTAATAATACCAATGTTTCATTAAAATGCCAACAGTGCTAGAGACAGAGAGAAAAAAAGAGAGTATGCCAGAGCTTTTGCCTAACTTTGTGTAGAGATCATTTGGCTGAGATATGTTAGAACAATAATATATCTGACCAACCCAAATTTCAGTATGTTGCTGTGGGCCACTCTAGCACACCGTGATTTATAACTTTAATGCATTTAAAGCTTTTTTTTCTGTGTGAATAATGCAAATCTTACAGCACGGGGAATTTGCAAGTGAAACTGTTTATAAGCAAAAATGAACGGGTCTAATTTTAGTTATCCAAGATAAGATAAAAATAAATATGACCTCACTGAAGCATAAAGCCAAAGAGCAATAATTTCTGTCTATGGTGAAATTTTGCAGTCTATTCACCAAACAATACACAACCCAGTCACCATTAGAGGGAAACAAATCACCATGCTGTACTGGTGGCATAAATAGTCAGATGAGTATTGTTGTTTTTAACACTGTAACACCCTTTTAGAAACTGAGATTATTAAATGGTTTTACTCATAATTAATATTCTGGGGCTGAACAGTTTCTCCAACTACACCCTCAGAATAATTTTAAGAAAACAGTAGAAAATAAGTCTTATCCTAAAGTCCCTCTGCTAGATCTATATGATACACTCTTTCCAGACACATTGCAGTATAACAAACTTCTATTGTGCAGACCACTGTCATTTCAAATCAGTATTGTCTTACTTTGAGACACATAAAGTGAAAAGGTAACTTTAGAGGGTCAGAAATTTATTTCATCATTCAAAGACTAAGTATAGATTTTAGAAAGAAATAAATCTCTTCAGTGTCTTCTTTTTCCAATGAAGACTTTGCTTTTGTAAACCTTATAACCTGTAAGTCTGGGTAGTTTAGAAAACTTACTGATTTATAATGGGTTATAAATGACTCAATTTCCTTTAAAATGTATGACACATTCAAAGCTAAACAACATCTCTGGCAAACCTAAAAGAGAAATGCAAAATTGCTTGTATTTCCAGACTTAAAGAAGACAGCTTTATGAAGGCAATGACTTTATGTGGGCAATGTCTTGCCAGGTTAAGATCTCCCAAAACTATCACACTAATATATTAGTATTTGATCTACAACTTTATTTAGTATTCACTTTGTATTATTTGATTAATTATCTAGAAGAAGTAAATTGGCTTCCAGAAGTACATTACTAGCCTCTTACTGAGACCAAGATCTTCTGAGAGGTAAAATGTTTTTCTCTGAAAGAAAAAAAAAAAGATGAAATAACCTTATTGTTTACCTCCCTGGAGGTAAATAATAATTTTCACAGCATTCAGTAGAAAGGGAGTAATGGTTGGCACTTAGAGAAGAAATGGGAGAAATTTTTGTCTGAGTAAGGACTATGAATTTAAACGTTAAAGGTAATTGTCATGGTACTTCCCTTGCTGAGTGAAAACCATCACTGTGTTTAATACCCAGTAAAGGAATGCATCCCAAATGTTATTTATAATAAATTGTTAGTTATTGGTAGCCTTCAGAAAAACAAACAAAAAAACCACCACCAACAAAAATATCAAAAACAGAAGGAAAGAATTTGCTTAGCTCACTGACAGTAAGTTGTATTTCCTTTTCCCTGAACAGAAATGGTGTCCATTAAAACAACAGCATAAAAGCGTGCTTTAAGAACTGGCTTTTAGCCAAAACATGGCATCAATCGTGTAGCAGACTGTGTCCTTTTCTTAAAAAGCACTTTTAAAAGTACTATCACTTCTAAGATCATAAGAACTGAAATAAGGCAGAGGCTGTGTGGCTTTATGTGATATGCTCCGTAGTATTCTTGAATTCTGTCACAGTTAAAAGTATTCATCAGGAGAGAAATGAGTAGAAAAATATGTCTGACTAACAGCATAGAGAAAATCACAGGCAAAATAAGGATTCGCTGTTTTGGGTGCCTAAAAATGTTTTGCAGTTTTCTTCATCGGATTCTCATTTCCTGATTCCTAACTGAACGTGAAGCTTTATAATCTGGATTTATTTAAGTGACCCTAAGTTTTACCTCTAGAGGTCTTATTATAAGACCACACATCATAGAAACAGGTGTAGTGGGTGAGAGCAAGAGTTGGCCTGGATGTGAGTTCTGCTTGGAGGTCTGCAAAGGGGACACCTCACAGATTGCAGCAATGGGACAAGAAGTTTTGATCCTTCTCCTGCGTATTCTTTCACACTCCATCTATTTTCAGCTCAGGGGATTTCCTGAACCAAACATGGTTTTTATCTTATTTGTAAATTTGATGGATTTTCTTCCATCTTTGTTTTTGAGTATCTGTCCCATCTTCCCTCAATCCCAGATAAAATTTTAACATTTGTAAGATCTTTTGTCAGTGTTTTCTCAAGGTCTGCTACCCACTACATGAAGAAAAATCAATTTAAGGACATCTAGCTGTTAAGCTCACTTGATCCTTCTGGCACAACAGAAATACGAAAAGTAAATACTGCTTCCATAGGATTAAGCGTGGCACTAACTGATTTCTTTTGTAATGGTCACACACCAAACTAGCATGTAGAGAGCATATGAGACTGTTCCCAGCAGTCTTATATTTGTGTTCTCTGTAAATTCTCTTTTAATTTCATTTAGTATATATATGTACATGCATGTGTGTGCATGTAGATATATATGTGTATTAAAACTAAAAGTAATTGCAAAGAACCGGCAGTTACAGTAAGTGTATGATTTACAAAGTGTACTTATAGTACATTCTTCATTACAACATCATGATTGGTAGTGCAAAATGAAATTTAGCTGTTTACCACATCCATAAAAATATGTGCAGTTCAAAAACACTCTTTCTTGTCCTCCACCTCTTCAAATGACATCTCAGGATTTTTAAGGAAGAGTGCAAAAAAGTACTGTTTTTATTAAAAATCTTTTCTGTCCAAATTTAATTATTCTGTGTTTCTCCTGCTCAAAATGAGGAACGATAAAATGACACAAGGAAAGCAGCCCAGTGCATGTTGAAGTGCTCCTGGTGCTTCTGTTTACTGCTGTAAAAGCATGAAATGGTGAATGTGAGATTTTTAAAAAAACATCCATTTCACTTTTCAAAATGGTGACTTTTCCATCTGTTTTTGTCTCTGCTTATTTAGTGTCAATCCTAAGGAATTCAGTGAGCTGCAATGGTTTACTACCGGTTTATGCGTGTATAAATGGTAACTACATCTGCTCCCTGGCTTCATTGGCCTTAGGAATCATGGGGACTTACCCATGTTGTTTTGTGATGGCTGATGTGCATGTGTATCAAGTACTAGTCATAGATGACAAATGAACTATTCAGCAGTTTGTCAGTGGTCCCATTATTTGTTCATACCTGTTCCTCTTTCCAGCGTCACTTTGCCTGCTGAGGTGAATTGACATGGGTTTGGCATATCTTGAGCTAAGTATCCCTTTTCTTCCCATGTCCAAACTCCTTGAAATCAGGTTAGGGTTAATAAATGATATACCATACCTCTTTAGCACTGATATTGTGCAATTCTTTTCTTCTGTGCCTTGTACTGGAGTCAAAAAATGAATTTTCATGCTTTCTGCATTGAAACAATCCCCCCATTGGCTTTTGCAGGTTATTCTGGCAAGCCTTATATCTGACTTAATTTACTAAGTAATATTTTTTTTTGTTTATATTGAGTATCATTAATGGATATTGTAAAACCAGTAGAAGTAATTTCTACATTAGTATTTAAAGCTTTTATGCCATTTTCATTTGTGTCTAGAGTGTTATGCTCAGAAATTGGTCTTGTGCATGCAGCTTATGAGACAACTTCTGCAAGGCTCTTTTTTCAATAGTGAAATTATCAGCCCAGGATACTGCTTGGAGGCTTTTCTAACTGCATTAGTGAATAGAATGAATATCAGAGATGTCCAGTGTTTATGTAGCCTATTTTGTGGGGAAAAAAAAATATAAAATTGTGAAGCTATTGCTTGCAGTTCTGGATTTCTCAGGAACCAGTATGTTGCTCCAGCCTGGAGAAATATAATCAATGTGTAAATTTAAAAGATCCCCCAAACGATCTCTGTTCCAAGTCTATCTGAAAAAAAATCTGCCTGCATTTCTGAGTTTTGTTTCAAATCCAAAACTGAGACAGGTTATTCCCAAGGCTCACAGGTGTGTGCAGATAAAACTGGAATTAATTCAAAGAGCCCTAACTCAATAAAAACTAGTAATGTTTGGGGTAAACTGTGCAAAGACACATTCCTTTAATTTGTTAAAGGAGCAAAAAATCTGGCATAAACCAATATTTAGCATGAATACAACAAATATTTAAAAGTATAGGGGAATCCATTTGCTGTATCTGAATTTCTATATACAAGATAAATGCTTTCCTTTTCCAGGGATATGATCCAAAGTCCATTGACGCTAGTGGAATTTGCATCAGATCCTATTAGAAAACCCCACACAAACCAAAAACAGAAGAAAAGGAGAAATGTTTTGCATACCAAAGTATCAGTCTTAACTAACAAAACATAACATGACTTGTTCAATCTTGTATTTTTCCCCTTCAAATTTCTCTATCCAACTCCAAAAGCAGATGTGCAATTATCACTTGGGTACCTACAATTATATGTTTCATCGTCTCTGCCATGTTCAAACATGCAGGTCTTTGCGTTGCAATTTAGTCTTGCAAACTTTGACTCAGCAAAGTCCTAATGCCCTTACACCTTTGCTTATTTGCTTGATTTTGGACTTAAGCACTTTTCCAATTCAGGACCTCCTTTAGGCATATTTGCCCTATTGTATCTGCTGACATATATTTAAATAGCTGTAGGACAAGCACAATGTGAGGTAGATGCTGTGCTGATGTAGGGGAGGTCAGTTTACATTCACCGATATGTTTTTTTTGCAGAGAATAAATGTTTTGTTGCTGTCATAGCAATCTTTACTGATTATTTTGGATGAATAAGAAAGTCTAAATGCTACCACTGGTAAGTGAAGTTTTACCAAGAAGGACCCATTGGAAGCAGGCCTGCTAAAGTCACACAAAGACGAATGTCGTCCTCTGATAGAACAAGAATAACTATCAACTAGGAAAAAAGATAGGGCTGGGAGGGTTGAGGGGGGGGGGTTGCGGGGAGAGAGATTGAATTAGTTACAAGTCATCAAGCTATAAAATGAAAGTTCCAACAATTTTATTGCAAAGTCTCTGACTATGAATTTAAGATAAAATAAGACTGAGGAGGAATAAATCACAATATAAAGTCATAGCAGAGGGGATTAGAATTTCAAAGGTTTTAAAAATGAATGTTTTCTGTCAAAATCCTTGGCCAAAATGAATAGGAGGAGTTGGAATTTTCACTAATGAAAATCAGACTTCCTGATGCTTTAAGTAACAGAAACAGTGAGTAAATTTCCCAAATTCACTCACCTACACAGAAAAATGTGATTAGTGCAAGGAAATATATTATCAACATTTTAGGAGTTCTTTTTCAGCAACCAGTCTGAGTTCATATTCAGCTGTATATAAACGTAAGCAGTGTCACACAAAAATGGCAAGGCTGTTCAATTCCCATCAACTTGCTTAAATGCAATGAAATTGGAGTCATTATGTGCTAATTTTGCTTAAAAAAAAATAAATTTAAAAAATCCAATTGTAGTCACTATCTCTTTTGGACCTATTTTTCAAGAGTAAAGGTGATTTTATTATTGTTCCAGAAAATGGTGGTTGCCTGGAGAGCAGTGATCATAATCTCATTGCATCAATCTATCTCACACAATGATAGTCGCACCTAGTAAGATATACTTGATTTTCTAAAAGAGCTAGTGACCACTAGCCCAGGGAAATTAAATTGTCTAAAACTACCTACTCTCCACAACATGCCTGAGATAAAAGTCTGTAAATAATTCTTTCCAAGATATAAATAAAGATACTTAATTAATCAGCAAAGGGAGATTTAAGCAATTAAATTCTTCAGACATTTTACAAAGGTGACTATGGGTGTTTGCACTGCCCCTGTAATTGTCCTTTTGAAATAGGTAATGAAAGTCTATCTAGGCAAGCACCTAGCATCTGGAACGGGTGATAATTATGTCTGCATGTTTTGAAACAGAGAAGACTTTGCTTAGAAACATTTCTCAGAGTATCACACAATAAAAAGAATTAAAAAGTTAAAAATTAAAGGGAAAAAAAGAGTACAAATGTCTTTCTTTCAAAAGTTATAACATACTCTGTTTCTGCAAAAATTCCTTTACGTTATGTGAATCCGTACACCTGTAATGCTTCAAATAAGATTTTAATTCCAATTTTCAAAAGCAAGTTAGCTAAGTGTATAGGGCCATAGAAAACTGCTAGATCCCTTCTGATCAACACAAGTTAAGAATTTTAATCGTACTGTAGAAGTCTAATTTTCTCTACAGCTGTTAATTCCCATTGCTCAAAGATCGTCTCCCATTTCAAATTATTCTTTTGTAGTCAGTAAGTTGTTCTTTCTTTTCTTTTTTTCAGAACATAATACCACATCTAATACATATATGTTTTTACAGACTGATAAATGCAGACTTCTTAGTCTTTACAGACCAATATTTTGATGAAACTATGCCAACACAAGGCAAGTACAGGTTTGGGGCTTTTTGTTTTCATTGTTAAGGGTATATCAGCAAGGAAGAAATAAGCAACCTTCTTTAGGAAGTCCTGAAATGACAGTTCATATCTAGTAATCAGTGTGATCAAAATCCTACAGCAAGCATTATCTTCCTTCGTTTCTCTGACTACAGAAAACTTCATGAAAATAAGTGCTAATTTTATGATTTAGCTCTTACATAATGAGTTATAAGTTTCCTTTGTGATCCAAAAATAGGAACTCCTGGATTTAGCAGCTACCAATCAGCAATGCAGAACCACTACATCTCAAGCTGTAGATAAAGGGTCAAATATGGTCTATTACATACCTTCTGTTTCCTTGTAGAGCTCTTCTATTGCTGTCACAGGAGAAGTTCTATTTAAAAAGCCATGGGCCTTTAGATCCTCATCAGACAAATTTAAGTCTACAGATTCTGAATGTAACCACATCCATCCACATTCCAACAGACTTCTGAAGACTGATCCCAGATTTATATCAAGGTAAATAAAAGGAATTCCCAACCTATCAACTCCTACTTTATTTTACCCATTCAAATATTATAAATTGGATACAACAGACCTACATCCACTTTTTTTTTTTTGGCAAGGGAGGGGGAGAATAAATCTAACAGGTGAATATTCTTATTTCTTTATCATACACCAGATTCTCAGCTGAGGTAGATAAATGAAATCAGAGGAGCTTGGGCAATTAACATAACTAAGCATCTGGTTCCTGATCTCCACCTTCAACGTATTGTGGGTTTTTTCCCCTTTCTGATAACGAACTGGCATTCATTTGCTCCATCTTGACAGGTCACAAGCACTGATGCAAATGACTTGTGTGTAAACACACCTGACTGTGTACCAGTGCAGAATACCCAGGGTATTTTGCAACAGGGAAAGAAAGCAAGCGAGGACGTGGAGGGAAATACTAAAATGCTGGCTGATCTTGTTTGGTGATTGATAGCTGTGCTTTTACAGGTAGGGTGGGAACAGTCAGAGTGGCCCGAGCAGAACTCAGCTGCTGGCTCTGCACTCCTTGAGCAGCCTCTCCCGCTGCCCTTCAGGCGAGCCAGGTGGCGGTGGGTCTTTGCTGGTGTCTTTGCTGGAACTCACCGACTCCAGCTTCAGGTGTGGGCCAGTCTTCCAAACCTTCTCAAGGGGCATATATGATTAGCTCTGAGAAACTCTCCAAAACAACATCTGAAAAATTATGCCTGCCATAAGCGCTCGGTGTTTAAAAAGAGAAAGGTGGGGAAAACGGCACAAAACAACAGCAAACCCAAAACAAAACAAGCTGTTAGGGAAGAAGTGTTTAGGAAAGCTTGGCTGTAATTGTGCAGGTGCAGAGGTTGGGTAGATGCCAGGTCATGCTGATGCCATAGGTTTTGCATTAACATTTGTCAGGTTTGAGAAGTTTGTGAGGTAAAAAAAAAACAAACCAAAAACAAAAATCCAAACCACAATGATTTTAATATCAGTCAGCTGGCAATGAGTTTCAAAGTTGAGACTAAAATTCTTTGTGTAGAGCACTGTCACTGAAAGCCCACCCCAGCAGAAAGGAAAATTGCAGGTTTTAGCCTTTCCTTGTTTGTTAGCGTGCTGTCAGACAGATTAGCAGTATGACTTCTGAACACAAGAAATCAGATATTATATTCTGCCAGTATCAGAAGAGGATTTTTCAAAATACTTTTAGGAAATAAAAGAGACCTAAACCAATTTCTCCTGAAGACAAGGCAGAAACTGTGGTGGAATAGGTCTGAGATACTGGGGAATTAAGACTGAAAACATAGGTGTCTTCACCTCTCTTCAGTATCAAACAGATATCCAGAATCTTTTGTTATGTTCATTTGGTGCAGCCAAAAAAAAGTACAGTTTGGGCCCTTGGGAGAAAGCATATCTGTAGGAAAGAAACTCAGCTGGAAAGGGTTGTACCAACAGGATGGTTGAACCACATTTGTCTGAAAAAATACACAAAGGGTGACAGCCACCTTGTGATATATGCAGGCAATTGATTTGTAGAATTTTTGTGGATCTTGAAATGGAAGGGACTTTAGAGAAGTTCACAGAAGGTTTTTAAGCCAGAGCACGTGCAGAATGAGTAGCATATTTGCAGGCATTTATGTAACTTGATTTTGAGCTTGTTTTCCTCCTTAGCTGGGCAGACTAAAGCTTTCAAAGTGTCTAGAAGTCAAAGCTTTTTTTTTCTCATTCCTTGATGAAAAATGCAGCTTCTTCTCAGGTTCTGAACAAGTACTCCTTATTTTATTATTTATTAACAGAAAAGGGGTTTTATATACCTAATTGTGATTGTTACAACTTACTTTCACAATAATTAAAGTAAAACCATAGTTCAGAAAATAGGGTATCTGCTCATCCAAATTTAAAACTTAGCATCACAAGTTACATGTGATGATGAAACTTGGCAGACTCCCTACAGTTCCTGCTTTCATTTATAGCAGCTGCAAACCAAGGTGCCTATAACTGCGCAGAAGAAAGGTCCTTTGCAGGTCTACTACCAACTACAGTAAATAGCTGATTCATCAAACATGGCTTTCAGGTTGGTGCAAAAATCTAATTTTGAAAATGCTTTGATATTTGCTGTAATATTGTGCAGCTTCTTCACTACAGTTTAATATCATTATTTACTGATACAACCTGTCTTCTGGCCTCCTAACAGGCCACAATTTCTGTTGTGCTGTCCTCATCATGAAAAGCTTGGGTCTGTTTGCAGCTGTGTTGAATACTCAGCCCTGGCTCTGAAGAAAGGTGGCAGAAAAGGATTTCTCCTTGTAGCTAAACTGCTTATTGTGGAGGCAGAGCGAGAAAGCTTAACGTCTCAGAGAGCAACCTTGTTATCTTCCATAACCCTGCCATGTCTGCATTGAATCCTTTACCATGTATCCCACAAAAATAGTCACAGCACCTAGAAAGCAGCAGAGTACCTACAGAGTAGGAGAAGGAGATCGCTTCTCTGTGGTACAAGCAGAGAGACCATGTATAGAATTCATTCCATTTTATATATGAGGAAGTCACAGAGAAGTCAAGGATGGGGCCCAAATTAAAGAACAAATGAGATAGGAGTCCAAATTTAAAACATCTGAAAGTATACAAAGACAGTAAAGAGTAAGGGTCCATATGGAGGTGCACTAGAAATCTGAGCTCCCATTGTAGTCAAAGGCAAAGTAGGCAATACAGACTGGAGAGTGGCTTGGTTCACGCCAGGGCAGACACTGATGGCATCATTCAGTTGCTCACAGTTGCCTCCGCCACAATTTGAAATGTCCCAGCTTATCTTTACTTGGGGGCTGGGAAGCAGGAGGCGCAAGATCCTGGGAGAAGCAGGGTACTCCACAGTAGGTACCCCTCTTTAACCACCCGAGTCCCGTGGCTGGTCAGCAGATCACTCCCCTGTCTCCACGGACTGTTTTGGGAGCTCTGATTCCTAGCACATCTGCAGACACTCACATGCAGACATTTATACTAATCCCAGGCTGAATCCCAGAGCAAGTCCGTAGCTGACAGATCACAAGGCGAAGCCAGAGTAGTCTCAGATTTCAGGAGCCTGTGCAAAAGTCCCCCCATGGCTGCCACTCGGAGCGGGGGGTGTTGCTGGGAGCTGCAGCGAGGACATTGTGTGTCCCCCATCGCCACTCAGCGGAGATTTCCCCTATTCTTTGTTCCAACATGTCTGTAGCAGACAGAAAGTGGAGGGATGCTGTGCACAGAGCAAGGGGCTATAACATGCCACTCAATATGCAACAAAGCAATCTTGGGAGACAGCAGCAAAGAATGATTTAGACTGCAGCTGAGCGAATCTATCATGTCTTTGCTTTGGTAAACGTCCAAAGATACATCTCTAGGTGCCTGAAAGTCTGAAAAGCTTTATATCAACATTCAGGGATGTGTATGACCTTGTCGCTCTGTCCAGGCACCAGGCAGGATGGAACTGCAGGGACTCCTCGTTGCCATCACCCATCTCCCTGCCCCAGCCAGGATGGGGGAGCTGGGGAGCACTAGGGCAACCCCAGCCCCGGGCACCTCCCTGGAGATGGCCTTTTAAATGTTTAGCATACTATATGCTCAACTTAAAATTACATGTCAGCTCAAACAAACACAAGGATGCTGGAATCAGATGAAGCCAGGCACAAGAACTAAGGCTGAGATCAGATCTTCACTGAGCAGGTCACCTCAGAGCTTCTCATAATGGAGTTTCTTGCATCAAAACACTTAGTCATTCAAGGTGGCAACTGCTTTGTGGGAGCTGGTTTGGTCAGGGGAGAAAAAAAATTAAAGATTGCAGACAGTTTTTCACCAAGGCCTAACTACCACAGAGGTCAGGGAGGAGCTCTTCCTTAACTAAAACACAGTAGTTATTCAGTTCAGTGTGCATTTGATTTTTATTATAATCATAATTTCTATGAGTATGTAAGGTCACCTTTTTTTTTACTCTGCACTGATGCTTACACTTCTTTCCTTTTTTATGCCTATTGCAAAGACAATACATCAGACTGTTATCTTAATGCAATGCATAGAATAAAGTCTCACAGATTTAGAAAAGGACAGCCTCTATCTTGATCTTTGTAGTTCAGTTACATGTTTAATAATGTTGTCCAGTTTGTGCAGTTAACCTTCTGTGTGTCCAGCAAGGCTCACCATCTTTCCTGGAATGTGAAAAACTGAGTGTAACTGGTGGTCTAGGGACCTCCAACACGTTACAAGGTTTCCTTTCATCAGAGTTATCAATTTACCTTTAGCCGCAAGTCATAATTGCGAGACACAGAAGATAATTTTGTGGTACTGACGGTTCCAACTTCTTAATGAGGTCCTGGTATGTCTGTATTTGATGTATAATTTGTTTGTTTACTTTTACTTTCATCTCACATGCAGTTATGTAGATATTTATATGGCAGAGCATGTATGTTACCAGTCTTTAAAAAGACATTGAAAAGTCTTATAAAACAAAACAAATCTGATGAGATTCTTACTGAGTATTGTATAAATCTCTTTCTAACCAAGAAACCCAGCAAAAGGTAAATTTGAGACGGTGATCTATATCTTAATTTGATTTTCTCCACGTTGAAAAGAACAACATGCATATACCTTTTGAAGGCTTCCAGGTAACCAGGAAAATGGTGACTTTGTGTGCAAATAATAGTTTGCAAACATACTGTCCTTAAAGCCACTGTTTAGTGCCTTCAAATAACACTCATTTATCCTAAATGATTCAACAGGCTAGTCTCTTGATTTCCAGCCGTAACTGGCTTCAGAAGAAGCTACAGAACATCCTGCAATAAGAGCTTGTGAGAGCACCATTTTTCATGGAATGTCTTCTTCTCTTATCTAGTAATAAATGGTGATATCATGAACCATAACCCTGACCCTGATTACTGAGAATTAATAGGGATTAATAAATTTTCCCTAATAAACAGGGAAATGAAAGGATGCTTTAACAAAAGTCCCCTGGTTTGAACACACAAAACAGAGTCAAGAAAAATCTTACCTTTTCCTGAACTTTCAATGTTACAACTTTCATAGATACTAAATTGCATGTTGGAACAGATATCAACATTTTATTTGATGCTTTTTAGACATTTTGAAACTCTTTGGGATATTAAAATACAAATAACAGAGTTATAACAACAATTATTAATACTGTTACTGGGAAAACATCTATTTCCATACCCAGCACCTCACATTCTGTAGCAGAAAAGAAATTGTGGTAAACACAGGCTGCTCTTGTTACTTGGAAAATCACATACCTCTTCCTGATCTCTTACAAGCTGTTAGCTACAGCTGGCCATGATAACAAGCCCTTAAAAATCACAATGCCCTTTAACATCTAAATTGCCATTGCAACATTCCTACTAAATGCTCAGCGTGACTGGTGATGTTTCAGAAGCATGCACACAGCTGGTGCCAAATAAAACAAAAAAGTAGTAATTTGTAAAGTTCACATCCTAGTCCAAATAGTCGGATAAAATGTTCTACAAGGATTTAATCCTATGAAACAAATGGTTGCAATTAGTTTTTTGGGGGATTATTTTTAAATGTTTCCATTTTATTTAGTGCTGTTTTAAATATCTCTTTATTTTTGTATTTAGCTGGACATGTTTCAAAAGTCATTTGTTATGACCCCCTGTTCTGTGGCAATTCTTTTGTCTAATGCATTAGTGGAATAGCACTGTCTAAAAGTGATGTAAAACAGATTGGGTCAGCCAGCAAGCAAGGCTGCCGAGAGTCACTCTAGTGACCCGAAGAAAATTTGCAAAAGAGCAGTACATTCAGTGTCTATCTAGAACCCAATGAATGGGGAAACCATGCTATTGTGTTCACAACTTTAACCTTTCTGTTCTCCTTTCTAAACCTCCCTCAGTAAGCCTCCATCTATGGACCATTTTAACATTCAGTGTTTTTGGGGTAGCAAACTTAAATTGAATAATATGTAAAAGATCAGATTTTTTTCAATTCAAACTGTAAAACTTCTGTTCAATTTATCCTCAGAGTATTTTAATGAAGGGATGGTAGACTGCCCAAAGGGCCTGAGTTGAATCTTGCACTAAAGGAGAATCCCAATGACCTCAGCTGGACTTCATGAGGGTGCAAGCTACCCAGGGCATGTTCATGACCTTTATACAACTATGTAAATCACAATATTTGGGATGAAAGATGTCTCTACTTTTATGGCATTCCTATCCTTTTGGGTAAGGTTCAGAAGCTCACAAGAAAACATTCTCATATTTCTCTGGCTGTTCCCTTACAAAATAGAAAAATAATTAGAGCTTTCACATTTCCAAAGCTAAAGAAAGAAATGGAATAAAAACAAACAAACAAACAAGAAGGAAGAAAAATCTTCCAGACTTTTTCATTGCATCATTCAGAAATTAAAGGTAGCAAAACATCATTAAAATAATTGTTATCTGGTTATGTTCAGCAAGTGGTTAGGTAACACATCATTGACATAGCAGGTTTCACAATCATATTTTACATCAATAAACATTATGCAGAAATTGCAGACTGTATGAGATGAAAAAGAAGAATGTGTTTCCTTAAATACTGTGGCAATCTGTGAGGGGGTCAAATTTGAACACAATCATTCAAAATTGGGTAGTAATTAGACTACCTTTGATTTGAAAATGTGCCCTGCTCTTCAAGGTAAGCTGCATGTAGAGCTAATTGGAAAGATAGAGTTATTTAAATAAAGCAACACAACCAAATAATTTACTTTTTAATTCACAGAAATTTTTCAGGTTCCAAAGAAAAACAAAAAAAAACCCACAGTCTTATGAAAAAACTTTCTTCTCTAATATTGGATCATTTTGATGAAACACAAAGGTCCATGAAAAATATTTGAAGAATATAGGGCTGTTTTCCTTTTAGAAATGCCTTTATAAAGGTTAGATTTTAAAACAACTTGAGTTCTAATTAGGATTGTCACATTTTTTTTATTAATAGAAATCAGATCTTGTGTTCTCAATGTGTTCTATCATCCCTGAGCTGGAAATCAGATAGAGTGAAATGAAGTCAACCTACATAAAAAATATCACTGCACCAATTGAGTTACCTCCAAGTAACTATTCTTGCAAAAGGAAAACATATTAGCATAGACCATATCTGTGACTTTGTGTTCAGAGGAGCTCATGTTTTAAAGCACACAATAGAACTGGGATAATTCTTAAGGCTTCCCAGAGTGTACCTGGTTATTCTCAGCATATTTGTATAGAGCTTTCTCTATGCCTTGAAACAGAACAATGCAAAACAAAAAGGGCTAATTAAATTTTTTTAATGGTTGATAAATGTGTCTCTACATAAATATGTATGATCTATGTGTTCAGTTTCCTATAATGAGTATTATTCTAAAGAGAAAGAAAACATCAGGCTGCATAAATGTCAGTGTAGAATGGAGATATATGAGATTTAGATGAGACCCACAGAATCAAATATATTTGTTTCAGGTTGTGCTTGAATTACTTTGGGACATAATCACCTCAGTGCATAACATGTCCTTGTGTTTCTTTGTACTGGAAGTGCAGCGCGTGTGACAGCATTCCACAATTCAGGACAATGCTGATAACTCTTTACCCGTGAATTCCTGCTGAAAAGACAGAGAGGAATAACAGATTGTCATCTAAATGTCCGTTTTGAATAGTGTGACCGGATTTCTGCTTTATATTTAAAAGAAATAACTTATGTTTCGGGAAGAAAATTCTTATCCAGCACGTCCAGCTCTTCAAACTCCTTCACCATCACAGCAAGGGAATCATGAAAGCCCATAGTCTTCAGGAGCTGTCAAAGTCCGTGATTGCAACTCTGTGGCCCTGGAATCAAGGGAAACTTGGCACCCAATTTAAATGAGATAACTCAACAAATATGATTACAATGATACAGTGTACATTTACGTGAGGCACATTTTCACAGATCTCTAGCAAAATTACAAGATTACAAGGGTATTTCGACAAAAGAGGTGAGACCACCCAAATGACTTTTGTACCAAAATTCTAAAACTCCCTTTCTAAATTCTCTAGCATATATAGAGGCAAATAAGAAGATGACCGTTAATATTATGTGTTTTAAGCTTAAACTGTGGTACATCTTTTTTGGTACTTCAGGGCAAGACAAGGGTCGAGCCTAGAGGTTTTAATTTCTGCCTCTGCCTCCACACATACATTTCTTTCCTTGAGCCCACTATTTGTAAAATGGGAGTATCAGATATCTTCTCATAAAGTAATTTGAGTCTGTAAATGAGGAGGACTGTAAGAGCTAGGAGCTGCTTATTAGGCTTCCAAGCACCAGAACTGTGACTACAGTTAGTTCTCTGGTCTATATTTTCCAACAATCTAGGCGAGTGTTGTGGGAGCATCCTCCTGATCATCACCAAATCCAGAGTATAATGTTAGGTAAAAGTCTGCACTGCTGCCAGTCCTTGTTCCAGAAATATTTAGTGGTTAGGGTTCCCCTAGCTACCACCACGACTTTTGAAGGAGGGTGTATCTGGTAGTCATGAACTACCTATCCAGCACTCCATCCTGTAAAGGTTGGCCTGTGCTGTAAACTATTTACTGAATGGTTTCATCATGTTTGAATATGAAAGAAAAAAATCTCAGAGACACTGCATTTTCTCTAAGGTTCAAAAGCAATTGGAAAAGAAAGTGAAGAAATTGATGGCTTCTTGTAAGTAAAAATCAGTTTGTTAATACCCCATTTAAACTCCAGCAGTCATGGTTGCATCTTACATTTAGAAGCTTTTCCCATACTGAGATCTTTAATGGTGTTTCTGTCAGCATTTTTTCTCTCCTGCTTCCCTTGTCTTCATCCTTCCCTGATAAAGCTGTGTAATTTTTCACTGTCTCTCATCAAAATTAGTTTTATTTTGTTATTTATGGAAAAGGTGGCAGATATCCACATGGATGAGACCGTGGCAGGCTCACCTCAAGTGGGCTGCTGTAGTTCATGTTTTTTCCCTAAACTTGTAATCTTTCTAAGGTTACTGAGCGGGAACCATCATGTCTGTTGGGGTGATTAGTTTCAACAGGTTTTCCAGAAGGGTCCTATACTGATGAACGCTCATTGAGAGAAGAATGCTTGTTTGCAAAAGCCATGGCTCTCTGGACTGAGTGGTTTGTGTGCATCCATGACCATGACTGATAACTACACTGTCTGTGGCCAAATCCATGTCATCATTTTGCTAAGCTACATTGAAGTGCCTTGGTATACATAATTTCCCAGGAAATATGTATGACTATTTGTTTAGTGACATCATTTACCCTAGCTGTTTCATCTCCTGGGAAACAGTTCATGTCCCCTGTGATATAATACTTTGGATTCCTGTTCCAATGGCATTTTGAAGCAAGAAACCTGGGAGTTAAACAGTTAAATCTCTGTCTTAAATGCCATGTATCGAGGAAACAATCAATGTGGTCCCTTGGACACTGCTGGACAAAAGTTTCTTATCTCCGTACCTTGGTTCACATGGCTACCACGTAAAGGATCTAAAAGAAGTCTTTCTGTTTGTCACAACAGTTGCTTGCTTCTGACTTTTTATTACTGAACTTTTTAGAGCAGGGTTCATTCTGTTGTGCCACAGAGGCATTGCAGAGGCATTCTAAAACGAAAAGATCTATTTGCCATTTGGAGTTTTTCTTTGTACAGTCTGATGATACTCTAGAGCTCTTACACTCCTCTAAGATATTTTCTAACCTCATTATCTTCTAGTTTAGAACAGTGTTCTGGCCAACTGTCAGATGGCTGTAAATGCTGCTGCTAATGAACTGTAAACTGTCTAGGGAATAAAATATTGGCTTCACATTTAGTACACAGATTTGGAGATTTTATATATGGGATAAGAAATGGTGTTATACTTCTTTTTTTATCTTTACAGGTGTTAACACTTAAACACATTATCCATAACACACCTGAGACAATTGTGCTTTTCCAAGGATATGTTTCAGTCAAAGGAGGAAGAAAAGATCATAATTCACAACACATGAACACTCTTTCTGAATTCAGCTCAGTTAAAGCTATGACTTCATTTATAATGCATTATATTGCACCCAGCTGATAAAGTTCTCCTTGAAATTTTGACACGCACCATGAACTACAGTTTCTAGGAAAAACACAGCCTGGGCAGAATTCTGCTTACCTGTGAAAAACCATTAGTATTGATATTCTTATAGTGGCATAGCTGAAATGAGAATTAGCTCTAATTAGGTTGTATCAGAGTGGTTTATAAAGACTGTGTTTTCTTTGGTACTTTATTATAATGTAAGACTAAAGTGATGCCAACAGGTTGAATGATGTTTTATAGCATAGTAATTCTGAAGTTAAATTTTCTGTAACTTGTTACTGAGAAAAGAACATCACCTCTTCAAAGCTCCCGTATACAAAATATTAATCTTTTTGGACTCATGTTCATATGCTGTTAACCTGAATCCTGATGGACTACATGTTGAGACACATCTTCATGAGAATAGGATTCAAGGGACTAATAGTCATATTGACAATATATAGCTAGCCATAGAATACCTAAATCCCAAACAACATGGAATTTTGTTGGCCCCATTGGAACATACACAGATGCACATAACACTCGTGTTACTTTCCGATTAGTTAGACAGATAACAGTTACAAAGAGAATGTTTTGAGTAGACATGATATGTCTCTTATATGTTGAATAAATATATAATCGAGTGCTGCCAAATGGAAAGGCATACACTGTTCTCATTTCCACTGAGGATAGAACAATAAGTAATGGGCTCAAATTTCAGCAAAAGAGTTTTAAGCTATCCATTAGGAAAAAGATTTTACTGTATAGATAGTTAAACACTGGAACAGTTTATTTAGGAAGACTGTGGAATCCCCTTTTCTAGAGGCTCGAACACAGGGCTAGCTGGATGTCTGTCAAATATGGTTAATATGAATTCATCCTGGCTTTGGCCAGGGCAGTGGGTTACATGGCCGCATGGGATTTAATAAACAGCATTTTTTTGCTAGTGGAATAGTTTTTGCTAATAATAAAACAGTACATGTTTATCCTAAAAATCCACTGTCTCATATTTTAAATCATCACATCATCTTGATCATGCAGAAGATCTTGGTAGCAAGTGTAGTTTACATCACATATCCACATCTGGCTAGACATCCATGTTATTTCCCAGAAAGAAATGGCTCATTCACTTCTGCAAGAATTGGTATACTGCATTTATGTTTTGTATTGATTTATAACTTACAGGAAGAATAATCTAAATACAAAATATGCATGAGGTATTTAACTCCAGCGTTCATCTGACTCTGGAGGATGTCATGCCAATATACTAGCATATACCAGGCTATTTAAATCCAAAGATAATTTCTAGGCCACATATGGAGCACAGAAATAACAGATCTTCTTCAAATGCACTAACATTCAATAAATTAATGAGTGTTATATTAAATAATTAGATTAATGAGTGTTTGACCCCTAAATCTGTTAATCTGGTCTATTTTAGATATCTGGTTTAGAATTTCATCCTAGATGTGACCATTTCTCTCTGATGACTATAAGAGGAATCTAGATGACTAGGACAGAGGCAAACATTTATACTGTAAAATACTGAAGTTAGATGAGATAAATCTTTGACTGGATTATTGTCCTCTGTTGACTTAATATTATCAACCATCTCATTATTGGTCTAACACATGGCGTAAGGAAATGAAAAAATACTACAGCAATTATCTAACATCATGAGGATAGCACATGAGAAACCTTCAAGGCGGGTCAACCTAAATCAAACTATCTAGTATTTGCCTTGGTCAGGAGCATTCACACAGGTAATTATCACAGCTCAGCTGATACACAATAACTTTGTAAGCCATAGTAACAATATAGTTCTTCCAAGCCCCAAGGCCTTTACTTTGGAGTTAGGTGTAAACTTATCTAGATCTTGGTCTGGGCATCTTATGATAGCACATAATTGCATCCCTAAGTACAATTATACTTACAACCCCTTTACCTCATTAAAATGTACTAAGTAGCTTTGGTAGAAGTTACTCAGGACCTAAAAGTATCTTCTACACATGCTGCTATTACTGTATTAACTGGCATGGCTAACATCCATTACAGATAATTGTTCTTTTGTCTCACCATTTCCATGCCATGCATTGTTTTGAAATGGGTGCACTTCTTGAAAATATGGGTATCCTATATTCTTTAAATATTGCAAGTCTTTAGGCTCAAAAGTAGACTACCTTGCACTTGCATTGAGATAGGCAAAGTAAAAGATATCATAAAAATTCAGTCTTTAGTTGAACTGGTTCATGAGCTCAGCAAATACCTGTTGCAGTAACATAGGGGGAAAAAGAAGTTCTGTTTGTTCATTTTTTTTTGATTCTTGAAGAAGGCAAATTCCTCTGGTCAGAAGCTTTTTTTTTGTCCTTTCAAACTCTTCAGAACCATTTTTTTTTTTGTCTCACCACTTCTAAAACACCTGGGGTGAGAAAAATCAAGCACCAATATGTAAAAATATAATAAAATTGTAACCAAAGTCAGAACTTAGCGTGGTGCATAATGTAGAATCTTATACCGCATCTCAGCATGACACGATTTGAGACAAAGTTGTTGTTCTCTCTTGGAGTTCCATTGCTTCTTTCATTTTCTTTCTTTTTCTTTCAGGCAGACAACCAGTTCTTTATGGACATGGTTTTTTAAGTTTTATATATTGCGTCTGCACACTTGCCTGTTTACTAGACGATAACAAGGAAGAGAGAAGAGGGACCAATAACGGAAAATAACGATGGGAGGGGGAGGATTATTAAATACTCTTGAACCTCCAGAGGCAACATATTTCTATCGCTACCTCTGGCACAAAAAGTAGTTGGCATGAGAACAACTGTCTCATTTACTCTTCTTTAGTGCAAGGAGACAAAGTTACTGGTAAGATTTGTACTACCCAAGCAAATTTTGAAAAAAAGAATTGTTTCACTAATTGTCATATCTGTACTGCACAGACTTCTTCCATATGTGCTTTTCAAATTAGCAACATGAAGCATATTAAACTGATTAATTGCAATGTGAATTCAGGATCAAGCTAGTTGAAAACAATGGCTTGCACTTGTATGGATAAAATTATGAAGCATTGAATAATACCAGTAAAACAAGAACATATTTGTAATTGGTTAGGAATTACTATCAAAATTTAAATTAAATTGTTATCAATTCAAAGTAAATGACATTTATTACTGTAATCAAGTGTAATATTACATCTTCATATTGTTCTCTTAGATAAGCCTTTTGACCTAACTAGGACCTTGGAGTATCCTAGGGAATAGGACCTTCAAAGATATGTTTGTGCAGGATGTATGAGCATGATCAGCTAACACAACCCCAGAAATGAGTTATGCCAATCAAGGAAAGGAAATTTGAGAGTGTGGGGATAAGGCCATGAGTTGAGATGTTATTTTGATTTAGCAGGAATCACTACAGCCCCTATGAACGTGAGGAATTAAAGCTCTCAGAACACAGTGACAGTGCAAATACCATCTGTCCTGCTTCTGGGTTGAATCACTTGTATGCAATTTGTTATACACCAGACCTTTTTTTGGGTATTGTAATAATTACATGTTCTAAGCTGCTCATAGCTTTGTGTGAAGATGAACAGAAGAAAAAGAACTGTAGATGTGACACTCAGGGACCATGGTTTAGTGGTGGATTTGGCAGTGTTGGGTTTGCAGTTTGACTTGATGATCTTACAGGTCTTTTCCATTCTAAACGATTCTATGATTCTATGAAATATTAGACTTACAACATGGAAGACTTGCACTCAGGAGATTTTTTCTGTTCTATAGACTCTATGTATGACTTACATTATCTTCCTACAAATACTTGTGCCTTGGATTGACTGTCTGCATAGCAATCCATATTGTGCCAGTATGCACCATTGTTCTGCTAAGTGCATAAAATTAACTGTAGATGTAAAATTTTACATGCCTAGAACTATAATTTCTTTCTATGCATTACCTACTGCAGAATATTAGATCTTCCTACGTAAGGAAAGAACTGATCGTTGTCTTCTCCTTTTTTGAGGTTGTACCCCATGTTGGGTCAATCTAACAGAACATTGGCAAGGAGCTGGAAGAGGGATGTTGTGTGACAGGATGAACACACATGTCCATGTGTTCTCAGGCTGTGGTGCAGCACAGCAGCTTTTCCAGCTTTGAAGGAGTTAGGGAAAAACATGGTGTGGAGCAACAGTGAGGAGAGTGTGAGATGGCCCTCCCTTCTTTAGTGAGCTGTTGAAGAATGAACGAACCATGGATAAACTTGTTTTTTCTCCTTGCAGGCAGTGCTACTACTCTTAGGCCTTATGGATGGTATTCATCTTGCCTAGCTTTAGAGCTGACAGCACAGATGTCTACAAGTACTCAACATAGCCTCTTTTTATAATTCATAGAGGGCACCTTGGGGTGCAATTGATCTAATTCTAAAGTAGGCATCTAAAATAGTCCAGAAAAATCATGTCTCAGAAGTATAATATCAACCGTTTACTGGATTCGAATTTGATCTATCATATCCATGCTCGGTATGCTATACAATAATTTGTGCATTTATAAGTATCTTCATTGCCTGTGTCATCCTGAGGAAGGGTCTTAAAAAGATTTGCAGTCATAAGAAAGAAGAACAGATGGTATAACAGCTTCATCTGGCAATGACTAACATATACATATGAGGCCTACTCGGGACTGATGCCTTTCTCCTCTAAGTAATTGAACAGCTTCTTAACAGGACAGCTGGAAGGACTGCTGAGCCCACTTCCATTCTTTGGGACACAGTGGCCTGGATCTGAAACAGAGCAGAGGAGGTGAGTTTCCTGGCATGACCAATTTATTTTTTTTTTTTTCCTCACAAAATAAAACACAAACACAGAGAAAATAAGTAAGGTGGTAAAAAAAAAAATGGGTTTATGTTCCTTTTGCTTATTACAATAAATGGTAAGGTTCATATACTCATGAAGCAGGAATAAATCAGAAGTGGAGTTGTTAGTGATGGAGAGATGGACAGGAATGTCCATCCAAAGATGGACAGGAATACTCCTTTAGCCGAGAATGAATAGATCTTGCAACATCTGAGGAAAGTCATTCTCTTGTAGGTGCCAGAGGTAAACCTAGTAAAGCTATTTTGACTGAAAACACTGGTAAACCGATTCAGGAAAGATTGAATCAATGCTATAAATCTTGTTACTGATCATGGTACATAGATAACACTGAGAGCTGGTGCCAAGGCTGAAGATTTCCATGTATGCACACCCTAGGATGTTCTGTGACATCATATTAAAGTCATCTCAATGCTGGTATACAGATAGTGAGTTCTAATATTATGGTCCCTATATGCCTCAGAGGAAGCCGGTTCAGGCTGGGAGCTAAGTTCTCAAAAAGTGGAAAAAGGGCAGTAGAGGGGTGTTTTTATTTTTATAGATCTAGGGTAGAAATCTACCTTTATCTACCAGGATATTGGTGTTACCCTTTGGCAGAGAAGAAGCTCTGGGAGCTAAAGATCCTGAGAGTGTTCCAGGGAAAGAGCATAAACTATAAAATCTAATGAACAGATACAGTCAAGGTAAATTTAGAAGAAGACTGTTCAAGGACTGTAGGAAACTTAGATTCAAAGTAGTTCTCAGTGACTTTTCTAATAGAAGAAAAGACCTAAACAAAGCAAACAAACCACAAAATAGAAATAAAAACCTTTCATGGTTGGGCAGAGGCGAAGGCAAAACAAAACAAAATGAACACTCTGCTAAAGAGACTGAGATGGCAAGTTCTTCCATGAAACTGCCAAACCTTGAGGAGAGACCTAGCTCAGCTCAAACAACAATTGAAAACAAGAGTTAGGGACACAGAACGGGGACAGTTTCTAACCTATGCACAAAATTGCAGAATACTCTTTTAACTACTAATCCTAAACTCTTCAAAGGGCATTTCTGTACAAGGTTCTCCAAAGACTGAGGCAGAAGATATAAATATTCTGCCAAGTGCAAGTACCACTCAGTTATATCAGATGTTTCCTAAAACAGCCACCAACAGAAAGTGGAAGCGGTCAAAGTTTTTTAGGGGATCCCCACTGTAGTCACTGCTACAAGACTCAATTGTTGTTCTTTATACCTTACCAGGTATTTATCACAATGGGAAACTGGAAGAAATATGAGGTAGGAGACTATCCTCAAGAAGTACTGTTGCTGAACATGGTTTGTCAGGAAACCACAGTCTCACTTGCTGGGTCACTGGACCTGGCCAAATTGAAAGACCAAAGCAATTCAGCCTCTTCCTGCAGAGATTTGCTCAACCATCAGTCTTTTGCAATCACTAGCCTGACGGACACATGCAACATTCCTGTCTTTCCTCTAGCTAAGGCAGACAATACTGCAGCCCTCCTGTGGACAACGAAGACTGGATGAACCTATTCTATATGTCAACTGTCCTTTGTAGATCTGACACGATTCGGACTCTCCATCTGCTGTGTTCACCTAACTATTCTCTGTCTGGCTTTCTCAAGGTCACCAAGCTCAACAAAGCATTTCAAACCACTCTGCGAAAGGGAAGTATTCCACCACTGGGTCTTTTTAGATGTGGGTTAATTTGCTTCTGAGACCCCCACAGATACCGTTTTCCATTCAGCTTCCCTGAGTGCAAGATATTTATAATCTTAGCGTGTGTACCTTAGGGAGAAACACTGCCAAGTTTTGCAACCAAACCATTAGACTATATATCTGAAGTGTATGGTACCTTACACTGAACCAAGTGGTAAGGGGCCTGAATGATCAGAGAGCTGAGAGACAGAAGGTGCAATGATATATTTATCCACCAGGGATAAGATGCCTGACAGTGACAAGGCAAAGAATTGGAAACAAGTTTCCCTGTGGGTCCTGGCATTTTCCAGACATAAAGGTGACACATATTCAGCCTAGGCTTGGGAGTATGGATTTATATAGTGCAGACAAACACATCTGCTGCATGTGTAGTCCTCTAGCTTTGGATTAAACATTGTGAGGGGTGGAGAGAGAGAAATTTGTTGTTCCCTAGTGGTTCTTTTGATGAAAGATAATTTTGCCACTGGAGACTAGGGAGGGTTAGAACAGCTCACAAACTTGTCCTAAAACCTAACTTCACCCAAGTAGTTGATATGTAAGTTGGAAAAAAACCCACACACAAAGAATGTCAATGAAAATAAAAGAAATAAAACTTTTTCCTTTGCCAAGTCCATGCCAGCTGAATGACGATTGTTTGGCATGAATTTCAAACAGTGAAAAAAAATATTCTTCCAGAGCAAAGTGCATAGCTCAGTAGGCAACTGAACACTTTGTTTTCCTTTTGGTCCTATGATGAGAACAAAGCAAGTCCACCTTTTGTGTTCCATCTCTTGTGACTGTATGCTTATATGTGGTTCCAAGTTGTCCAGTTTTGGGATAGATCTACCTGAAATCTACTACATTTTAATTAAAATATAAATAAACATCTTTAACTTTCAAGTAGAGGAAACTCAAAATGAGTTGGCAAAATGCAATAGAAAAAAAAAAAAGGCTTTTAATTCAGTTTCCCACTGCCCACTCTGTCTGTGGGGGAAGGTCCTCGCTATCAGGACATTTGGATAATATAACAGTTTTCTGAGTAACAGAAAACTCAGTGATTCCCTTCCGGTCCTTAGGAAGTTGCCTTTTTGTGCCAAGGCCCGGTTCCTTGCACCCTTCATTTCTCAGTGGCTTCTCTGTTCAGGCTGTAAGTTCCTAATAGTTTGCAATGACTTTCTCTTATACTGCTTGCCAGAACAGAAAGCCCACAGCCTTCTGTGAGGGCAGGGCCAGTAACTCCACAGGGAAGGGGCAGCCTCCCCTCCTTCCTCGTGACCCGCTCATTCTCTCCTTGAACCAAGAAAATATGAACCAACCTATAAAACAGACCAAGTAAGTTTGTGAAAAACAGCCTTAATAGCCCTCAATCTGCAATTATTTCCTGCTGTGTCCTCAATCAACAGTAATAATGGACATGAATCTGAAGAAAACATCTGCACCAGAATGCCTCCATAATTTATACAAGCTAAAACATTTACACTTAGTGATAGCCCTTCTCTATCTACTGAATGCATGAAGCCAAATGTCCTCAGGCTTCAGGAAAGTTTGCATTTGTAGCTGAACTTTATGGCTTGTATCCAGCTCTGATTAGCAGCCAGACTTTCTGTGTTGGCCCCTCACAGATGAAGTGTTGCAAAAGCGTCATTGAGATATTGCTTCTTCCTCACTTTCTCCAAGTATTTTTGGTTCAGTCTTTATATGTCATCACAGCTGGCCACTTTCCTTATAGTTCTGGAGGCAGATATACCTTGGAGGCAGATGTACATTCAGATTGCTTGGCAGTAGAGGGTGTATTGCTGGAGCCAGGAGAACAAGATTAGAAGGTGAGATAAACATATGTTTTTATCTCTCAAATAAAGATTGCCTTCTGTAGTACCTTAACTGTGAAACTTTGGAGCCTCCAAAGGGCCTTGAGCTATGAATTTATAGGAAAGGGAGCCCTTTTTTCTCAAGTTAAAACATCAGGTACTTTCTACTATTTTTAGTACTTATTATAAATCAAACAGAAATGCGAAACTTGTTTTTATCACTCAACACAAAGACCATTTGGGACATGTTACAGATGGGAACTTTAATAGACAGTTATTGATCAATAACGGATTAGCAGTCCTTGAGAATATGTAGCAATAGTGTAGGAAGGTCCTAGAGAGGTTGTAGGAATAGTACAGACTTTATTTCAGAACTCTGGAAAAAGTCACAGACTGACATCAGTGCTCTGTTGAGTTCAACATGTGATCACAAAATCACAGAACATGTGATCTTCCATTAAATACAACAGAATAAAGAATGGAGCTTTAATCTTGCAACACTTGTGCTTCTCTGTATAAAACAGGAATAGAATAATTTACCTTTATGAATAAATTTGCATGTGCCATGGTTTAAGATGTTTAAGTGTGAGCCGGCTATACCTATGCTATGCAACCTGTACACTGTACATAGGGTCCATTGCATCTATTTCATAACACAAACATACATACACATTTATCTTTGTAGTCAAGGTGATGAAACTGCTTTTTCTTTACACAGCTTCCTTCTACAGTACTAAAAAGGCTAAATTTAAAGGCTATATCACTTGTTCAATGTGTGTAGGTAATGTATTTTGACCCACTTCTAAATTTAAATAAAAGTTGTCAGCTGCATTTTTTCTCAACGTTTTTCTTCTATAAAAAGTGTTACTTTTGCTCCTATTTGGGATCAAATGAGCTTCTGAAGCCCCAAAGGCATCTTTGAAAAGAAATTTAAAAGGTTTTTATACTTCAAAATACTCCAATATTGTTTAAATGGCTGTGGCTGTATTGCTAGCACTGAAATAAGAGATAATGCTATGAAAATCATAGCAGGATAAGTCAGCTCTATGTGGATACTTCATGTTCAATCTGCAGGTAAATGAAGCAGCAAACAGTTAGAATGCTTTTAGGTCCCAATCCATCAACGTACTTAACCACTTTTAGCATTAATCATTCAAGTGCTTTGACTGATTTCTATTGAACTATTCTAGATCTGAAGTACTTTGCTAATGACTGAACTTACTGCTTCGCAGGAACCTATGGAACTATAAGAATTTGTAAATACTCTCTTCTCCCTAGAACAGGGACAAAATAGAGATTTGGACAAAATACAGTCAGACAAAAGGACACAATGGATGAGCAATGTAATTTCAGAAAGCTGTAATTCTTATAAATATCAGTATACATGTCACTTAAGTTTAAAAAGCTATTATTGATCTGGTGCAGCAAATATGATACAGAAAATAAGATAGATTCTGACTCTCTTGATGTTGTTTTTACATGAAACACGTTACTTGAATAGCTGAGTGGCTATCATTCCAAATGTGAAATGTTAAAGTAGCACACGGTCCTCCAACAATTAATTATTTATTTGCAAGCTGGTGAGTAGATTCTTGACAAACTCTCCTGAGAAAATTTACCTACAAAGTTAAGAAACTGTGAATGCCATATAAATTTCTATAGATTTCCTTCCTGCACTTGTAAGAAGAGGAAGTAAGTGTACAGTGTTTTTGTGTTATAATATTGGCCAGCTTTGGCTTTGCAAAGAGAAGTGCTATAAGAGAACCAGTTAAAGTGCATATGAAAGGTATCGTGCTGGATGTTTAGAAATTATTGTGTTAGAAAACAAATCTACTTTGATCTAGGCTGTGCAGTCTTTACAGCAACTCTGCTCAGCATTTGCCACAAATAAGTTAGCGTCCCAGGATTTAGAAAAATGTACAAACCTACAAAACTATAATTTCTTGATTCCATTCTTGAAGCAGAAGAATGTGCCTTAAGGCTGCAAAATAAAGGATTTAAAATTTAAGGTTCAGCCTCAAGCATTATTGTCCTTGATAGAACAGCAGGAGGTAAGGACTGCAGGCAAAATTATCATAGCCTGAAGCCAACCCAGCTGCAACAGGAGAGGGAAGCAGGAGCCAGACAACCCAACAGAATCATAAGCCAGCAGCAGGACAGCAGTATGAAAAGCTGAGCGCAGCCAAAACTGGAGCCACTATATTATCAGCAATTGGAATTTGGGGTTATAGTAAGGCATTGTGTGATTTGTGAAGAAGAGATAACATAACGGTGATTCATGCATTCAGCTACTACTAACTGAACACTGCAAAGAATTACAAGAAGAGTCATTTCCCACTAACATTCAATGAGGAAATGAGTAACACTTGCAAATAGCAACAAAAAGCTGTGTTATACGAGCATGATTAAGTTACAAATGCAAGTAATCCAAAGTTTGAACCAAAAGCACTCAGAAGTTTGCCAGCTTTTTTCTAATCCCTTGAGTGCATATGTTACGAGATGACCATTAATTGCACACTCATTATTTTCTGGATAGGAAACCTCCCTCACTGAAGTGCAAAATGGATGATGTTCACTGAGCAAATGTTCGGAATTGTCTAATTTTGCCAAGAAATATTTTTCCTGATCTTATTCCTCTTTTCTTCAAGATAACCTAATTGGTTTGGCCAAGCTTTTAAATAAAACAGACGCAAATGAAAACAAGCAACAAACAAAAATGCAGCAGCCACAGGCAAGTGCCCAGTCTGGAAAAGCCTAGTTGAACTGGTTAAAGATTTTCAAACTTATTAGCTATTTTTAAAAGTTTATTCTCATGAATGATAGCAATGACTCCTAGTAATATTTAATGTCAGCAGCCACATCTAAACCAAATTATGTGCAGCCTTACACAGAATCTTCTCTTGTTCTCACGGGCTACTACTCTAAGTTCAAAGACTGTATGTAACTCCTATGCTACTTTAATTCCATTTGTTTTTTATAAATATTTATATCAGATGATAGAATTATAATCACTGACTTCATAAGGATATGTGTGTGGCCTACCACTGAATGGACATAGGTCTTTTCTCAGGAGATTAGTTCCCTTCTTTGAGTCTGTGGTGTCTCCATCTGACTGAGACATCTTAAATGCAGCATCTGTCTTTCACATCCATTGATCAGTACTGCTAAACACAAGAAGTAGTCTTAAAACTAAAAGATGAACTGCATTTTGCATTTTTTCTGTCTGTCCAACAGAAACTGAACTGGATGTATAGAGAGAGACCCCTGTAACAGCTTAGTATTGTGTTAAATAACATTGAACTCATCTTGCAAACTTTTTAGTCACTTATAATATCTGTTGAAACAGTAACTTTTTAAAAAATTGTCTTCGTCATCCCGTCTTTATTTTCCTAACTGGAGGAGCCAAAAATTGAAAAGAACAGGTGGGATGTCAGAATGGTTTCTGATAAATAACAGAACGAGTCAGAACTGTATGCAGCACCATTTCTGCTTGTGCTAATGTGGAACACCAGGGAGTGTGGGAATAACATGAGTATTTCTAAGTCTTCCTTTTGGTGGCAATCTGAAGACAAAAAATAATAATTAAAAAAAAAGCCACCTCTGACTGGATTAAGAGATGCTACACTGTCTGTAATTGATAAAAGTATTTGGAGTTTTTCCTAAATATATTGGTATCTGTTAATTTTCCCATAGAAGACATTAGGGATAATTGTGAATACACTATTTTATCACAAAATGGCAGAATAGAAAGTAAAGTGTCAATTCACTAGCTATCAATAGTAGGTGGAGTACTGTTGTCCTGGTTTGAGGTAAAACAGAACTAATTGTCTGTTCAGTAATTTTACTTTTTTAGCTGGGTCTCTTCTAACTAACTAAACTCTGAAATTAACAGAATATTGTTCAGAAATTGTTCACTCTCACAGTGATAAGACCTGTGGTGCGCAGGAATGGTGTGCAGAGAGGCCCTTGCTTATACTTACTGCTATAACAACCAAGGCCAGGCAAATTTGTTATTTTCCCCATTGGAGTGTCGGAAGAAGAAAAGCGTAGAGGGGTCACACCTGTAGGGAGGGGCGGACAAGACAGGTGACCCAAAATTGACCAACAGGGTATTCCATACCATCTGCCCCATGCTCAGTATAAACCTGAGGGATCAAAGGGTCAACTCTCTTCAATGGCCAACATCTGAGGAGGACCTTCATCTGCCTTTGATCCCAATCCGAGCATTCCTGACTCCAGATCCAGAATTCAGCTCCTGTCTATCACCGGGTCCAGTCTGGGACTTTCCCCTGTGCCTGCTGGTGACCTGATCTTCATCCTGGGAGCTTGATATGGTTTTGTATATACTGTATACTTTTTTAAAAAAAATCCTCTTATTATTTATTATTTCATTATTTATTAATATTTCATTAAGCACTCTAGTTTTTTTCTAAACTCATCTCTTTATCTCTTTCTCTCTTCTCTTTTTCTTTAGAGGGGGGAGGGAGGGGCCATCTGTCATTTTGATTGGTCAATCCAGTCAAAACCAAAACAACTCTTTTCATAAATTTTCTGAGAATGCATCTCTTGAAGAAATATTATCATCTCACTTGATTTTTTTTTTGGTTGTATTCTTTCTTCTCTTTTGCTTTCCTTCTGTCCGTCAGTCTTTCTGTCTGTCTCCCTCTTTGTTTATAGCTCTCAGTCTTGTTGTCTTCCACTTCATAGCGTTTTACTGGATTAATTGTGTCCAAAGCACAGAACTCATAGATGTGTTTTTACACTGCAGTTAAAATGCCTAATTTAATTCTCCCAACAATATCTCACCCAAATGGACACGTCTGAGTTTGCCCTCAGCAATAGTTTTGTCTTAAATTTCACTACCTGCTTGTTTTTTGGCATGAGTAGAAAGTGACACTACATTTCTCATCTTATCAATAGTGAGCTTCCAATTGTTTTTACCCGTATTACTGTTAGGCTTGGAAATGGAACTTCTGGATATTGAAATAACAAATAAGATTTGCACGCAATGTAAATATTACATATGTCTATGAATGCCTAACAGTGATGGATTTTATTGGGGTTATGTGGAAAATGTGTGAAGTTAATAAAATCCCTTGGGGACTTGTTTCACACAAATCTATTTTTCAATACCTATTCATCTGAGGAATACTTTTTTTTTACCACTTGTGTTGAAGTATTCTTCAGGTAACTTGTTTATAATACAGAGCTTATGAATTGTGTTCTTTTTTTTTTTTTTTTTCATTTTGTCAGTTATACTAACAGTAAAGAAAGCAATGAGATAATTAGCAGAAAACTTTATAACCCCAATTTCAATTTTTTGAAATCACATTTCTTTGTCTGGAAAGAAAATTCACTGTGGAAAACACATATGAAAATCCTGGGTGTACATTCTTACTTGAAACAAAATGATGAATTCAGTTTGTGGATATGTGTAATGAATAAATATTTAGCTTATACACTTTTAAATTCATGTTTATGGCAAATATACTAGGATTTCTTTGATTTTTTTCTGAAATGGGGCATCATGTGTCAAACCAAAGTCACAGTAAATATTACTACCAGTAAATACTGATTCTTGAAGCTGCAGATTTTATCATTAGTGATACTTTTTTGTATCACTCTGTTTTGATATGCAGGTTGAGGCAAAGCAGTGTGTGATCTGAAAAGAGTGGTGCACCTGAAGATGGGAAGCAGCAACAACAACATGATCTCATAAAAGCCTTTAGGTTTCAGAGAATCTGCTTCTTTCTGGAGTTTTATAATTTGCACAAAACCTTTTTGCGTAGTCAGGAGGAAGACAATAGACAGCAATCAAAAATGTTCTCTATCATTAAGAATAGACAGGAGGCTCCCTAGGGAAAAAACATGACTCCAGACTTTCACCAGGGAACACTTTTCTCGACACTTGTAGACCACATTGTTATTAATCCCATAGGGAGAGGATTAGCTCATCTACCATTCGTCATCTTGTCTACACTGTTCATTTAGACCTCTTCTCTAAGCGATGGAGAAAGATAAATGGAAGAATTCTTTTCCTGCAGTGACTGTCTCCCCAGTGACAGTAGAATAGTGACCTGGCCAAGTCGCTTAGTCTAGGCATCTAATTTTTGGATGAAAAAGTAAAAGAAGATGATTGTTATTCCTAGCAATTTAAAGAAACCCACATGGAACCTTATACCAGAAATTCTTCTGTCTCCATACTTGGAAATGTGACACTTCATGTCGCCTATACACAGTTGAGTGGCTTCATTTTGTCCGAGTTATGACATATTTTACTTTCAGCCCATCATTTTGCTGTGGAAATGGAGAAAAATACAAGTGAACACAGTGTAAAGCAGTTCTGGAT
This sequence comes from Tringa tobata, assembly GCA_033628505.1. Lineage (NCBI taxonomy): Eukaryota > Metazoa > Chordata > Aves > Charadriiformes > Scolopacidae > Tringa > Tringa tobata. Next base: position 4,318,334 of record JAHREE010000215.1, read on the forward strand.
AACTGTGTGGTTTGGTTCACTTGCAACTAGAAGCCTTCAATGGTCAAAACTAGCAAGAAATTTTGCTAGAAAGCTGCTTACTACAGCATAAACACCTAAGGATATATCCCCCATCTTTAGGAAAATGAGCTGTTCTGGTATCAGAAGAACAAGTAAAGCTTTGTTTCTGTTGGATACTTGCTCTGGAAACCTCTGCACCCTCCACCACAGGAGCAGCTCCTTCCAAAGCTTGCTGTGACAAACCCAGGGGGTACAGGAGAGCAAGTGCTGTGGAGCAGTGTATTAAGCTACCTGCATGGGCACCAATCAGACCACTCATGCAGGCTAGGGCGGCTCTCAGGCTATCACCCAAAAGCTTGGGTGACAACTGCATTCTGCTTGTCTTTTCCTTAGTCGGAAGGGACAATCTCTTAATTTCCTTTTCTACCCAGCTGAGGATTTTCATGAGGTTTCTATGAGTTTAATTTCCTCTAAGATTTCTATGCCATTTCCAAGGATGCTTGAGAATGGCTGTGACTTTGCGTTACAGAGTGGTGGTTGACCATGTCTTCAAAATAAGCTAAACTGTCATCTTAAGTATGATGTGGTGCCAATACTAGGAAATGAAAATAGTCCAGAGTTAACAAAGACAGTAAAGCTATGAATCACTGGTATTATTAGGAAAGGAGTGGCAAAAATACTGTCTTTAGTCATGAATTGGTGCAGGTCTGTTTCCTGCCTAACTTAGTCTGACCTCTAATGTCACATATTAACAGTATGCCTAAATCTACTGGGCATGTTCATCTTAATAATTAATCACCTCTGCACACATTCAATCAGTATTGATGGAAATGAACATGTGTGTTTTTATTTTTGGTTAAATGAAAAATCAGAAACAATACAGGAAATCATATATTTCCCCTGATAGAAAAGAAAATGCAACAGCTCCCTGTTCTTCCTCCCCATTTTTTGATGAAACAAATGTCTGGGAGACCAGGGAATGCCATATCAATTTACCAGTTTGCTGATGCTCCTTTCAGAGCTGACCCATGCTGGAATACCAGAAATTTCCATATAAATATATGGGGAAATTATTCTATTTATTAAATATTGTAATAGTACTTTTAAAATATACATCCTTATTTTCTTATATCAGTAAAAATTATTTCCAGCAGAACAGTATATTGATTTGTCGTTTGCTTTTTTTTTTTTTACTTTCTTTCCAACTTTGTTTCGTAAAGGATAAAACTTCTCTACCATTTGTTTTTGCCACTATACATTAGCAATTTGAAGACTGATGGCATTTTCAGAGGCATGACTAGAAACTTCTTTACCCCCCAGCACTTACAATGCTTTTGCCTGTCATAGCACAAAAAACCCAGGTTATGTTTTACAGAAGAACTCTCAAACTGTTGGCATCTCTGCCATAGCATATCAGGTGTCTGCAGTTAGCCATCAATTAATAAGCAGTTTTTTTTATTAACTTGCCTGAGCATGAGAAAGTATTATGAAATACCACAAAATTAGCTTCCTGAAACACATGGCACTCTCTGCTGATGTTCCATTTACTTCCAAATAATTTTAAATCACTGTTTTTGCCAGAATAATTCTGTTCTCTAGAAATTAATTCCATAATGATAGGCTTTTAAAACTAGAAATCTATTTTAGTATTCAGAGAGATTTCCTTTCTTCCCCACAATGAAGAGTTTATTTAAAGAAAAAAAAAATTCTTTCTGTTTCCAGGCCTTGTTCTAGATCCCATTTAGAGAAGAGCTTCTTCTATCAAACTTCCTTTCAATACTTGATAAGATATAGCCAACATGTTGGATCATACTACCGACTTCATGCAATGACATCCATAAAATCATATTCAGATTGCAAAGTAATCAGTCACACAATGCTTTCATCTGTTTCTATTTCTTTAGTTTTACAACATGGAAAAGTTGTTTTGGACACTGTTAAAGACTGTGATAAGTTTTAAACGTAAACCCAGATATAGCAATTTACAACAATGGAATTGAATTAACTAACTTGAGGGAAAAAGGGATTTTGCTGAAGACTTACTTGTCTAAATAACTGGTTGGGTCCCAGAGACAATAAAAAGAGACGTGCTTTTCTGGCAGAGTTGGTTTTCCCAAATAGACATTTGACAGATTACTCAATTGCAATGTTAATCAATCAATTAAGATGGTCCGTCTATGAACATAAAAAGTTTTTTCAGCCACTAAATCAATTGGTAATGGGGTTCAACCTTCTAAAATAAGTCCATAATTTGGGAAAGCGTTATGATTTCTCCAGGTGAAAGGAACACAGTGGTCAGTCCTGCCATCCACTGTGCCCTTCTGTTGGGATGAGTGTGACTTTCTGCATTAAGAAAGACAACCTGTGTAGAGGCACCTTGGCTATCTTAACAGAAAACAAGAATTGTCAATGCACCAGGTGGTCAGTATGTCTGTCAGCTCCAGCAAGATGTCCATCTTACTGAATACAGAGAGGCTTCCTCAGTGCCCAGTCCCTTTTGCTCCAGGATCCTGTATGAGCCAGGTCTGTGAGACACTCCTCCAAAAAGAGAAATAAGAGAAAGCTTTGTTTAAACTTCGCAAAATTTGTTTGTTTCTTGGCAGTGTTACAGAAAACAATGCACAAAATAGGTTTTCTTCCATCACAGGATTGATTTTTGACAAGGTAAGGCATTGACAATAGTAGATGGCTATAAAAATAAACCCCAGTGTGTGACCTGTTATATGCATTTCAAAACCAGAAAGAACACAGCAGGTTCTAAAAGCTGATTATGCACTGTCTTACATGACTGAACTCAAGTAAATTGCTGCATTAAAACTTTTAATTCCTCCTTTGAACCACCATTACTAGTGATTTTTGTTTAAAAAGCCAAAATGATAAGTGTGGCTAGCAGTGATCTAGTTGATTTTCATAGAATCATAGAATATTTTGGTTTGGAAGGGAGTTTTAAAGGTCAACTAGTGCATCCTTCACTGCCATGAGCAGGGACATCTTCAACTAAATCAGGTTCCTCAGAGCCCCGTCCAACCCAACCTTGAATGTTTCCAGGAAGGGGGCATCTGCCTCTTCTCTGGGCAACCTGTGCCAGTGTTTCACCACCCGCATTGCTTATACGTAGTCTAAACCTTCCTTCTTTTATGTTAAAACCATTGCACCTTGTCTTATCACAACAGGCCCTGCTAAAAGTAGGCCCCCTTTAAATACAGAAAGGCTGCAAAAAGGACTTCCTGGAGCCTTCTCTTCTCCAGGCTGTCCTCATAGGTGAGGTGTTCCATAATTTTTGTGGTGTGCAAAACAGTTATGATTAAGTGTTTTCAACTTACTCCTGGTAAATTATCGATGTTTTTTAAAAATACTTTTTGGGGTTTCTACTGTTGTAATAACTTCACAGTTCATTCAGGAATAGAAGCCTATCAGCCTGATATAATAAATAAATTAATTTACAAAAAAATGATTCAGAGCGGTTGATTATCTACCTCTTCCCACTCTCAAGCACCTGGTGTTCTCATCTCTAAAATATCTCATCCAACTGAGAAGGCAGTTTAAAAAAAAAAAAAATAAAAAAGGAAGAGAGAGGCTAATTTCCTAAGATTCATTTAATGGAGTGAAGAGTAAAATCCTGGCCCCCAAAAAATTGATGGTAATGTCACTGCCTTCAGTTGAACTTCTTATTAAATATTAAGCAATCCACTGATTCAGCCCAGTTCTTACTGAAGATATCTGGAAGCCAAATCAGGCTCTACATCCTCTTCTTCTTTCCGTTTCCATCATTTAGTCTTACTATTTAATGTAAAGAAAAATATTCATTTTTCCTGACCTTTTCTTAATCTGCTTAATGATTCTGAGTGAGTATATGATTAACAATTCTGACTATGTATTGTGGAAAAATGGTCTTGTAATTTTTCCATCCTTTCTTTCAATAAAACTTCATTTTTATAAAAAATTACCTTTGGATTAATTTTTTTTCCAACATTTTAGCATATTTTTTCTAGATACTTTCCAAAAAGCTTTTAGTTCTTAATCATATAAATCTATTCTTCATTGTTATGAACATTAAACAACTTTGCCTAGCTACCAGCTGCTACTCAGCACAGCTGTCAATATGGCCAACAGCCTTATTCAAGACCATTAAAATAAAAGAGCACCTATTTTCTGCTACAAGCTACCACCTTTCACCCAAGATGATGCACAAAATGGACGTGGAGTACCATTTAGAGGATTAATATTATCCAGTGTTTACAGCTAATGGATTTGTGTTACTGCTTCATTTTACAAGCCCTCTTTTCGTCTTTTAATTTATCTTCAGGTCTGCTGTTTTATTTTTGTTCCATCATCCTCATAAAAGCCATTATCTTTCCATTAGCAAACCTGTTAAATAACTCTTCATATGCTCTTTGATCTGTCCAGCAGCCGTTTGCATTCTTTGCAGTGAGTTTTTCAATTATACTCAAGAATTTTAAAATATGAGTTTGCTGAGAGCTACTTCACACACTGTGGTACATTTAATTAATATAGGACGGAAGAAAGGTTTGTAACCATGTTGCTGCTCTTTGCTGCCATAACAACTCCTGGTTTCCTTCTCTCTTATGCAAATCAGGTCACAGACATTTATGTCAGTGAGAATTCCGTAAAATTTTTTTATGTAATAGTGGACCAAACACATTTGTCAAAACCTACATGGAAATAATTATACTGTATTTTTGCATTTATGTGAAAAATTATCTCTCAAGATACTGGTTCTTGAAAGTACTTTCTGAGTGAGTTTGTGTTTGATTGATTTCACGAGTCCTCTTCTTCTCCTTCTTCTCTTCTCTTCTCTTCTCTTCTCTTCTCTTCTCTTCTCTTCTCTTCTCTTCTCTTCTCTTCGCCTCGCCTCTCTTCTCCTCTCCTCGCCTCCCCTCTCCTCATTATTCCTACTAGAAAATGTAGAATGTAACTCTTTTCTTTAGTCACATTTACTTTTTACACATTGTGTGACCACAGTGTTGATTAGTCATATCCAGCAAAGATTTAGAAAAGAGTCCTTTAACATCAATTTATGCACTAAAATATATATTATCAGTATTGCCTTAGCAGTCAAATGATGCTTGCATTATGAGACATACTAGAGAAAAAAATCTTTCTTTTCTGTCCCGCATCTCAGATGTCAAAACACCTTCTTTTCCATGCTAGTCTGCAGAGAGGTCGTGCTATGACTTGGTCCTGCAGAGAGATTTAGTGACAAAGAAATGAATGCATTGGAGGATACCTGATGATTCCCCTTCATGCCTTCATGCCAGGAGAGGAGAATGGCCAGTGGGATTATATTGTCTTTCTCAAAACCTAAAAGTCTTTTAGTTAGACCAAAAAGCACATTTTTAATAACACAGTTTATCTGGAGTCCTAATTTTAGGAAGCCGGGAGATACCCTTAGAGGGTTCAAGATGCTGAACAATTTCTTTAAGCTCTTTCTTTAACTGAAAAGGATCCCTAGGAGAACATCTAGAAATCACTCCTCTGACCAACAAATTATTGTTCTGCACTAGTCTTGTCATGATTCTTTTTCTATATGCAAAATAGTGGCAAATATTGCACTTTTATTCTCAGATAGAACAATATCCTGCCAAGCAGTCTTATAGACACAGTAGAAGAAAGAGGGACAGAAGTTGTAAGGTTGTATGTTCATGATTAGTGCAATAAACTGTCGTTAGAGAGCAAAGGACTGGCAGATAAGACCTTCAGGCTGCTATTAAGTTTGATGCTCACAATTGGTATACTATTGTTATACTTGTCCTTTCAGGCCACTTATCCATAATACTGTAAGTTTCAAGATGCTTTGCTGAGAAGTAGCACAATATTATTCCACTTTCATTGTTTTCAAAAAAGCCTTTCCAAATATCATGATACTGAATTTAAATGCCATGTACACTAATTTTTGATGATGTATCTATTTTCTATGTGGTCCACTACATATTTTGTGTGTGCCTGCTGCTCTGCTTTCTCATGTAGGCATGTAAAAGAAAAAAATCTTTAAGGCCACGATTTGCTGTGTGGGTTATTCTCTCTTCAGCCATATCCAACCATTTATTCTCTTCAAAGCAGTTCTGCTCTGAGCATGTTTCATACTAAGAGAAATTTCAGAAGAGAGAGCAAAATTTGATCAGTGACATTCAGTCAAAAAATGCCTTGACCTGATACCCGTCTCAACACTAGCTGCTGGTAAATGAACTTCTGTATTAAAATAAACCCATTACTATTAGTCCTTGATTATATGTCCTTGATGGCAATAACTTTCTGGGTCCATGCACTTCACTGCTTCTAAAAGAAACTCTGCTACTACCAAACCAACAGAAATCATGTCAGTCATATTCGGCAAACCACTGTACTGCTAAGAAATGTTGACAGTAACATACGTGACTTTAACCACCCCAGCTACAACTCAACAGAACTCTCCGTAAATGATATCAGGAGTGCAGGCCAGTAAGAGGGAACAATATGACACTTGAATAATAAGCAATTTGAACTTTCTAGTGACCTTTTCCCATCTCCAGGGATGATTGCTTTTCTGAGATAAAGGTGCAAAAAATTGTTTATGAGTTAAGTGGACTGCAATCTCTCTGTCTTTTCATTTTGCCATTAGCTCAATTTACCAAAGGAGTTACAGTATAGTGATCTGATTCATGTGGGAGTTGCTGATACAAAACTTACTCTTTTTATTTTTTTATTTTCAGGTGTTTACTGCCAAATAAATAAATCCTAGAATCAGCTCAAGAACAGAAGTGTTTGGAATTGCTCCATTATCTTCTAATCTTTTGCTGTAGTTTTCCCTGTTCTGAAAGCAGAGAAAAATCAATCACTTCATTTACCGTGTCTTTTCAATACCTTAAAACCATCTAAGACCCTTTAAAAGGCCCATGTATTCTGGGTACACTGACATTGAAGTGTTTAGAGTGTCATTTTGGTTTCTTCCTCCCACAAAATCTGTGCACCCTACCACTGGTCTTGATCCATTTCCTCTGAGGTCCATAGAAGCTGTGTCAAAACTCTGCTTTAGAAGATGTGAATGAAATTCTGAAAATCTAGCTGTAGGATTTTCCATTTCTTCTGTTGTCCCAAAGAAGTTTTCTCCTGGGTATCCGTGGAGCTTTTAAGATCTCCCTGTGGTGTTGTAGTTTTTATTTGTTGTGGAAAATGGATAGAGTAGAGTAAGAAAAAGCTCTCCGTGTTTCTTCTATAGCCTTTGATTTCCTTATGGATTATTTCCAGCACAAGGCACAATATCATAGACTTTTTCATTTTACCTGAAATATTTACTTTTTACCATTTAGCATAAATGTGTTGTCCTCGAATAGCAGGATATTGTTTCTACTACCAAAACTTCGAGAAATAAGACGTATTAACAATCAATAGGCAAGACTAGAATGAAAACCTGTTGTGATCATTTAAAAATCATCCCATGGTACATGCTAGCTTAATTCTGATTGACAGTAAAAGAATTTACTACTCTGTCCTCTTGGCACCAGGTAGAGGCAGGCTTTAATTGCTTACAAAATAACAGACACCCCTCTTTCACCTGCATCCTTCTCTCAAATTTTGTTGGATTTGCTTCAAGAATGAGATTGCTGGCCAAGTCCTGCATGTTGCATACTTTCTGAAGGTAGTTTGACCTGTCAGTTCTGCATTGAATGCTGGATTAAGTAGTAGACCAAAATGTTTACTGTTGTCTGTCCTAAGAAGATTTCCAAAATTAATTGATGATTCAGGTTAAATACTGCTTTAATAGCTATTTATGGTGTCCATCTCTGGGATTACTAAATCTTTTAATGGGTGTGTTTACTATACTGGAATATCCATGAAAATGTCGTGTATCTTTCTCTAGAAACCACTCTGGCTCATCAGGAAGGAAAAATAGGAGGCATTTGTATTCAGATATCTATGCAAGATTCATATTTGTCAGTTTATTACAACTCTCAGAGTTCTCACTAGAAAAAACATGCTTATCTTTACAGTGATTTCATGAGTTCAGTGTGATGCTCTCAGTTTGGTACACAAATAATTGAAAAGTTCAATGAAAAGACAAAAGATGGGCTTAGAATGCATTTTTGCTTCGTTCAGAAGTAAAATTTGGCAAATTTATTTTATACGTGGAACAATCAAAAAAGAGATTTACCTTTCTACTCATTTTTGAAATATATAAAAAACCCTAGCTATTTGAATGAAAGCAAAGAACTGTACAAGTCAGAGAACACAAGTATTTACTTGTAGTCTTAGACTGGTAGACTGGAAGCACATTTCATGACTGCACTGTAAAGAAGGCAAACTCAGGGCCAAGAGTCCCAAGTTCTCTTTTTCCCAAGTATTTTCATGCTTGTGTTTTGGTTTTTCACTGTTATTTTTCAGAAAGACAGTGAACTGAAGCCATTTAATATGCTTAGTTAAGGAAGGAGACTTCATTCTGTTCATGGTGTTAAATATATGATGGGCTTAGAGATCTAGTGACTGGGTAGCTGTAGATAAATCAGGTAAAGAAACTGCAGATGGGTGGTGTGAAGAACTCAGGTATGGATTCAGAACAGCATTTCTTCCAGGGACACCTAGAGGCTTCCATTCAACATTTGGAAATAATTAATCAGGTAAAAGTGTTAGTGAAGGAGGGCTAATGCAGCAAAAGCAGAGAGGAAGTATCCAGCCAGGCACTGTGACACACTGATTTATAAGGTACTTTGGTAGACTGAAGGTAGAAGTTCACGATATAGTTCATCATATAGCAAACAGCATCCAGAGCAGGCAACTTCATCTCTGTGCTCCATTGACTTCCCTTGTATTGACTCCTGTATTTGTTCATCCGCATAAAAAAGTGGTTCGGGGATCTCAGCCAGCAGAAAAGTAACCTTAGAGATTACTTTTTTCTTGGTTTAGTTTCTTGAAATAGCACGCCTTGAGATCAGAACAGTTCCAGTGATGCCATGAATGAGGGTGAAGGAACGTACAGACAGTTGCTGGTGGTAGCGTTGAGTCATATCACTTGTCTAAACAGCAGTGAGATACTATTTCTGCTCAATTGTATTGCCAAAACTACATCCTAATTTTCTGTATTTTTTGTTTAATCCCCAGTATACAGTATCATCGCTTGAATCAGGATTTATTAATGCATTTAGAGCAGGAAATACTGGGTTTTATTCTCCTTCGTTCTTGGTGTTATAAAGAATATTTTAACTACATGGTTATAACCTGAAATGGTACTTAAAAGCATTTAACATTGCCAGATTCCCCTGAAATCCAGGTTATTCAGTTAGTGCTATTCAGCTCGCTGCAGGACACAGGAAAAAGTAAAAGGAAGATGATAACATTCAAAAGGAGAAATGGTTTCTATGAACTTGAGCAATTCTATATACAGCTTATACTTTCCATCCTTTAGCATTTTTATAGACCTTTTTCCCTCTCCACATTTGAAAGAACTGTTGCTCTAATCTTGTTCCCAGTTTTCACAGCAGGCCTACACAATCCCTCCTGCTGTCTGCGAAGAGTTACCAAATTGGACCTATTACATTGTTCTCGTATGCAGAATGACATGCAATCAGTAAAAACTCCTTTTGTTTATACTGTTAATAACAGATGTTGCTCTGCTACATCACACATGCTGTTTAATATTATCAAAACAATTATTCATTTATTCATATTTGTGAAGCGTGTGCAAGCTGGCATTGCAGATCTTGCAGGCATGGCCTTCATGAATGCATAAACAGAAATGCACGTCATACATAACAAATCACCCCCCATTCCCATCACCATTTTTAATCTTATATCTAAAAATTTGATGATAACTTTATTGCTTACACATTGACAAGAGGACTCTGGGCGTGTGGAAAAGCTACTGAAATAGCGGAGAGCCCCTTCCTACAGAGAGCTCTTGTATATGCATGAAAGGAAGCAAGCTTTGCTTTGTCAGGGTTCAGGGACAATCACTTCGGTGTTAGTTCATGCTTACTCCCTTTATCCCCTCAGTCTTCCTCCAGCAGTAAAACACAAGGAAGAAAAACAATTCAAGAGTTGGTTTGATTCCTTTTGATTGAATTAACAAGGGTTCATTTTAATTGAATTAACTAGTGGGATAACAGCATGACTGAATTTTAAAGTACAATTAAGGATTCATCTTCTACTTAATGACAATCGGATAGAAAATTACCTCAGAACAGACGCTACACAAGTTGTCTGTTTTCCCATTATAGATGTGCATTTTCAGGTAACATGGCCATTAAACCTTCTTCTATAAATAACAGAAGTATTGGAACAAAACTTACAAGTTTAAAGGAAATTTATACTCTGTAACCTTAAATGCTTACACAGTTTACAATGACTTGTCATTATTTGCTCTGGTTAGGATGTAGGACCTCTTGGTTTTTTAATTAAAATAAACAAATTAATAAGATAATTTCTTCAAATAAAACTTTTTCTTTTTTTTTGCACATACAAATATAACCTTCCTGAAGCAAAGTGTTTATGCTCCTGATTGTATTTTTTGTTCTAAAGAAGTATGCTGTTTTCTTCATTTATTTGGCAAAAATCAGATTTTCATACTAATGAGGTTAAACAGTATTTTCCATTCCCATCTCTTTCAACATCACTTTCATTGGAAAAGTGAGACTAATTTATCCTTACAGGCTTATAGTAGTTAAAAAAATTAAGGAAGAAATTTATCCATGAAGAAAATGGTTTGAAGTGAACAGAACCTGCCCCCTCAGGCCTGAAGGTAATAGCTTTTCCTAGAAGTATATTCAGAAAATAATTATCGGGTACCTGATACAATCTCATAGACCTGCAATCCAGCAGTCAGTAGGTTTATCATTAACCTTCATAGCTGGATGACCTAGTGCAAGGTGGATAGAGGTGACTAAGGGGAGGATTGAACGATTTCTATCATCCTGTTTCTTTCTTTGGAGCTTGACTTGCAGAATCTGGGTTCCCTGTTGAGTACATTATTAAAAATAATGGTTTGACTACGTGCTGGTTTTCAATCATTTTTTTTGGTTTTCCTTATGAGTGTTTTTTCTTCACTGAATTGTTGTTCACTCCTGTTGGGAATGCTCAGTAGAAACGTGGGATCTTTCACAGTTAGACCTATGGCTGCTGTAGATCAGTGTCTTTCCTCTGATGGTGACAAACTTTAAGGTCTGTGTGTGTTTTCTGAAACACAGGTGTCTAGAGTCATCTGAGACATCATACTGTATCCAAGACATCCTCATGAAGCCAATATGACATAATATATGTTATCCTTGGGCATTTCACCTTGCACTAGAGATGTGTGTATGTTTAGACCCAGGAGACTGAATCTAAACCCAAATACCATAAAAAAAAAAAGGAAACCTGAAATGTGAGGGCAAAGAGTTCCCAGTGCTATTGTTATGCAATTCTTCACCTCCTCATCCAAACACATTCTAGTCTTCTGAGTTTCAAGCGTCAAAGACATAACTCTGGTAACAATTTCCACAATGCAATCACAAGCTGGGTAGAAATGATGTTTATTGCTTTTGAAACCTTTACTTTTAATGTGTTGAATGGCTATTTCCTGTAAAGCCTGCTTTCTCAATTCATTCTTATTATTTCACGCACTTTTATCATGTTCCCCTTTAATAATTTAATGCAATAATCTTTTAGTCTTTCTTTGAAGTAGAGATGTTTTTCCATACCAATAACTTGTTCTTATTGATCTTCACTCAACCTTCTCTTTTTGCAGTATGTTTTCTCTGATAAGAAACCAGTCTAAAGCAAGAAGTATTAGGGGCTACATCAGTGACAATATAAAAGACATTTTCTACATTACTTATCATCCATTGTTTATGCGTGTTTATCCCATGAACTTCTTTGCTTCCTTTCAACACAGTTGTACATGGGGCAGAAGTTCTTGGTGAACAGTCAGTAACATTTCCCTGCTCCCTTTTCCATGATACATCTGAGCAGTCTATTTTTTAACGTTATGTCTCATTAGTGTAGAATGCTGATTATTCCATTGTTAAAGACAAGCTCATGTATGTAACATTATTTTATGTAACTATATTTTCCTCAAGTGGCTCTCCAGTTATCAACAGGGACATTGTTGCCATTGTGTTGACCATTTCTCCAACTAGATTCATCCCTGTTTAAGTTCTGCACAGTACTCTCTTCTTTATTCAAATGTAATGATGGTTTGGGTTATTTACACATGGGTTTGGGTTATTTACACATTTTATTTCATTATTCACTTTGGGCTTTGTAGATCATTAAAAATGTGTTAAACAGTGATCCTCAGACAGAACCTTTAGAAATTCATCTCAACGTTTAAATATGATGAAAACTGACCACGAATTCACTACTGATATCTTTTGGTTGATTTTTGGTGCACGAATGAAGCACAGAATTCTTGTAAGTTCAAGTGATTTCATACAGGCATACATAAAGCTTTTGTTATGTACCAAGAGAGAGCAGAGAGTTCAGATAGGAAGTGCTGGGCAGCCCTGTAAAGAGATTGTTGCAAAATTTATCTACATGAAATGAAGTGCCTAAACCACCCCTTCAGGAGAAAACCAAGCAAATATCTAGTGATGCATTTGTTTACATTGTAGTGTATGTTATTGCATTTAAAATATAAAAAAATTATACCTAACAGTGACTTCAAAACTGATTTTAGCTTCTGGATGAATGTTCTGTCAACTGCTCTGAGTTTTAGGCTTCTTCTTGTGTATCTGCCATTGTCTAAGCCAAATAATTCAGTTGTAGCACTGAGTGCAAAAGAGAAATGCATTGTATTGCAAGGCTACTGAGCTGACCCCAAGCTGCCAACAATTATCTTCATTCAAGTGAACACTGCAAAACTACTGAGGTTTACAAGTTTACTGGTGGCTTCACTGAATCTTTGGCAAATATCTTCATAAGGTATATGCAGGATATATATGTATAACATGGAATCACAGAATCATAGAATACCAGGTTGGAAGGGACCTCAAGGTCGCTTGGTCCAAACTTTCTTGGCAAAAGTACAGTCTAGACAAGATGGCCCAGCATCCTGTCCAAATGAATCTTAAAAGTGTCAGCATATATTTCAGCATCTCCTAGAATCCAGCTGTGCTTTACCTGACATCTATGATAAAGGCTGTATTGACTGTGTTGGATGCAGCTTATCTCATCATAACCGAGAAAAAAATAACTGCTTGATTAAGGGTCGAGGGACTGAGCTTTTTCAAAGCGTATGAGAGACCTTCTGCCTAGTAGTGCCACTGATGTATGTGAATTTCTGAACAGATGTGTAAAAGAAAAGGTAGCTGCATTTTAGCTCTGACATCTTCGGGACTTGTAGTTAAGATTCTGGTTTTTTATTTATTTTCGATGATTATTGTGTGTGAAATCTGTTAAATTTGTAAGACTGTTCCCAAACTGAGTATTCAATCTACCTCTGATTTAAGCCTGATTCATTTTTAAGGGCTTGGCTTTTTGGTGCTAAACATCTTCGTATTGGTGCAGAACATCCTCAGTGCTCTTTTTTTCCATAATGAGAATGAAAGAAATCTCTTGAAATCTCTTAAGGTTAGTTCCTGTGTTCTTCCCCTTCGACAAATGTAGCACTTTGACTACATTTATACTCTTTACAACATTTCTATGTAGTGTGTCTTTTTACAATACATTGAGATACATTAAACACGCTTATTGACAATGATGTATTAATTACCTAGAAAATCACTGTTATGTGGAGATAAGAACAGAAATCAAGCTTGTATTTTAAGCAGCAATGAGCTGTAGAAGTCCACAGACATATACATTTAAAAGAAAGAAATGCCTGGTTAGGCAAACATCTTCAAATGACAGGGTTGCTTCAGGACACAGGTTAAATAGAACAGATATGTCCACAAAAGATAACACAGATGAAGGGTTTATCAGATTTCTACCTCTGAATAATGGCTATAATAATAGAATCATACAATCGTCTAGGTTGGAAAGGACCTTTAATATCATCAAATCCAATCATCAGCCTAACACTGCCAAAACCACCACTAAACCATGTCCCCAAGCACCACGTCTACATGTGTTTTAAATACTTTCAGAGATGGTGATTCCACACAGCCCTGAGATCTGCATGCACAATAGTCTTTAAACTTATCGTAGCCATACTACAGTCATATAAGCACACCAACTGCTGAACACATCCTGGGTTTGTACACATCTCTGGCTGCTAACGGTCCCCAGACCTCAGGTGCGAGGAGTTCACACTGTGGCTGAGAAAAGAGGGGCTTGAGGTGTTTGCAGGGAAGCAGCATGCTTGGCTCTTGCGACGGCCATGGGGTTGTAAACATGCTCAGACACTTCCAAGCACTGGAAGCTTTGGTGCTCATCAGTCCGGGCAAGGAGTATGCATTTACAGTGTGCTGCTTACCCTAAAACTGTCAAGCTTTAAAGAACCAGCATGACACAACAGCTACCAGGTAGGCACACTGCTGGCATTCATCCTGTCCTAGGACAGGATAGAATAGAACAAGGAGCACTTGTTTTTCTGAGGGACTAATCTTTTTGCCTTGAAATCTATGTCAAATAATGATATGTTACAAACTTTTGACTTTCTGAAGGATTGTTCCACTTTTCCCTGACTTCAGCCAGAAGTATCTCAAGCTAAAAATATTTACATTTGCCCCATTAAGCTGGAGTTACTGTATTTCTCTTCCATTAATACCTTACTGCCAGAAAACTATAAAGCTTCTCCAACCAATAAAATGAACACTTCACAATCAACAGTCTTTAATGTCCACCTCCATCATGGCACCTTCTGTCAGGCACTGATACATATTAAAAATGCACACAATCTGAAGATCAGTTTAGAAAATTATGAGATGCAAAATTTTGATCAAGGTATGTATATGAATTTAAAATTTACTTCATTATGAAGTTTTAGTTTGAATTTTCTTCCAATTAAAACGTTAGCGTCACCTTATTAAATGACACATTTTATCCCTGTTTGCATAAAAGACTATCCTGCTTACAGGGAACCAGTTGTTCATTTAATTTTGCTATTACAGTTTTTTTATGCTGGGACCATGCAGATAGGAGAACAAGGTCAGATCGGCTCTAAAACTCTAGCTGCTGTATTTAATTCTGCCTTGACTTGTTGACAGCAGCCACTGATACAGATCTTTCACAAAGCTGACCCTTGTTTGCTGCCGCTGCTGGGACGTTTCTATTGTAAGAGGACTCTCAGAGCCTAAACCAAAGGTCATGGTTGCTCAGAGCACTGAATCCCATTCCCATAATTAAAAACATTCGTTAAACTCTTTGGTTTATGTGCCTGTGTTTTTATTTGAGAACTCATTAACTATTATACACATCAAAAGACAATTTTTGAACTGCAGGGGAACTGCCTCGCTATGTAGATGTGTGGGAATCAGCTGTAAAATGAAAGAAAATAATGAATAATTGTTCTGCAGGAATGAGATTCCTATAGCCAAGGCTCTGGCAATGACAGAAGAACTCGCCAAAGACAGAAAGTTAACAATTGCTTAGTATGTTCCATCTTGCAGGGAAAATTTAGGTTTTTGAACAACAACTGTTCATGTTCGGTGATTTCTTTTGTAATGTTCAAAAAGTATTCCTAGAGATTACAAATAATATAAAATGAAAAGAACTGTCATTTTTTTGAGGACCATAAATTTTATCTTCCTTTCAACCAAATTATGAGGGTGCTGTTAGAGCTGGATGGTATCATACACTTCTGGTCAGACCTCACTGTTCTGCCAGGGTCCTCAGGAGAGGTGCAGGGGCCAAGCAGTGAAAGTCCCTCAATGAGTGTTTTTTGACAAGTCAGTAGAACCGAAAAGGGACTCATATTTCTAAAACTGCTTTAACCTCCATAGCCCCCAACTGAACTTGTCAATTGCTGCGTAATCTTTACCTGTCTAAATTAACTGCCTAAACTTGTAGTGCTGGGCTATTGGTGGTGAGCTGCTCAGGGCGGGACTATATGTTCTGTGCATAAAGATTTAGTCCATTTTACCTGCAGGCTCTGTTAATATGGTTTTGTTGTTCAGAATGATCTCATGATCTTGTGGTTTAAGGAGCCAGTGGGGGAGACTGCAAAGGCCAATGACAAACGTGGGTTGCAGTCTCTGTGAAGAGCTAAAGCATTTTCTCTAAAGAGAAACTGGAGCTATCTCTCTGTTGTGACATCTCAAAATAACCGGGTCCACTAATATGAGGAAGTGAAAGACTTAACCACACACACAAATTAGGCAGCTGAAGAAAGATCTGAGCTGGGGGTTCCAGCATGTTACAGGAAGGCTCAAGGGCATGATGCTACTTTTCTCTTTAGAGACCTGTTCAAACACCACGATCCAAGGATGGGTTGCTACTTCTGGTGGCTGAGTAAGAAGATAAAAGTACCTTTTTCCCCCTCATCCTGGCAAATAACAGGTTTTAGTCCCACCTGTGTCCTCAGCACTTTCAATTAATTACTGTAAACAGCAGCTTCTCCATGTTGTGGCTTCTGTAAATCCCATTATTGGTACTTAATTGTTTCCACTGCATGGAAAATTCAGATTCTAGATCAGAGTTAGCAATTTCTGGACACTTCAGGTCATTCTAATGCTGTCTTTTTTTGATGAGTCAGTTCAGCCCTTAAGTTAGGGTAGTTTAAATAGCTGAGACTTGTTGATGCAGAAGAGGTGGCAAGTTGGCAGTTCCAAACTGATCAGTCATCTGCAAGGAGCTTTTCTTCCGTTTGTTTTAAACTAACCATTAAACTCACGATAGATGTTGAATAATACTTTTGCTGTGTGGAGTGTCCCAAGCATAGACTTGGAAATGTTTTCTTCCAATTATTAATACTTCAGTAAGATCATAAATAGAAGTTGCTACCTGTCATTAGTGGTTCTGTGGTGCATAAAAATATTTTACTTGGTAACTTCTCCTGTTTATTTGAAAACACACACAAAAGACTTCTGTCCATGTGGCTAGAGAACTCTTTAAGCAGTAGGAGTGTCATAGAGTCATAGAGTTGTCCAGGCCAGAAGGGACCTCCAAAGGTCATCTAGTCCGACCTCCCCGCAGTCAGCAGGGACACCCCCAACTAGACTGCATTGCCAGAACTGTGACTTCTGTTCATTGAGAACAACCAGGAACTTAGGGACAACGTAAAGTGCAGAAGTAAGCAATCTTACAGTAGTTACAAGAGCATGAGCTGGAGTAGTCAGGAATACCAGTGAGTATGAATAGTTTATTAATGAAACAAAGCTCCTGGCAGAGCTGGAAGTTGAGGCATTAGAAAAGAAGGTCCTGGAGAGAAATCTGAAGGAATAATTACTGGTAACAATAGCTGATGAGGGATGAAAGTTTCAGAGAATAAAAGTATAGGACAGGCGTAATTTTGATCAGTAGTACAAACAGGTAAGAAAATCTGCAAGATTACTATTAGCTGAGCAAAGATTCATTTGTATGCTTTTTATTTCTGCTTGGAAATGATCTCATATTCTATTTAAACATAGCCTGCTTCTCTGGACTACGTTTAAAGAAAATACTGAAAGGACAGTTATTGTGAATAAGTGAAAAAGAATACAGATCAGCTTCTCAGTTATAACCATGTATAAATCAACTTTGAAACTGATGGCACCATTTACCCACAGCAAAGGAGGTATTAGGTCTGCTGTAGTTCACAAGTGACATTTTTAAAATGACATCACAGCAAAATGTAATCACAAAAGCCACTCTCTCTGGAGAAGAAAAAAATTAATTTCTCAATGAGAATTCTGAATCATGCTTGGATAACAGGGTCATCAGCTCCTTTCAGTACACAGCAGATATCACGCTGAAGCTTGAGCAAATTCTGCAGTAAGACTAGAAAAATCCTATGGTACAATGACAATCAAAGCTAATTACTGCGCTGTGTAATATCCAGCAGCCAAGCCATTTCTGCACTCTCCTACTCTTTCTGTCCTCAGGACTCAACATTCATCACTTCTCTTTTCCATTTGTGCATTCTCTCTCCTCCCTTTTTTCTTTCATCCTAGTCTTCTGCCCTGCGACATACACTGGTGATGGAAATTTATGTGAATTAATTCCTTAAATAACTTTTCTCATAACTGCTGTTTGTCCTCTCATTGTTTGCTTTTGGCAGGTGGGTTTGTGTATGCAAGATATCAAATAATTCCATTTGGATTCTACTGGAGCTGAAACCTCTGCCTTTTCTGAGCCTTTTCTTCTGTGGAGGAATCTGGAAAGACATTTGGCATTTACAAAAGAAACAAACAAACAAACAGTCAAAAAAGAACTCCAGAATCAGAAGAAAATTGCTCTAATTTTTCTTAGTAGGAATACCTTTGATGATGATATTGTGAATAAGTTCTGGTAAATCAAGCTTGTTAAAAAAAAATGAAGTGATTCTTGTTTACTAGTTCCCTTGAGAAAATTCAGTTGCATAAAATTGACTAGTCTGAAGGGTTTATGAAAAGTCCATCTTCTATGTGAGGTTTTAAAGTCCCTTAACTTGCCAATGGAAGAAAAATTATTTTCAGTCACACAAACCAGTCCAACTGAACAGACTCTACAAAGGTGTCAGCATGTATTTGACATACACGTGCATTTCCAGTATCATTTGCTTTCTATAGGATATTTTAAAAGAAAAAAGAGCCATGATTTTGATTTTGTAACAAAATGAGCTTATAACATTATCTTCCCTTCATTCCCTTGTTCTGTTTCCATCACCAAAGAGCAAATAAGATACAATAAGAAAGTTCAGCAGTTAGGTATGTGTTTGTGTGCATAAGTATGTTTGTGTGCATGCCTGAACACATACTCGTCTGGTCACACAAAGATTGCAGCTGTGATTGGTGCTGCTACAGAAATTGGCACACCTGAAATGCTTCATATGTATTTTAGTTACCTTTAATAATAACCCAAAGGAGGAAAAGTGTGGGAGAATAGGAGAAGCTGAGTCAAGGAAAATAAATAATCCTGTTGGCATTAAAAAAAATAATCTTGAAAGAGGGTAGATATGCTCTAAAGACAAGAATTGTTGATACAGAAAATACAGCATAAAGAAGTGCCTATAACCAATGTGCTATCTTTTTGCTCTGCACTCATAGACCATCCATTAATGGTGATGCTCAGCTCCAGGCTCATTGCCATGGCTAGGATCCAATTTCAAGAACCATTAGCATTCCTTACCTCTTGAAGCTTCTTTAGATCAGCCACTGTTCATGATAAGGAAATTACACATTAATTTGCTCAATAGAATTTAAAATGAGACACACCAAGATTGCCGTTGGCAACAGACATGAACTGATCGATGCTAACTGTTCCCTAATTTCATTTATTGTTCAGTGTTATTCCACTTTATCTTGCAATCCATGGTATTTATAACTAAAAATAACAGAAAATCACAACCTCTCAGGCATTTATAATATAAACAAAGCTGTAGGGTGTAATGGATCTACAAGCTAAGTTAGAGGTTAACTTGTTGGAAAACAGCTTATAGGAAGAGATTCATGGTTGATGTTTAAGTAACTAAGGTGATGTGGGCAAATCACTGTCACTGTTTCACATCTGTTTAGCAGATATGGCTGAACGACTGAGTGGTTGACCCATGTACTCAAAGGACTACTGTGGGTTTATATTTATTCAGTGTCGGTACTGAATAACTCATGGTGTGGGCAGTTTGGCTTTATTTAATGAACTACTGCTGTGAGTAGCTTAGATAAAAAGAGGTTTGTAATGTTATGCCCCAGGAAGACACAGAGGTACTGTGATGGTATGTGAGAACAAAGTTCCTCCTCAGATCTGGTAGCCTCTGGACATCTCCTTCTGCTCAAATTATAGACTAGTAAAAGCACCAAAGCAAATCCCTGCAAGAAAGCTGAAGCCTCACACACCTGTATTCCCTGTTGCCTTAAAACTCCGCTGAGTCATCTTCTGTGGCATTTGGTGGTCATCTCTTGTTAAGAAAGAAGATGAAGCCTTTACACAAGCAGGTATTGGCTTTCAAAAAGTCATTTTGTGCTCCACCTGCCAGCTGCAGAGTACATCTGGGGCTAAGGGCTTCAAATCTCGTGTTCTTCTCCTCTTCCTGACAATAGCAGTGTTACCACTAATTAAAGATAATTCTACAAATCTCCTCAGGCAGCTGTGGCCAGTGGGTGAGGATTAATGGTCTGCGATCTTACCCTCTTTCTGCCCTGCTCTGTTTAAATGTCCTGCGTTCTGCATCTTCCATGCTGGTGATGCTCAAGTTGCAATGCACAGAGGCACAAGATCTAACATGCTGCCAGCAAGGCCCAGAAGAGGAGCTGTCAAACCTGCTTGTAAAAATAAAGGGTGATGGGATGTAGGTTCATGGATGATTTTACGTAGAATAAGACAGCTCATTCTCTTTCTCAGTGAATCGTGGACAGCTATTAAGTGGCAGTATATTCACCTTTAATTAGCAGGAAGAAGAATATGTTTAGAGAGTGTAGGAAGGAATAGAACAGAAAAAAAAAAAAAGTGTAAGTAAGTTTTTCTCAATAACTTTTTCCCTTTAGAAAATTCCCAGAAAATCATGGTGCTAATTTAAATATCTAGTACACTCTGGCTGGTGTCCCCTGTGAATGGAAGGACGTTGCTTTTAGAAAGCTTTGTTCAATGGAGATATTTTTATATTTTGCATTTTAAAACTGTACTTACATGTTAGTAATAAAACCACCTTTTTGTTTTGTTTTGTTTTGTTTTGTTTTGTTTTGTTTTGTTTTAATGCCTAAGATCATTTTGGAAAGCATCCCTGCTGAGTCCCTTGCAGGCTGCCTACTCGTCTCATGTATAAAGTTCATACCTTTTGTGAAGGCAGTTTTAAATTCCAACAGACTGGCCTCCAAGCTGGCACTCTGAACACTGGTGACCAACATGGGAACTAGCACTTTCCCAGCCGTCTGTGCAGAGCTGGTTTGAGTAGCCCCTTCTGGGACACACCAGTTGTGTTTCCAGCCATCCTGTTGGAGTGCCACCTTTCAGGATGCCTAGGGACCACATGGCTGCTCCACACCAGGAGGACTTTGCTCAAAATAAAAATGACAACAATGCACTCTTTCCCACCTGGAGCTGTGCATAGCAGTGATCATGCCATTTCCTGCTAAGGCAAGCTCCGTTAGGACTTTTTAATAAAATTAAACATTTAAAATGTTCAAACTGGATGTGATTTGTCTTTTGACCATCTGGAACCACAACCTGTCCAGATTAGATGCACATATCCAGAGCATTCTTACTCCTGCCATTGGCTCTGTGCCTCCTTGCTGATCCCAATGAGATTTACCATACACATGGGCTGCTGCTTTTGTCTTTTTTTAACCCACCCCCTTCCTTTCCACAAAACTCAATGACTGAACCTTAGACTGTGCCATTTGGTCTTATTCTTGACACACTTGACACACTGCTGCCTGGTCTCCCGTCCCTGCTTTTAAAACATTGCTGCTTTAGCCGCCTCAACCCACATATATGTGGGCTTGCATTTAACATTTCTTCCACCATTATTTATAAATTATTGTTACAATTTGTGCACTGCTGTTGCAGTTATGTTTCATGATGTAACTAATGCCTTTGATGTAAATCTGCAACTAGTGGAGTGAACTGGCTTTTGATGTAGAAATCTGTGTGGATTGTCTAATGCCTAGTTAAGAGTAACTTGTGCGTTTTCCTGTCTGTGTGGCACCAAAGTCTCCTAGGATTTAGTAAATTTTCATTTTCACAGAAGTGAGAATCATTGCTTTATTCTCTGAAACCACTGGGATGTTGTCAAATTTGGTAGAAACTGTCCTTTAAAATGTAAAATTGCCATAGAACTCACACTAACCTTCTCAGGTTAAGGTCTTTCCTTGAGCTTAACTAAAACACAGCACAGTTTAGAAGTCAGATATATATATATATAATCATTCATCTGGAGTCAGATATATATAATCATTCATCTGGAGGCCAGAAGAAGAGCAGAAGCAGGAATCCACCCTTAAATATCTGCCTTCTTGCCTCTGAAGTAAAAAGGAAAAGGAATTCTCAGTGGCCAGTATCTTCCAAAAATTAAATATTGACATTCAGCTCCCCTGTGTCATATTAAAGTTTAATTTGTTTGCTAATATTGCTCCTTCAAGGAATATTTCATTCTTATCTACTGTTCAAAAAAATAAACTTCATACCAGAAACACTGCATTCAGCATAGAGTAGCTATGAATCTTTCTTTTTTAGATTTCACAATATTTCATTTAAGTTGTCTTTGAAACTTGCCTCCAAATGCATTGTCATGCAGTTTTGTAGCAATAACAAACACTTTACCTGTCACTCTATATCCTTCAGATGTCCTTGAATTTCTGTTCCTCCAGAAAACCTTGTAATTTAGTAGAAGCTACCACTGTAAACTAATAATATTCAGTAATTATTTTTTTTCCAAAAAATGTAGCAACATCAGGAGTGCAGACAGTCCTTTGCATTTAATCTGCATCTCCAGTAGACCATATTTCTAGATGGTGTGCTCTTCTTCTACAGATATTGCAGAATGTACTATGTTGCCAATGTTCCCATTAAAGATCTGCTGGGATTTGGCAATAGCTAGATTAAAAAAACTGCTGGAAGGGTCTCCAAGAGACAGTCCATCCCTCAAGACAAGATTAACTGTACATGTTATCATTGCTGACAGACGACTGTCTAGCATATTACTGAAGACCTCAGTGGTGGACAGTCTCAAAACAAAGTATTCAACACACTGTTTTTCTTAACTCTTCATAGTTTAGATTTTCATCTTCATACTTTCTTGCCACAATTTATTCTATGGACATAGAATATACCTTCTCACCTTTTTACAATAACATTTCATAATTGAAGGTTTTTACCATGCCCTCTCTAAGTCTTCTAAGGAGAAAGAAATTTCAGCTCTTTCTATCACTCGTAATAGATCATGTTTTCTAAACCTCCGGTCATTTGCATTGCTTTCCTTTAAAATGTCCACGTCTCACCATGCTGTATCCACACCTGGGCACCAGACCCCAGCTTGGGTCTTCTCCTCTGCCAGATGGAGCAGAAAGAGTCCACTCACTTGTCTTGCCAGGTATAGTCCTATGTGCTGATTACCTTCTTCACAATAATACTATACCTGGCTTGTGGTTCAATGCAGCTCTCTATCACCCCTTGCCTGTAGATTCTTTTCTAAGGGACTGATGTCCCTCATACGTTTCTTCATCTGATAGTTTTTATTTAATCACAGCTCCTTTCAGTTCTCTTTAGTGAATTGCATCCCATTTTTTTCTAAAAGGCAGTCACGACTTTTCAATTCTAATGCTGTTTTCCAATCAACATGTAGTCCTTCCCACCTACGTAGCACCTGTAAATTTCTAGTAATGATGCTTTTTATTCCATTAGCCAGCTTGTTAGTGAAAACATTGAACAAAACTAAACCAAGAACAAACCCCTGCATTCAAAACAGTCTTCCATTTTTTTGCACCAAATTAGTGCTAATTACTTCCTGAGTGTGGTGATCCAGCCTGTTGTTCACACTCTCTGAGGCAGAGTCTGTCCGGAGCACTATGGACCAGCAAGTTCCCCAGGGACAGGTCAAAGGATTTACCAGAGCTGTGGTGTTTGACATCTGCTGTGATAGTGTTGCTATCCCAAGACCAGTTATTGAAATTGGTTTGCTTGGTTTTTTCACTATGGCTATTGGCAGCAGGTATTTTCTTACAAGTGATCAATTTCCTTCTGCAAACAATATAGGAACTTAATCCTGTTCTGAAGTGAAGTAGGGACCTCATGTTACTTTTCGTGCCTCTTTCTTTTCAGACACCGACTCCTCTTTTTTTTTTTTTTTCCTTGGTACAATGACATTAATACCAATGGTATATTAAATGCCTATGAGCAGACAGTTACAGTCTTAATACTCTTTAGCTAGTTCCGTCAGAGGAAGTGACCACAGCTTGTACTTCAGGTGAAAGGTAAACTGAAGAGTGGACTCCTTTCTAATGTATCTGATGCATTTGAGTTAGTTACTATGGCAATCCCACCCATGTGATATTTAGTTTTGACTCACAGCTGCTGAAGTCTCTGGCATTGTTCCGGAATATTTTTTTTTAACTATAATAAAAATGCTCACACTATAAGCATCCTGCTTGAGGCATAAGCAGCAGCTTGAAAAGGAAAAGGTGCCTGCTGCTTAAGCAATATATTTTACTTTTAGAGGTTTTTTTTAAGGGAAATGAACTAAATGGCATCTGCCTCATCTTACAATTTTCAACTTAGATTGCACAAAGTCCATTTAAAAAAATTCTAAGTTGCAGTAAAAGTGTATTTGTTTTTTCTTAGATTACAGACTTTGAGGGTCTTCACTCAAATGCTTTTTCATACAGAATAAATTGAGCAAGCCTATGTTTGAGCACAGAGAGTTATTCTGTTCTGTGAGTGGATCTCCTAAGGCAATGGGAATTCTGCACCAAAATAGACTCAGAACGATCCTATCACCTGCAGTGTGTGGAGTCCACAAAGCTCTTTCTGCTATTTTTCAAAGCTCGCTCAGATTTCTGTTTAAGACCCTCGCTCAAAAAATTCTCCTCCTTTGATCTAGTTTGTATAGCTACCTTGTCTACTCCTTTAGCCTATCTTACCCCGGTCTCTACTTGAATATGAGAAGACAGTCTTTCCCCCCACCCCCTATATTTAATCATCTATAATTCTACCTTTGTATTAATTTCATCTTTTTTTTCTCCATCTCATTGCTTTAGGGCATCCTGATCCTGAAATAGTCTAATAGTCAATACATCAGGTGCATTCTTGTGGGAACAGCAGACCAAGAACTCCTAATCCAGCTGGTGATACCATTGTATTCTTAGAACATAAGAACAATTGTTGTGACATTGTGTGGAAAAAGGAACCTAACGTGTCTGTAATAATCAGTTTAATCTTATTTGGAACCACTAATATAACTTATGTGTCACCATATGGATACTGTGTGATGTATCACAAGGAAGTTATAACACTGTTTGTTATCTTCACTATGCTCTAGTTATAAGGATATTTTTTATCCTAAGTTACTTCCACTCTCCAGCTATACTTCTGGTGTAATATCTACTAAAAATACTGACATTTTTGAGACACAGTATTACTTTAGTTTACTAAAGCTAACTACTATATTGCTACATGTTAGAGTAGAAACTTAACTGGGTTCCTAGCATAACTGCTTATTTTACTTGTTTGAAGAAAACAGTTTATAATTTGTTACTTAATAGGTCTTTTTTTAAAATACACTGAATGTGCACATTGCAAGTTTGATTATGTAATCAACAGCCTACTCATGTTCTGATGGTTTATTGAGCTTAAAGCATTTTAAAGAATATGGTGATTTTTTTTCTTGTTTTCTATATCCACTAGGGAAATTTTAAGATGGCAGTGAAAAGAAGGGATTGGCAAAAAGAAGTTAACTTTCTCTGAAAATTCTGTTTAGAATCTTGGCAAGGTGAACTCACTGAGGACCTAACATACCTTGAGAGTACAACTTCTTTGATAAAATTACCTTCATGAGTGCATATACCTTTTAATACACATTGCAAAATGCTACATTTCCTGAAAAAAATTATTACCACCTACTTGGTCAGGGTGGCAGTACCTAGCCATCTTATTTGCTGTTCAATTCTACTATGAAAGTGGCAACTACACATACTGAAAGAACCTGAGTGTTCTCTATATTAAATACTGCTCCTTTTTTGGATTATAATTTATCTCTCATTTCCATCATTTGTTTACGGTCAAACATTTTGCCTTTGATGTAGTTCTGCCTCAGCTGTGCATGTAAATGGGTTTAAGAAGCTTAATAACATCAGAATTTTCACTGTTTACAGTAATCTAAATCTAAAGTGAAATCCTACTCTAATTTGTACATTAGCTTCAAATGCCTCACAAAGCATTTTTTCTTAAATATTTGGCCAAGTCTCTTACCCAGTCAATAAGAAGAGGTTGGTCAATCTAAAGCTTCCACAAGGAAAATTTAATGTCTAATTTAGATGCTTAAACTCGGTCACTTAGGTTCTATTGCTGAAGGTCTTTAAAAGTGAGTAACTCTTTCCATTAATAAATTAAACAAATATTTAGGAAGTGCTTAAGACACAAAAGGTTTACTCACAACTTAGGAACATTAACCAGGTGAATCTGATTCATTCAAGGAGGTTTTTTTCCCACTTTTTAATGATTTTGCCATGCTACCTTCTCAGGTACAGAGCAAAGTTGAACTTTAGGAGCAATATTCTCTACTATCTTCTATATAATTTGTAATCTAGTGTTCTCCTCACATTTCGATACTGGTTTGCATTTACTATATGTTTTAAGAGATTATTTTCAATATTTTTTTCCAGTTTTCCCCTTGCATCACTTTTCAGTTGAAGATACTCCCACTACATAACAAATTTGATTCTTTTGTTTCATAGGGGTGTCTTCCTGAATGGTTCTGACACACCTGATTGTTAACATTAGTCCTCAATTTTTTTTTCTTGAAAGGAGTTACTATTTTAAGTTGCTTCAGGCTCTTTGTTCTTCTCAAGCTTCCCTTGGCCTGATTTCCTTTTTAAACCATCATTTATTGCTTACCTCATCTATCACTTAACTCGTTGCATACTTCTTGCATACTGCTGGTAAGGTATTACTTTAAGTATATTTCTATTTAATATAGTTATAATCTTTCCATCTTCCTGTCAAGTCTTTTTTTTCTTTCTTTTTTTTTTTTTTTCACAAGCCAAGGAGTAATAGTCAGCAGCTTATAAATGGCTACTCAAATTATGCAAATTGAAGTGTAGGTAGAAATTAGGTTTTTGCTTATAACTGAGGAGCTAGTTATAAATACATGAATTATGTTATTGGTCTAGAGAAACTCCCCCGATTCCCCTCCAGATTCCAAGATACAGACAACCCAACATGTTTTTTAGAAAGCCAGTTGGTTACAGAACCAGCATAGCTTCATTTATGTGGTTAGTCCAGACACTGTTTAGTACAAACAAGTCTGATTTCTTCAGGTAAGTGTACTCTAAGCCACTGTTACCTACTGTTAGGTCTAGCTCTGAAACAACCTACAAACGACCTGAGTTCTCTGCCTGTAAGACTCCTTCATCCCCTTGAAATGTTGCAAAGGATTGGATATTAGAGTAATGGAAATCATGTAAGTAACACAAATAGATATAAAAATTAAAGTGTTGTTTTTGTTTTTTTTTAAATTAAAATTCAGGTATATAAAGAAAAGCAATAACATAGTTTATTTTTTAATGTAGCAGTCATTAGCACTTATGTTTGCTACTGCAGGTTCTATAACATTTGCTTTACTGAACTGGAAAAGTGAACTATCTTGCATTACAGTTGTTGGTGCTGTATGAACAAAAAATAAACTTTGAGCAACCCAGTGCATCAAAGTAAAATATCTAAATACGGACAAGAATAAGCCCCGGGTTCAAAGGTTTGCCAAGACACATTGTATGTTGAAATTTCCACTCTATTTGTGTGCCCACTCCATTTTGAGGAATATGCAGATTGAATAGCTGCAACACCCTTTCCCATCTGCTCCTTACCTGTAGCCTCCCCAAAATCAGTTCCATACTCTCATGGATCCCTTTCTTCAACGAAGCGTGTAACCACAGTCTTTAGACAGCAGAGACACAAAGACACATGCAAGAGCTTTGTTGGCACGTTGCCTTTGCTTGGGAGGCCAAAGACACACATTTCACACATTGCACGCTGCAGACACACAATGCAGCTGTGGAGCATAGCAGGAGTATTTCTTATCTCACCATAGCGTCTGCTTGTTCTAGTTTGAATTCCAGCAGCAAAACCCAATTCCCAGCGGAGTCTGTACTTCACTGTCTACCAACCCTGAGAGGGACAGTTAGACTGCAAGTTCGGCCTATTTGGCAAGGAAATGATACTTCTTGTCAGACACCAAATTTGTGCAGATATACTGGTTGAATATTTTGCTTGTTCTTCTTCTTTACTTAATCTGTACAAGTGATGCATGTGACAAATTTTGTGGAAAAAAAAAACAACAACCTTTTTCCCTATTAAGAATGTTTCTCCTTTTTTTCTAAGATTTTTGAGAGTCTTAAGCATTGTTTGATTCTGTTTTGGGGGAGTATTTGGGCTTTGAGTAATATAAGGGACTACCTCTGAAACACCTGTTACTAAAAGTCTTTGAGAGTTCTTTAATACATTTTTAATGAGAAATGACTCATTAATTTTTATTCAAACTCACAGTTGAATTGAAAATGTTGTTAAAATAATGAGCATTTTGAGCAGTGTGAGTGAGGTCTCTAATGGACTTACCTGTCTTTTTGAATCTTGCCCCTCAGTCAAAAATAGTCACTCACAAAAGTTTTGCCAAATTCTCTACATGCCCAAGAATTAAAAGACTTTGTATGACAAAGCCAGTACAGGCCCCCAGACCTCTACTATTGTCTGTGTCTAAGCATCTGGGCACCCATCCTACTTCAGTGTCAGGGGGTTCAAATTGAGATTCTTCATTTTGATGGCTGAAGAACAAAGAATTGAGCAGAAGAACCTTCTGCATCTCCAGTCTGTGCTCTGGTCTCTTGTCTTCAGAACAGATAACTTTAAACACGAGGAAATCCTAATAACAGAAGACCAGAAGCCACCTGTGACCCTTCTCAGTGTGTGTACCATAAGCCCAAAGTTATGGTTCTACACGTTTGTTTTCTGAGTAGGTGACTTTACTGTACAGTAGCCCAGATTCAACAGGATCTACTTCAAAAGTGTGTCTGTTCCAGAGGAATGCCACTATGGTATATGGCCATACATAATTTTTTGCCATAGCTATGTTGCTTGTAAGGTCCTGTTGGAGATTACTGTGTGCCCTCTTGAACCCACTTCCATTCAAGCACACGGATTTAGGAAAGGCCTATTTTATACACTATTTAAGTCAGGTGTGTTAATTTGGTCTCATCTGAGTTTAGAGAGTAATTTTCATAAGATACTGACCCAATGGAATGGGTCAGTAACATAAAAAGGGAGTAAAGGCTGTTGGAGGCATGGTAAGCCAGAGCTGTGACTCAACTTTGCCTTGATATGACTATTAGGTAAGAGTAATACAAGATTAGAAACAAGCCATACTTCCTTCAAAGCCTTACAGCAACTCTTGAAAAAAACTTAAAGGCAAGAAATTAGGCAATGATCCATTTCTAAGCTTGACAGCTTCATCCTCCTCTGCAAACATCTAATCATATGGCCCCAGTTTTGACACTTCACTAGAACTAGTTCAGAACATTATAAGGGTTTTGATAAAGAACATGAGCCTTAGAGATTACTTTATTCCATAGCTGTATAGTCCCTCACAAAACAAGAGGGGCTTTTTCTGAGTTTCTCTGTGTTGAGAAAAAAAATAAGAAAGGAAAAAATAAAAACCCTGGGAAAAATTCTAGTCTAGTGCAAAGACTGTATTTTGGAATGCTGATTTTCAAGTGCTAGTTCAGGTCGTTATTAGTTTATAAATCCAACACCAGCACTGAATAGACACACTTAGATATATTTGTAAAAAAAAATGCATCTTTTTTTTCCTTGACTGAACAATTTTGTATTAAAATATCAAACACGAATGCTTGGGGATGGAGGAGCTTATATTGTAATGCAGCAGTATTTTGCCTTATTACTAATTCTGATTGCTGCTCTGATCTAAGCCCTACCTCTGCCCTCCAATTCATCAGTACGCTACCGCTCAGCTGCTGGGAAGAGACAGCGATCTCCATAGTCCGACAGTTCTTAGTGACAATATTTCCCTTTTGGAGTACTGTTTCTCATCTGCCTCTCTGGCTCACTCAATAATCATACACAATAGCATCATGTAAAACATTTTACTTTGGTTGTCTTCTGTTCATATTGCAAAGCTCTGAGGAGAAGATTACCCATCTTTTATTGACTAAGTAGCAGGGTCCTTATATACCAGAGATTATTATTTGAATTCTTTCTCCAGCAGCTCTGAAGTATATTACTTTCACTTGCAATCAGACATCCAGATTTCTGGGAGTTTTAATTTTTTTTTTAATTCCTTGCTGGAAAGCTGTTCCATGGCTCTTTATTATATATTGCCAGATTGTACTTTCAAGCTGAAAATGCATAGGAATAATGTTAGGAAGCTAAAATGAATTCCAGCACAAAAATCCCCCACCTCTGCAGTTTCTCAAGGTTGGTGGATTTTTGTATAATAATCTTTTTTTAAAGTCATGTATTTTTTATGAGTCTGAGACACCGATTCCAATAAGTCTTTGGGCTATAGAAATAGAAAAGAAACAGGATGTAATGTTGCATATCATAATATATGAAGCAATCATTCAAATGTAGCTTGCAGTAAGTCAATAAAGCTCTACTGTATTGAGGCAACTGAACGGTAGGATATTCATGCAAAAGATGTTTATTCAGTGCATGCGAAGACCCTTTTTTTCCTAGTTTTCAAAAGTGCCTGAAATGTGTTGCTAATTCCTCTCAGCTAAACCAGTAACAATGTGGTTAATGGCAGTGGGAAAAACAGAGCATGGACAGCTTTTGGTTTTGCATTTCTTAGAACAATAAGCACAGTCCTGTGAAGACAAAATTCTGCATTTCTTTAGCCTGCCTTGTGATGGCGAAAATTATTGCAGCTACAGGTGTGTGGTTCTGTGTGCTCTTGATAGTTCTGAAGAAGGGAGAAAGGGTTCAAGAATCTGTGCTTTACAGACTCTGAGGGCCTTTAAGCAGCTGAGCCTGTGTTGCAGAGTCCCTAGAAAATCCCGTGTGCTTACTAATAAATGTTAATGGTTACACAACATAAACCACATATCTTGACAACCTTCCAAGGTACTATGGGTAGCTTAAAGTATTTTCTCTATAGACATTAAAGGATGCTATTTGGAGAAAGCAGAGTGAGACAGTCAAACCGAGGGTCTATTCAGTGCAGGATGAGGAACATGGGGCCCAGGATGACTCTGCTGATAGCATTTACCAGAAGCTATCCCCACGGGAAAGAGGTGACAACTTCTTGTGAACACAAGCAACACAGAGGAAGTTGGTCTCAGGCGGGGGATCTGGGTCTAGAAACGGAATTAGGCGGAAAGCTTTTCTCTGTGCAGGAGCAGGAATATAACCTTGGCAAAGGCTGCACTGTGTGTGCAGCAAGGATTGTGCCAGTTCATGCATTCAGTGGCAATCCTGGCATACAGACATAATATACCACATCCTCTTGCATGATGGGCACCCTCTTGTCACAACCAAAGTCAGAAAATTAACAGGGGCTTTTTTTTTTTTTTTTTTTTTTGGGGCTGCCTTTCATCTAAGAGTATCTGCCGGGTTCTAATGAGGAAACTACACTGATGCTGATGTTAGGGCCAGTCCCTTGCATAACCTGGGGCACAGAAGTCTGCTTGGCAGGAAAATGTCTCCATCTGCCACTGCTGAAACTACTTCTCTTCAGTGTATGGCAGTGATCCATAAAGGCAGTTAGTGTATTTTCTAGAAGGTGATACTTAACCAAATCGGAGGAATGAGATTCTGAAACCTCCTTATCAAAACCGTGACACAGAAGCAATTAAGCAAGATCTGATCACATCATTACAGCAAAGACTACACAGACAAATCCAACTACTTTGAGAGAAAGTGAGAAAAGTGGTAGCATGAACACTTTTTTCCATGTCTCGTCTACTTGGGCCTACTTAATGATGCACGAGTCCAGTGTGGCTCAGAACAATAAGCATCTCGTACTCACATCAAAATGGCTGTGATGCAAAAAGGAAAAGGCATAGAATTAATCTAAAATATCTTAGCTGTTACATTTATTTGCCTGAAAGAGAGAAAAATGGTTCCATTATGCTGCCCTCTGGGTTATAAGAGCAGCATTCATTCAGGGAGAGAAACAATGCTTTATGATTTTTCTGATAAAGCCAGCATGAGTCAGATTTCAAACATTAAGTAAAAAATACTTACCTCATGCTGATCACAATCAGTCTCCAAAGTAAAAAAGACAATGGGAAATCAATATGCATCTCTACTCATTTGTATTCTCTGAGCAAAGAAAGAGGGCCACGTAGTTGAATAAATCACTTACTATGATCTCTTCATTCAAATTTCATAGCCATAGTCTCTCTATTAGTTATCATTATATAATCTACTTTACATTTCAGGGCCACACAAAATTATGTATTGATAATTCATGGAGAAGTTTCAGGTTCTCCTCAAGGCAGAAGCTTATTTCCAAGTATTTCCTGCTTTCAGAGGTGCGATGTCCTAGGGAGCTCTGAGGGAGTTTGTGCAGGGCTGAGGCTCTGAAGAGAGAATTAGCAAAAAGACTTTCAGAACCTGAATTAATGGACTAACTGCAAATTAATTTTATACCAATGTGACATTTACTTCCCCTGAACTTAAAAACAGGCTAGAATGCTGTTCATTGTGTTACTTCTTTAGTGTAGAAAACAAACAAACCAATTGTTTTTATAAAATCCAACTTTATTACACACTCCATCGCTATTTCAGAGAACATTCTGACAAACAGAATGCAAGGGACCAGGGGCAATTTAATTATAATTTTGTGCGTATGGAGGTTCACCAGATGGCAAATATCTTTGCTGCAAGAAGAAATCCTTGAAGACAGGGAATGTTCAAAGTTCAGATGTTACTTTTTATATGTCTGATGTTAAGTAGAACTGGAGCTAATGATAAATGCCCTGGTAAGAAAGACTCGAAGGTGAATAAGCCTTAGTGATAGGTTGGTCCTCTTAATTACCCTCATGTTTATGCTTCTGAGTAATGCATTGTTAATTCTAGCAAGGGTGTTCACACTTCAAGGGTGGCATATGAGTACATTTAGATAATGCCAATAATAACTTGGTTGTACAAGGCTGAGAATCCTCTAAACATCTGTCAGAAGTTTAGTTGTTTTTCTTCCGCTAGAGAAAAATACTTTCCTGGAATTATATGTTGTCTTGGATAATGCCATCCTATTTTCCATTACATCATCATAATAACTCTAGAGTGTTAGTCAGGGCACAGACTGTTAGAATCCCACCTGTGTTAGATTTAAGTTCTTATTTAAGTTCCATGTAACACTCCAGGACAGCTACTTTTTGGGTTTTTGCCGAATTTACTAGGTACCCTTATCTTTAGCTTGAGTGTTCCCAGTGCACTTAAATGTAATTGCTTACATTTGTCCAAAGCATCTCTTCTAGGAAATAAAGCACTAATATCCCAGCAGTGCTTCAGGGGGGCGTAGATAAAGACAGTTCGAAATCTGAACTCCATCATTAGTGAAGCCACAAACGGAATAGGTGTACAGGACTGTGGTCGGCTTCATGTGATATTGGTTGTTGGAGGCAACCAATTTTGTTATTTTTGTGCAATTGGCTAGTAGCTAAAGTATTTATCATGTCTATGTTCTTCTCATTCTGAGTGTGATGGAGGCTGCAATTACAGTTATGCAGTGGGATGTCCTAGTGACAGCCCTTGCCATCCCTCAGAAGGTTCTTTAAAGCAGATGAGCAAATGAGGGCTGCAGTG
Source organism: Tringa tobata (assembly GCA_033628505.1). NCBI lineage: Eukaryota > Metazoa > Chordata > Aves > Charadriiformes > Scolopacidae > Tringa > Tringa tobata. The sequence continues at coordinate 4,351,823 of JAHREE010000215.1, forward strand.
AGATGATGGCAAAACTGTTACACACTTTACTCTCGGGAAGATTTAGTCTGAACTAGCGGCGATGTAATACAAAATACACACATTGCTGGATAAAATATAAAAATATATAGGTGGATAGTTACAGGAGGAGTTGTTGAATAAATCTGAGTACCACGCTCCTAGAGAGGCTGATGTGGCTTAGTCATCCCCATGGTCACTCAATAGTGTTGTTGTACCTTTTGGCTCCTGCTTCATGTGACATTCGTTTCTTTCCTATCCTTGCAGCCCCAAAGTTTTAGTGCAGTTATAAAGGAGGCAACCGAATAAGCAAATGCATGAAGGGCAAGCAGAACTAGCCAATAATATATGAGCAGAGTTGTTCCTACTGAATTTCTAGTTTCTTGATTCAAATACTAACTTTTAATGTATCTTAAATTCTCAATTTTGTTTTATGCAGACTCAGCCACTAGTGAATTGTCTCTCTTTTTATCCAGGTTCAGTCCTAGATGAAGCTCTGTAGAGAGGCATGACAGCTGTCCATGCATGAACGTGCCCTTGTGTTGCTGGAGACTGCAGTTCAGAAACTCCTACATTGTGTCTACTCATGTTGAGTATTGGGCCAGAGGGAGTAGAAATGTATTCAGTGAGGCATCGGTGGCATTCAGTAGTTCCAGACAGCACCATGCTACCATAATTGGCTTGTTTACAGGCCTAAACTGGTACAGTATTGTGTTATTGTAGGTTGGCACTAGTTTGTACTCCCTATGTTCAGATTGAAAAATCCAGAAAAGGTGTAGATTCATGTCCGTGAGCACATTTCAATACAGCAGAAAACAAGGATATCATTCTGGCTACATCTGCACTATACTTAGAAAAAGTGTACTTCATTCAAACTGGTGCTGACATCAGTAACACTGAAAGCACAACAGAATGATCTTCAGCCCTGACAGCACAAGACTGTCTGCCATCAGGGATGTGGTCTCAGGGTCTGAACCTGTGCTGTTTTTCAGGATTTTAGTCTCTGAGCTAAGTAAACTGAGGGAAGTACATACATATTTCTGTGGGCTGCAGCCACTTGCCTGACTGCAGAGTGGATATAACTTGAAAAGTAAGTGTTCCTGCTACACTTACCAAGACATTGTGTTGCACTAGGAAGACAGTAACGTCAACTTTACTGTATTTGCTCTGAAAGCAATGTAGATCCAAAGTGTATTTGAAAAATACGTTTGTTATCATTTCATTGATTGCCTGCAATGATTTAGTTAAATCAGTAAGCAATTTAGAACTAGGCCTCATGAAAATATGTGCCTTCCCTGATCTTCTGGCTTACTCCAGACAGAATACTTTCTTTTATACTCAGACTCCTCTTTCCAAGGATCTTAAGGCTGAGTGACAAGAAATAAATTTGGTTTCCATCCACCTGAGATGGAGTGGAGAATTATTATTTGTCTACTATGCCTAGTCTTCTTACTAACCTCCCCAGTCTGGATTCCTACTAATGGTCTGCCTGTAATTTTCCCCCATGGAAGCCCAGAAAGACCTACTGCGTTAGGCGTTTCTCCTGTCCAGGCAAATGAACAGTCAGTCCTCAAGGTTCTGTAATAACTTGCTCACGCTACCACAGCAGAGTAAAGGGTACTTTTTAATTCATTCATGCAAGGAGACTTGTAGAGAGTAAAGCTGCAAAGTCTTTATTACTGAGCTGCAATCAATTAATTGTGGACTCACTTGTCCATTTATACTGATACCACTGCATATCAACACACCAGCACCATAAAATAGGAGAAATAATTAAAATACCTTCTAAAAAAGACAGGCTTTCTGGCATGTGATGTAAATTTTGGCAAGCCATACGACAGTGCTTGAAAAGAAGGCAATCTTCAAACAAAAGGCAACTTTCTTCTTCACTTTGAAATGCTTACAGGTAGTCTTAAACAGCTCTTTTTACTGCACACTGTCTCCCTCTCTTTTTTAACCAGTAATCTTTTTTGAAACATAGTAAAGTTTCTTTTTTATTTTTAGCAGAACTGCAGAGCACTGGATGCTGGGGACAGCTGGAGTGTGTGGGATGTGGCATGCTATTTATTCTCCTCACTCTGAGAAAGCAGCAGATGGATGGCTACTTTATTAAATCAGAGTCCATGTATGGTATCTTCCAGATGTTGACCACATGATCTCCCCTGCTATGGCATGAAGAACCTATTCCTGTGTGCCCACTTTTAAAAATTCTGGTTCATAAGTGCTCATTCCACCAAATTACTGAGCTGCTGATTCGCATCTGTCTTGTTTTACTGATGGAAGAGGGAAGATGGGCTTTAAAAAAGAAGAAAACAACAACTGAGAGCTTTTCATATAACTTTTAGTACTTTCTGTTGCATTTATAAACACACAACAGAGCTTGCAGTCACTTCATTTCAAGTACTGTGCTGTATGCTTTAACAGCACAGCATGCTTATAAATACATCAGCATTTAGAGGTGCAGCAATATGGCACCTGTAAGAAATAGAAGGGGAGTGGACATTTTCTTTCAAGCCTTTATTAAGCAAAGGATATAGAGGAGTAAACAGCTGATCAGTAGTGGAGGAATAAATCTCAGTGTCAGCTAGGAGGCATTCGTGATTGGACTTCTAATAACCACAAGGCCAATACTGAGTCACAATCAGCCTCAACCAGGCCAAAACTGAACCTTGCTCAGCTGTTTTTGGTTATTCATAATCAGCACATAGAACCCCAACAGAACTGCTCCGTTTGCTTACACGCTATGGCATGAGGGCTGGAGTTATTTTGTACAAGTAATTGATGTCTAGTTTTCTTTGCTGAGAAGAAAAAACAGGTAAACATATCACAAGTGAAGGAAAATGGTTTCACTTTTTCTGGGATATGAAAAGCAAAGGTTTGAAAACTTCTGGTATTTCCGAAGAGTCATACCAGGTCAGTCTAAGCAGCAGAGCTTCTCGTACCCTAGGTGGCTCCACGTGGATCCGCACTGTGCAGTGCATTATGAGTGATGTATTCAACCAAAGAAGTACCAGAGACCTCAGGTAGTTTGAATCTGACACAAGCCATTTCTTACATAAAGGCTGCACCAGAATGATAGAAAATAAAATGAGTTCCCTTGATGCCTTGTGCAGCACTGTGAGGATCAAGCAGATACCCACTCTGGGACTGTTAGAGCTCAGTACTCTGCCATGGTCAGATGATAAAGCCAGTGCTTGGTTAAGCAGATATGAGCTATTTCCTGTTCCAGCTACACCATGGGACAGAGCCATCCAACAAAACTTGTAGAAGTTTCTACACAAAGAAACAGGTACTTGGGGTGAGTGCAGACATGATTTTACAAGTACATCTGTTCTGTTTATTTTTGCTTCTTTGCAGTATTATCAACTTCTGCTCCATATGGATGATCCATATTGTGCCTTGGTGAAATGATACCACATTATGCTTTTATGCTTTTATCATCAAACACTACTCATGAAAAAATCACCAGGTTTGCCTAGGTTCATCTGTTCAATTTATTTTCCCAAAACTTTATTTTGAATAAAACACCTACGGTAAATGTGATTTATGTAAATGAATAAAACAAAACAGTTATATAAGCTTTTTGAATCATTCAGATCCTTTCTGTTGCTGTTAAACCATATGAAATACTCTACCAACATGTTTTCTTTGGGCTATTTCATTTCTAAAGTCTTACGGCTAAATATATGAAATAATAGGATATGTACAAAAGCTTTCATTTTGAATTTATTTCCATTCTCTATGCCAATCTTTTCAGACAAAGCAGCTCTAATATTTCAAAGAGAGTTTTACTTATGAGTTTTTCCAGTCTCTTTCCAAATGCCTGTTGCAATCTTTCCCTTCCCATCTTGGAAGTGGACTTTCTTTTCATCTTTTCCTTTTTCTTCTGTGTTTTCCCCCTCCAGACCTCAAGTCAGAGGAAAGAGGCCAAAAATAAAAAAAAAAAAAAATAAATCTAATAACTTTAAAGAAGAAGCCTGTTAACTTTTTAGTCCTATGTTGCTGTTTCCTCTGTGGCCTTTTTTCCACCCCAGGCTCAACCTTGCAGTCCCCTGACAAATCCTCCATTCCTAGTGACCCCAAGGCTATTCAATGGAGTGAGAATATCCGTATTAGATCACCAGTATTTGCTCTTGTTGGATTTGGAATAAGAGTAAATTAAAAAAAAAAAGTAGGGGGAGGGAAGGAAAAAAGATAAACTGAGCAAGGTCAGCTGTGCAACCTGGATGGCTAGAACATCTTCTGCAGATTCTGCTGAAACTTTGCTCCCTGTACAAGTCATCACAGCCATGTGAGTCCCTCTAGGTCTTTTCCCTGATAACGTATTTGCCTCAGCTGGCAACCCCTGCATCAGGGCCCTGAGGCTCTGCTCCACCTGGTCCATTTTGGCTATGGGCTCCAACAAGCCTCAATCTGTCCCCATCCTAATACCCAGGTCTGGGACTACCCCCAGTACCCTGGCTTCCCTGCCATGCTGCCCTATGGAGCCCGAACCACCCTGGCCCCTACTACACCCTGACATTCTCTATGGCATCCAGCTGTGTCCAAAGGCTGCCTGAAAAAGAAACAAGGTGAGTTGAGGTTTTCTTTCTCAATTTCTCACAGGAGGTAATGCTGGTTGGGCAATCCCACTCACCCTCATGCTGTGGTTGGACTCCATATCCCAGCAGGTCCATAAGCAAGTCTTCTATTGCTGGTATGTCCATGTAAGGACACACCTGAATATAACCCAACATAATCTGGACCCAAACTGACAAGAATCAGTGACTAGTGGGACGTGGGATTTCAAATGATGTTCAATGTTTTAGAACATCCAGCCTTGCCCAGATGGTACCTGTCTTATATATAAAGGTTCTTTCTCTCATTTTTGAGGGATGACATCTTTTACTAAATAAACAACTTCTCTGACTCATGTTTATCACACTCATGTCCATCTTCTACAAAATGACTGCCATTCACTTCTTAACTACTCCTTTACAAACACCAGTCCACTGGTATAGTTGGTATTACTAGAAACACTGTCAGTGAAGAATGGAGCTAGTCAAACAGTTGCAATTGAAGTCAGATTTACAGAACACAGCAATATTGTTCCTGTCCTAACGTGTTCAAACTAATTCTAATTTAGCAGTCAGGCAGTCCTGGCTTCAAATCCTTTTGGCTGGTTTAGACTTTAGGTCTATTTTCTCCCAGCAGAATAGCCCTGCCCACAGTGACTTTACTTCAGGGCTACTTTTCTACACAGAGATTGTACAGCTTTACCTACATCACTTCACTATTGTATGGTATGACATCAGCTATAACCAAGGCTGGATGAAGCTATTTTGGTCTATCAACTCTTCATATCGTGGAATTAGTCCCTGGAGAAAAGAAATGTTATACTTGTGCAACCAGTTTTTTAAAAGTGTTTCTGCATTAGGGGGTATAGTGATATAACTATCTTATTTTTTTAAATCACAGAAATCAAGCAAGCCTGTATGTTGACAGGTTATGTTTCCCCAGGGCCTTCCACTGCACTTGGATAAGGAAAAGATTTTGTTCATGGGGTTCGTGATGTCATTTAGAGGGACCAAAATCACTTCTATCCATAGAATAGTGCGGACAATGTATTTCATAGTTTTGGGGTATATTTTCTGTCAGTGGAAGTGTATTGGTGGCTTGAGGAGAAAGGAAATTAATCTGAACAAGTTTGGTGACAAAGGAAAAAAAAAGAGAAAAGACAGCATTGCTATATTTTTATTTATCCACGTTATTTTTTGTATAGTAGTATCAACAGTGCTTAAGAAAAGCAATAGCAGGTATGATTGCAAAGCAAAAAGTAATTAAGGATATAGAAGTAGTATAATTAAGATCTTCCATTTACCTTGTCTCATTCTGCAATAACAGGGAAATATTGTGTGGCATTCAAAGATAGCACAAGCAAGGAACAGGGTAAGGAATAACCTTTTCCCACAGAATACATAGAGTCTCTGGTATTGCAGAGTATCTGCATTTGGGAGTCAAAGAAGCAGTTCAGAAACAAAACCATCTTCCATTTAAATATATCTGTATTTACCATCATTGAATTTGGAAATATGTTCCTTTTAGCTTCATGATATTGGCCAGAAGGCTTTTTTTTTTTTTTTACAGTTAGAGAGACTGAGGACTGGCACAAGGTGTCCAGAGGGTTTGCGAAAATTCCATCCTTGCAGATAGCCAAAAGCCATCTGGACATTGACCTGAGTAACAGGCTCCCGGTGAGTGACTCCTCGTCCCTTTCTATCTCAACCATCCTGTGATACTGTGAAAGAAAAATTCAGAGAATTGGAATTCATAATCTTTATTTTGATGATTTCTCATCGACATTGACTATGTATTAGGAAATTACAGTTTTCTCCTTATCCCTACCTTTATTTATTTTAAAAAAATATATAAAAATATGTGCATTTGGAAAATGATCAAGAGCAATTTTTGTAAAGCAGTCTTTCCTTCTTGGATCCTTTTATAGACTGTAGAGATTAGAACCTGCCATAGGATCCCAGACTTCCTTGAATTATACCAGAAGATCATAACATCAAGGAATAAATCAGGCTGGAAAGGCCCTAAGGTTTCTAGTCTAACCACCTGCTCAAAGCACGGTCAGTTATAATATCAGACTAAATTCCTCCAGGCTTGAAACCCTGAAAGAATGGAAACTGCACAAAATTTGAGCAACCTGCCCCAATGGTTGCCTGTCGTCGTGGTTTCTATTCCATTTGAAGGAAACACATCTCTCAGAAAACATCCTGTTTTCATTGAAAATGTTCCAGAAATTTAAATGCTACCACAGGCCTTCATCAATTGTTTCAAGGGTTAATTATGTTTATTAGTAAAAGAAGTTCTGCTTCATTTTAACTCTAAATTTGTCTCATTTTAATTGCCAGTTACTCCATCTTTTCATATTTCTGTCTACCAGTTTAAGGATCTCTTTGTTATCATATTCTTATTCTTCATATATTTATACTCATGAACTGTGACCACTTCTCTCCCTTTGTTAAACAGATAGACCTCTTTCAGTCTTTCACAGTAAGATCTGTTTTCAGTCTTTTATCTTCACAGCAATTCTTCTTTAAATCTCTTCCAGTTTATCACCTTTTTAAAACTATAGACACCTGAAATTAATGGGATTTTCAGAAAAAATCATACACAACTTCCAGTCATACAGGTAATAAAGCTACTATTCTACTCAATAATTCCCATTTAAACACAGTAACTTGATAAAGATCTCTGGTCACATGTTATCTGAAAGGTAACATTCAGCTGTAGATATAAGTTTCACCTTTAGTTAAAACAGAGAGGACTTGGCTGGCTGCATTGCATTAATCCTTCTCAAAAAGACAGCCACAAGAACATTAAAAAATATTTTCCTGAAATTCCAAAGAGTTATCTGAGATCTCAACTGGGCCTACATTTTGCATCACCGCAGTACGTAAGGGAAGTGATTTGGTCATGTCGTCTAAGCATTGGATGGGGTCGTAGTTAAGACTCCTGCAAGAGGTAAGTTATTGGCTTTTACCAGAGGGACAAGTAGGCAGGATCAGTATATATTGCCGCTAGATGTCAGTACTGTTCCAAAAAAATACAAACCAGACTGCATTTTGTGTGGCTGTAAATAAGGCAAAGTGCAGAAAGAGGTTCTGAAAACCTGTATTTGAGCTTCACATCTAAAGATCCCCTTTCCCATTGGTCTGCAAATCACATTCCCATGGAATCCCTTCAGACTTCACAGCTATGCAAGTCATCTTTCTCCGCATCTTCCTACTCAAATTCATCATTGCTGTATTCCACAGAGTTTTCTAAATTAGTCATCTTTTATTATGCTGCAAATATGCAACATCAGCCTCTCTTGCCTTAAATTGATTTACATTTAGAAGCCATTCACTAACTACATTTTACGTTTGCCAAATGGAAAAAGATGAGATTAGGGATTGATTGTTCTGCCACTTAGATTTTCCTTTCTCTGCAATATGAACCTTTCAGATCGATAGAGCTGGACAATAATGCAGGCAGAGGTCAAGTGTCTTTTTGATACAGGTATGTTGGAGAGGAGAATTTAAATGAGAAAAGAGACCTGCAGGCCAGTCTTTCTTGGATGATAAAAAGTGCTTGATATCTCATTCAGGAAAACCCTTACTGATTTCTAAAAAGTGAACTCATCAGCCCACGCTTTTTTCAGTCTCAGAGGAGATTTAATTTTATCTAATGTGGCCTCTGTATTCCTCGCATTGTAAGCCAGGGCCATGAGCGTGCGTGTGCGCGCACTTTTCCCCAACATCTCAAACACTTGACAGCTGGGTGAAGTTTTCCTTCCGCCCAGAGAAGGACTTTTTACATTTCATAATGGATTGCCAGTGCTGCCAGGGCTATTTTCTCTCCAGCTGTGAGAGTGGCTTTTTAAAATGACTCACAAAAGCTGCTAGCCAGCTGCTTCACCTCAGCCTTCACAAGGGCCCTGCATTCTAAACAGGGGTGGTGCTGACTTACTTTAGAAGGGCTCATTTATTTGGATATTGCAGATGTATTCTGCGCACAACAGTTGATCCTAAAGAGACCTCCATTCAGGCAGGTGAGTCATGGGCTTACATCACTGCAGGTGTCGACTTCACGTTAATGTGGTGAAGAGGAAACATCCCATGTGTTAGTCAGTCATCCTTGGACTCCTTCCAGAAAGCACACAAAGCAACGTATGCACAATATGCTAATCTGTAGCTACTGTATGTACTATACATCTTAAGACATCTGTAAAAATTAGTGCTTACATAGGTATTAAAACAAGAGTGTTTTTCATGATGTCCCAAAATGGAAAAAATACTAAACTTGTTGGTGTTTATGTGGCAACTGGGCTTAAATCAAATCATAGAATTATAGTGATTAGGAATTGCAAAGACCTTGATGTTATTCAGTCTTCTTTTTTACCAGCTCAGAAGTGTTCCCTGCAGCTTTATGCTAGCTTTTATGGGCTGAGGAAAATAAATATTCTCATCAATAGCCGGGGATCAGCTAGCACTCTCTGATTTGGTGTCAGCAAGACACGCTTTCGGATTTAGACTTGAGGTCAATGAGCAGTATTTTGCTTCTTGAAAACATAAACATTTCTACCACAAATGTTGAATTTTTTTTAAAGGCAGGGGCTGCTTAAATTCTGCTTTTCAACCAGTTCAAGAGGTAGTATCTCATTATTATAAATCATTGTTTGTTACACATACTCTGTAAGTAACTGTCATCTCCAGTTTTCCCTCCTTTATTGGGATTGCAGGCACGTGTGGTTGAGACAGCTCCAACTCACCTGATTTAAGCACAAACAACAGAGGGAACCAGGAGCACCTACAAAATGGGAGTCAGAGAACCATGGTATTCTGCCCAAGTTTCAATTTCAGTTCAATGACACAGTGTGATGCAGATTGCAAACTCTCTACGATCTCGAGAGCATCAACTGCCATTCAAAAGCAATGTGACTATGGGAATGTTTGTCCAGACCAGTGCAGACAAGCTTGAGCTCTTTTGCTGCAAGCAGTCTGGACAGAGGCCAGTTCCAGCCTGGAATCCATGTAGCCATGCTATCCACCTGCCTCGTGTGCCCTCCCTTGCAGTACTCTGCTGAATAATTTCTCATGGTTTTCTAGCTCTTTAATTCACTCAGAAGGACATACCACCTTTTACATAGTGCTGTTTTAACACTGATACATACTTTCTAGACTGGAGTTATGTCTTGCCTGGCTCATGTGGGTCACAAGCAGTGTAGGTTGGACCTGCCTGTACTCGTCTACATAGACTCTGCTGTAGGAACTTCTTCTATCTAAACCCCTTCCACATAAATTGGGTTTTAGCTTCCTAAAACACCTCCCAAGTGCTTGGTAAACCCATCCATATTGTTCCCAGGACTACAAAGCTCTGAAAGCACTTACATTTGCATTCTGAAAGTGCAGAGGGTGTTCAGCTGGGAAGAAAGTCTAGAAACCTGCCACCACTGCTACTGTGAAAGTGAAGGTTACTCAGATTTTGCTCAAACTTGAGTAGACCCAAATCCTTAATCCATGCCAATGCGAAAGAAACCCTATGCCTTCTCAAATCACAGGATTGTCAGAGTTGGAAGGGACCTCTAGAGATCATCTAGTCCAACTCCCCTGCTAAACCAGGATTGCCTAGAGCACATTACTCAGGACTGCGTCCAGGCGGGTCTTGAAGATCTCCAGAGAAGGGAACTCCACAACCTCCCTGGGCAGCGTGTTCCAGTGCTCTGTCACCCTCACCATAAAGAAGTTAAAGTCCCTTTAATTTTCATTAAAAAATTTTATTTTCATAAAATGAAAAGAGGTGCTTATGGATAACTGATTACAGGATTTTTCAGAACGCCAAAAGATCCCTCATCGTTGAAACACATTGCAACACCCAAACTTTAGACAGGTCATTTTTAATAAATTTTACACAGAAACTATGGGTGTGACCCAGCAATTAGGATGCAATTCTGCAGGAGGTCAGATTAGAAGGACAGAATGGTTCCTTCTCACCTGAATTTTAGGACTCTAAGCAATTTTTTTAGCAAAAGGAGAGCAAGCTTTGAAATCCCCATTCCTATGTCACATTGTTTAGGCCAGAAATCAGGAAAATTCATTTGTTTTGACTTCACAAAGAAAAGCAGGATGAACTCAGGGGAAATAAATATGTTGAGAGAGAGAGAAGATTTTCACAGTTTTATTCTAAGAGTCAATAACCCTGATTGTTGGCACTTCTAGCTTTCACTATCCATTATTCTGACAACTGAACCTATTCGTTTCCACTGCTGGCAATTCTCTGCACAGCGTTTAGTACTGCTGTTACCAAAGAATACCGAATATTTTTCAATTGTATTGAAATATTTATTGCCTCAGAGTCCTAGAACTTATTAGGTGGGTTTTTCCAGAACCTGTTTTTCACTGTGGATTTGTACTGTGTTTCTGTTTCCATCAGCCTTTTCATGTGGACAATAAAAACCAGCTCTGAAATCAATATCCTTTTCCTACGCCCCTAATATCTGTAAATACAGTATAAGTACTTCTGACTCAAACTCCAGTGTATATCTACCATATTAATTGCTCTGAGTATAGTGGGTCTTAAACCTGACTGTGTTTACCATTTGTGTTTGTTTTTTTTTTTTCTACCATACATTTTCATATCCCTTTTCATATCCTGTTTTTTTTTCATATCCTGCTTGCCAGGAGACACTAAATATGTAAAGAGCTTAGCAGTCTCCCTTTTAAGAAAGAGGGGGATGTTTTCTTAGTGTTAATGAATAAGAAGACAGCTGGAACTAAACTCCCTGTTAAACTAGGAAAGCCTTTGCTTTGTTTGCATTCTTTGTCTTTGGTCAGGTCCTCCTCTGCTTGTCATTCTGTCATTTCCCACTTCCCCGTAGTCATCACAGGTATCCTCAGATTCCAAGAATGAGCACTGACGTCTGAAAGCCAGAACAAGCATTACAGAGTGGAAGTTTAATATAACCAACAACTGGACACGTGAGACAGCTGGGAGTAAAGAAAACATTCAGGAGAAAGTGTTTAAATTGCTTTTCTGTTTGAGTACTTACAGACTGTCCTGCTGACATTTTCAGGTAAAACAACACAAAAGATAACAATGAATCTATATTCTCTTGGTTTAAAAGAACATGTGAGCTAACATGTGCCAGAGTTTTACTATTACAAGCCAAATAGACATTTAAATCATCGCTCCTCTTCAACCAAGATGCAGCTCTCTGTGTAAATTTGAACACACTGATACGCCATGCAGTGCTTCAGTTTCACCTAGTTCTTGCCACAGGCCTTGAGTTACATGCAGAGGGCCCCAACATGTTGGCCTATGCAAACCATTCTGGACAAGTAGAGAGTTTAAACACCCTAGGTTTCTAATAGAGAGCACCTGACAAAAATAATATTTCTGTTTTAAAACAGGGGACTGAAGGAAATTGAAATCTCCTACGTAGAGTGATTCCAGGTTGGTCGCATCTTCGATGAGGTCCGCTTCGGAAGTTTTTGAGCCATGAGGGAAGGTGCCACTGGTGATCTTCAGTGTACACAACTTAGCCTAGGAGCAGCTAAACTCTCCAGTTGGCCTCTGGAAAACTTTGGTATGTCAGCCCTGGTGAGACGTTTAAGGCACATATTCTGCACAATGTTACCTTGAATGTAATTGTAGCTGTACAACAAAAATGGCTTGGAGTGACTTCTTACTGCATATTGCTGCAATATAAGATGACTGAAAATATTTCTCTCCTCTTAAAGCAACTTATGACAAGTCCTTTTACCAGAAATGGGGGTGGGGCTGTGAGAGAGAGACAGATTTGTAATTATGAGGAAAAAAAAATCATGATTTAAGGCATTTCTCTCTTTGTTATAATTACTGTTTATTTGTTAAACAACAATATCTGTTTATTCATAGTCTACACTATATATCACACTCTTTCTAACTTTAAGTTCCCCCCAAAAAACATTAGATGAAGGAATTTATGCTTCTTAAGCCAAAGTCAGAGATACTATTATAGGGGGAAGAGATTATTGTTTTATGTATTTCATTTCTCAATCTTGAATCGATTTTAAAGCTGCATTCCTCAATATATAGTTCCTTTTTATTTTTTTCCAAAGGAAAACAAACAGTGGCCTACACTAATGTCTGAAAGATTGTTCTAAGACATCAAACTCCCACTGACATGTAAATGAACAATTTTCATTTGCCTGGTGCAATGTATACAAAAGTGATTGATCTACATAAAAGAATGTGATTTCTAAATGTTTTCTATGGCCCCAGCTGTTCAATGCTCCAAACATGTGGAGAATATCAAGGACAAAAACTACAAAGTATGTGATTTTTTTTTACCAATACAATGATTGAATTGTATACCACAAGAGACTTCCTACTGGTGTATCAGGAAAAACTCATCTAAAGCCAATAAGATGGAATGGATCAATGGATATTTCATCATAGGAAACCCAGCTGCAAGATAACAAAATGGACTGCATTTAGTCCTTCATCTCTCAAATGTCTGACACTGAAAGTGGGCAGCTGTGACTTTTTGGTTGTGCTGTTTGTTTTGTGGCAGCAGATTGCCTTTGAGAATGTAGTAAATACTAGAGGTTTAATCACTTATTTGAAGGAAGAAGGGGGAGAGTGGTTTTCTTCTTTTTCTCTTTTTATTTCTGAAGATACTTGGCACATAGTATTTAATGTGACCTAACTATTGAAGAAAAAAAAACAAACCACACCAAGCTTTCAGTGTGGTTTACTGAACACCCACACATTAAACATGTTCTGTAGAATTTAAAATAATAACTCATTCTGGTAACAAGGGCAATGATTTCTAAAAAAAAAAAATAAAAATTTAAGAACTTTCAAAGCTTGTATATTGCATTTTTAAATCAAGATTCATCATTGTAAAGTTTTTCTTTTCCTTCATAAGAAAATACTTAACACTTTCCTAGCAAGCTCCAGAAGATTCTGTTGGTGGAAACTTCAAGGCATGTGATATGTTCTGGTGGGCATCCACAAGGCTTTGAATGTGTCTGATACCATTCAACAGTTTTGTCAGCAGTCTGGAAGAAAATGTAAAAATCATTCGATAAACCTTTTCCCATACCAGAAAGCTTGGCAAAGGAATATGGTGGCAAGGCCGTAACACAGTGTGTCCTTGGATCCTCCCATCCTGCCTGGACCTGTTTAAACAATTAGCCTATGTAGCCATGTGTGAAATGAAATGTTTCAGAGTCAGGAACACGAGTAAGCCCTTCAGCATCAGTCCTTGGCTGTGTCATCCCATTCAGCTTTCATACTTGAGTTAGGCATCCACTGAAAAGTTAGCTCTCTCTTTTATCCCTTAGTGGTGAGAGCTGGATACCTGTGATCTGTGTCCAGAGGGACTGAAGTCTACAATGATAATACAAAGAAACTACATTACTGTGTTCTTCACTGAAAAAGCCCATTTTTTCTAACTTACTTACAAAAAAATCCAACTTCTGTCCTTGAAAATCATTCCACTATGAAACAGGCCATACTGAATTAGCCATTAATTTTACATATAATAAAATGGAAGGATGAATGCTGGACACTAGAGGGATAACAAGACATAATAGAAAAACAACAGCTTTCTGAATTGCAGGTGAATTTACATTAAAATTAGGTTTGCATTTTTATCAATGAAAATTATTATTTTTGGCAACAAGTTCCCGAGGATGATGATAGACTGTCCATTTCCTGATGTCCTCCCATCAAGACTGGTGGCTATCTTTTTACAAGGAATACTTTCAGTGGACATAAATAATGTTTCAACTGAGGACCAGGTGTTAGGCTCCAAGAAACTGAGAGGACATTGATGTTGCAAGACATATTGGAAGTCACACTACAGGTTTCTCTTCCCTTAAGCTCTTTAAGTTCACTGGTCTCCAAAGTCCCATTCAAATATTGATCATTACAGCATCCTTCTGATGTAGATATTATTTCTCCCTTGCAGATCAATAGGGAAACAAGCAGGGAATAAGATTTTTTCCAAATGTGTGTGCCAAAAGACAGGTAACATACTTTGCGATCTGAAGGAAAAAAAGTATTTCAGCTTCCCTGTTAATCTAGCCACCAGCATCGGAACAGAAATACTGATTTAAAAGGCAAGATCTAACTTAATTTCAATTAAATCGATGGTATAAATTCTCACATTGAATCAATGGTAGAATTTTGAGTCCTCACTCTTGGAATTGTGTTGTAAGTAGAATTATGTATAGGCTATAAAAGTATTTGTGGTGAATCTGATGCTTTCAAATGTTGCACTATGCACTGGAAGTGCACTATGGGGGTATTGTGTCTATGCACAAAAAGTCTGAAGTATGTTAAACTGCCTGTCTGGTATTTTTTAATATCTGTGAACCTGGTCAGATATGGAACTAAAGATCATGCTGGAATCAGGTTCATAATCTTGGGAAAACCTGAACAGACACACAAGTTCCTCTAATTGCCCACAGATGAAATTTTCAAGGTTGCATTTTTCATAACCTTTTCCTACTTTCTCCTCATTTTATTCAGTATATTTTTAAATGCGAGGAATTTCATAACTGGATGCCCTATCCTCATTCTCATCTCACCAGTTCTGTAACTAAAAATACAATTATCATCCTATATTTACTCTCCATACCTATACCCTTTCCTAGAATTGAATGCATTTTGTTCATCCTATGTTTACACTAAAGTCTACATTTACAATGAGAATATGTCCACAAAAATTTCTGGTATCCTTTCTTTATTCACAAAGGTCATGCTGTAAACACTGACCTCCTTTTTCAAATGTGTAGAATGAGATTTGTTCGGTCTTACATTGACTTACTGAATTTTAAATTACTTGAACAATACATTATAAAAGCAAGAAATATTATAAAGTCACTCAGTTCTCAGAATCTCCAAAGCTTTTATGAAGGTAAATCTTGCAGCATACACCTGTTACGTATAGTTTAAGTGTGTAATTTTATTTCAGCTATGTGAGGGTGACATATTTTATTTAGTAAAGTAGATTAACTCCTTATCTGAAGACAGCAACATTTCACATGTATCTTATGGTAATTGATGCTCTTGCAAATGAAAGTGCTCCCAAATTATTTTTCTTTTCCTGTCCTAGAGGGAGTGAAACTCAAGTTGTTTAATTTATGAAGTCTTTTTTGTGTTAGGTTAATGCCAAACTGCATTACATTCAGCTAATTTGTTGCCAGGTTGAGTCCCTTACACTTTTTCACTACTCATAATAGAGCCAAACTTGTTGTCAATCCAGACTGGAGTGTCTATTCTGTCAACATGTTGCTGAAACACACCCTGAAGGGAGCATTTTGTAGTGCACAGGAGTCTCATGTCAAGCATTAGCATTTTGCAATACTGTATTTTTGAAAGTTATGCCTAAAAACATGTTGATGAAGACTGTAATAGTCTTCAGAGAGAAGATTGCATTTTGCAGATACGGGTCCTATGCAGAGATGGAGCAGGGGAGGTTTATGCAGATTGTAAACAGCTCTAGTATTGTCTCATCTCTGACATGATGCTTGAAATCCCCTACATCATGCGATGTAAGTGTTCAAAATTCAGTTTTGAATCTTAAATACAACATGCATCTGAGGAGGAAGTTTATAAAACAGAAAAAATAATGCATAAATAATGCAGAATTTTGGCCCTGACAGAAATGCTTGTTCCAGGTAGAGCCATAGATAAGAAGAAGAGCCAGGAAGAGCCATAAATAAGTACAAACTATTCCTAAGAGATGTTTTCTCTCTAGATTTTCAATTAACTAATATTTCTATGTTTCCAAAAATGTGTTATCTAAAAAGTTCCTGTTCTCAAATGTATTCCTGGATATGGCACTATGATTGAGATGAACAAGGGATTAATTCTAAGGGACTTCAGCAACCAGCACCAGTAGTTATGCAGGCTGGCTGAGGCTAGAAGCAGGAACGACTCCATCAAAACTCTGCATAGATGTCTAATGGTGCTCAAGCACTGACACATCAGCCCAGTCTCTCAGCAGACTGATTAGGGCTGATGTATGCCCTTATATCTCTCTGTGTGTGTATATATATATATTCTCTGAAGTGTGTAGTTCAAGAACTGATTTGATTAAGCAGAATCCTGTGATCTGCCAACCTTCTGGCTTTGTAATTGTCTGTTAGCTCATCTAGAGCTTGGAGTCATCATGCTCATGGTGTGGCCGGGTAGCAGCACTTTGAACACCCAGGCTGCAGTTGTGTCCTACCTGCCCTACTCTGTCCAGGCAGTGTGGGCAAGAACTGGGCCAAGAACTTTTCCCAGCAGAAACCAGGGTGAAGTATTTGTCCTAGGAGGCTTGAGTATTTAAGAATAGGTAGTGGATGCAACCTTTCTCTCATGACCATCATAAGCACCTTTCCCTGTTCATTAATAATGCAAGGGATTTTAGGTATTTGTTTTACAAGGCACCTGAAAGATAAGCACAGAGTAGGTGCCTAAATAAAGAAGACAGGACCAATCCTCAGTGACAGTTCCAGAACTATGGAGTATGTCACAGGAATGTAAAACCTGTAGCAGGCATCAGAGTTCATACCTTTGTACTCCCATCTTCTGTGAAGGGTGACAGTATCCAGTTAATCTGTAAAAATCTACTGTTTCAAATAATTGTTTGGGTTTTTTTGAAAACTGATCTGTGATGTTTTCCTTGGTTTTGTTTTTTTTTTGTTTTGTTTTGTTTTTTAATTTTCATTAAAGCAAGTGCAGTTATAATTTTATTTTAAATACAGATTTTATGGGACAAAAGTCATGTTTTCTTGAGCTAGTTTCTTCCAGGCTATCTTTTTCCATTATTTTTCCATTCTGTCACACTTTTTGATCGTGTTATTAACCAGATACTCATATTACTCGCTCCCTCACCATATGTACATACATAGGTGTGCATTTTCTCCTCTTCTCCCCACACATGGATATGTTTCAGAAAAATCTACCTTTTAATTGCTTTTGTTTACCATAGTTTTGATATAGCATATGGCTTCCATTTCCAGGACTTCCACACTGAAAAATCCACAATGAAAACCTAAAACATTCTTTTTTATTTCATGTCAGCCAAATAAAACAAACAGAAAAAGAAGTATCCAAGATGATGTGGATGTTAAGGGAGAGCATTCTGCTGTAAATTAGGAGACATTTGTAATTTTTGAATTAAATCAGCTTCAGAAATTTAACCTTCATAGCAATTAGCAGGCTGAAAAGCATTGGATATTTGCATTTTTCCCATCTCTTACTCTTTATTTAGTTCAGGATTTTATTGCTATTATCACACTTTCTGTGCTTTCTTTGTTTTGCTTATGGCCAAGTCTGGAAAGATTTCACAGCCGTTCCAGAGCAATAGTCACAGTAAAGCAATCGTTTGCACTGGGGACAGGCAGTGCAGGCCTGCCTGCTCCCTCTTCAGTTTTAATGGAGGAACAAAATTGTATGCTTTTGATTTAGCATTGAATGTATCCGAGAGTCAGGCACTGCTGTGATAGTAGAGCTGTGCAATGGAATTCAAACTAGAATACAACAAGGGCTTATTCTGAAGCGTGTAGGATCACCTTATGGTCAGGTTTGGTACACAAAGCTTCTCAGCTGCAAGATGATTCCCTTTCTGTTGGTGCTTTTGTCTGACAATTTCCAGACCTGCAACTGCTAAAGTGGTGCCTGTGTTTTAAAAAAACGAACAAATCAAAGCTGGCAACAATGAATGCACATTTGTGGTTATGCCAACAGTCATGGTAGACCACTTTTGAGAGAGAGAAAACAAGCTCTCTTGACCTGGACCATCCCCACTTGAGCTCAGTGAGAGAGGGTACACTGATGCTTTTGAAGATAGCAAAGCCCCAATTTCACCATGAGCTCACATAAGGGATTTGGTCATGTCTGGAGTAGGATTTCATCTACAGTCATGGAATTATACAGCTCTAGGAGTTTTAAAACAGGTGTCAATTTCCTAGTATCATACTTCCAAGAATCTGTTGGAATACAATACAATACTTAACTAATTATGATAGCATATAGTGCATTCGTATAAGTTGGGAGTTTCTGAAAACCATGTTTTTGATTTGTTGTGATGTAGTTATGTAAAGGTATAAATAAGATATTGAAGGTAAAAAAGGACTATTACAGAATATGTATCAACCTTCTGCACAACAGCAAAAGTGTTTATCTCGTATCATGGACAGTGCCTTGTTTATGGAAAAAGCGTATCTCTCAGATGCACCCTTTCTTTCTTCCTTCCAAGTTAAAAACATCTAAGTTACTGACCAAACCTGGATCTAGCTCTGTCCATAAACCGAGCTGAAGGATAACAAAAGATGAACGTTATACTCCTTCCAAAGATCAATCAATTTCATTATTATAAATGTGTGTTTTCTTCCCAACCTAAATTCATCTGCCTTTAAGCAGAAACTTTGCTTTCTCTTATGTCGTATTAGCTATATTGAGGAAGGCTGAAATATGCAATATTTTCTTCACATGAAAGTATTTAGGCTATGCTAGAGACGAATCAACACTTGATGCATTTGATGAGCTAAACAGATCAATCTCCCTTAGTCTCCCACCACAAAGCATTTGTTCCAGACCTGTCATTATTCTGTGGCTTCTTTCTTCACCTTCTCCAGCTTAAAAGAGAATTTTAAAAATACGTTCCTTTTTTGTTGAAAGATTTTAGGATGGTAGAGAAAATATCTATCAGCATTAACTTTGTCTGAAATACATACGTATAAAAAGTGCATGCTCTAACAGTCATTGACTTTTAGTTACTTTTCATACCTTTAACAAAGCTGAATACAAGTCACTTCCTTGACTTCAACAATGGCAGATTTGCACTAGTCTCTGTTTAGGGCTGTTGGACTGTAGTGTCTTACATAGTTGAAGGAGAGAAGTAGTCACAGTGCCATTTGGCCAAAGTACCTGTTACTTACCATGCTTTGGAATCTAGATGCAACAGTAGTCCCTAAGCACACATAACTGGCAATATTAATTCAGTGTGGAGCCCATAAGAGGTTCTTGCTTCCTTATTGTGGTGGTTTGACCCCATAAGATGTTCATAACAGTATATACAGTAACGTGACTTCATTTCCATTTCAGATTCTGGGTAGGCCACTTTATTAGTCTGTAAATTGGCCAAGAGAATGTGGCAAGTGAATGATTACACTACCTGAGAGAGACGACTGGAGGATATTTTACAGGGTATAGTTGGTGACTGATCATATTCTTTAGCTTGCTGGCTTGGTTTGTGTCTTGGTCCTATCTGCAGTTCATCTGCACTGCATATATGTTAGCCGATACTAGTTTGAATAAATTAAGCAAGTTTTCTCTGAGAAAAAAAAGCTTTCTCTTCCCCTCCAGACCTTATTATCTATGGACTGCATTCATGAGAAACACATGAGAAGCATGCTTCCCTCAGCCAAGTTCATCACTAGTCTGTCAATACTATCCCTGCAGATCTTGACCATCACCACCCCACACACACTCATGTGCAGCTAATATCCTTGCTCTCATATTACAAAAATTCCACTCCAGTGAACTCCAGTGGCTTTGAAAGGAGAAAACCAAAATACATCACCAATTATGTTTGTCCTGGGGAGATCTAGATGTAGCCCAGTCCACTCCAAACCCAGAAAGCTGTAGACACAAATGCTCTGCATCTTCTGTCCTACGCTCCACAAGGATTGTTCCTGGTTGTAGATACTTTTGGAACTATAGACATGGACATAATATCAGATTAAACTCACCTGACTTAATGGACATGTTAAATTATTAAGTTCACGATGGTTCAATTCTCCATTCCTGGAGGTTTGCAAGACTCTGCTAGACAAGGCCATGACTGATTTGATCTAACTGGTAATAGTTCTGCTTCAGGCATAATGTTAGACAAAACATCTTCCAGAGAATCCTTCCAGACTATAAGATCCAAGGAGTCTTTGTGATATTTCAGCTGGACCCTCTGCAGAACAGGGAGCAGAAAGCTTTGAGTATGATTTCCCTCTTTAAATTCAGAATATCTTCCTGAGTTGGGCTTTACTTTCTAAAAAAACAACAGTCTGTCTGGATTTAAACACATCAGAAGCAGAGAAATTCTTTTCTGAATGAGAAAATTACTTTAAAATTTAATTAGTCTCACCATTCAAAATACAATTGCTATTTTTTTGTTCGAATTAGGGGAAGTGTAGAGGAGTAGAGGAGTTTTACGTGCCCTCTCCCTCAGAAACATGTCCTAGTTTGCTTTGTACCATCTTGGCGTGAAACAACTGTAAAGCTGATGGGTTTTGATAATCTTATAGTGAGTTTTAAGATTTGAGCAGTTAGCATTTGTAGTAAATCCTGAAGTCCTCTGATAGAAGACACAGTACAAAGGGTGTAATTCTTATATCCTTGAGTCTATTAGTGTTGGTGTCACTGACTGCTGACATTTCTCCAAGACCACTTTGTCGTAATAAATGGAAATGAATGCAAATGTTGTTTAGTTTGAACAACATTAACAAACTTTATTCTAAGAAGGAATGCCTTTGGCTTCTGTGCTACAGTTAAGTTGTAAGTTACATATGGGTTTGTTCTTTCAAAATAGAGAACACTGGTAACTGCTTATTAGCTCCAAAAAAATCAAGCCAATCATGTGTTCAATGAGTGTGAAAGGCTGGGATGATCTGATGTTATTTCTACTGAAGAGATTCAGGGTTTCCCATGGTTTTAATGGCATGATTGATACTAAAGTGATTGGACAAAAAACAATCAAAATGGAATTACAAAGCTGAAATACAGTCAAGATTATTTTAACATTATATTTTTGTTCATGTTATTACTTCAACTAAGTCTCAAGCTCAAAAGAAACACAAACAATTTTTCTTCTCATCCTCTCACAAACTCTGGGATTAGTCAAAAAATGCTTAATGAAGTAGGTGCTGCAGTGTCCCTGTGACAGTCGCAACCATGCAGTCAAAAGCATATAAATGAGTAAGGAAATTAGAAGGTCTCCACTTAGCATCAATTGTCTGCCTATTCAGACATATGAGGACATAAATATGTGTCACAACCTCCAGCCAACTTTTCTTGAATTGAGAAACTATCTTTCACTCCATTTAACAATGTACTTGAGCCACATTTGAATTTTTATTCATTTCCTCCTGACTTCTAAAGCAGTGCAGGGAAGGTGGAAGAAAAAGAATGTTGTAAAAGCTCCAACCTGATAGAATGTCACTAGGGAAAAATATAACGTGGAGCAGAGACAATAATAGCCTGTCTGTCCTTCAGCAATGGGCTACAATAAAAGTTGAGAGTCCTAAGTGAGAATAACCATTTAAGCCTAATCACCTTGACAAATAATGAGATTGAAAGGGGATGGGAGACAGAAAGACGAATCAAAGTTCCTGCTTATTGAAATGCTCCTTTTAACAACAGTATTTATTTCACCTAGGCTGAGTAAAGGCTGTGACTTACCATAGGCTGCCTCAGGAAAAACATCAATTTGTAATGAATGCTTTTTTTCCCCCTGCTCACATTTTTAAGCGGATCTGCATAAAAATATGAAAACCCAGAAAACAATCCTCTGCAAATTGAATTTCTTTAAAAGAAATAAAACATAAGTGAAAAAATAAATGAAACAGCACCATTATTTGGATTACATTTATCTTTAATCCACTTTGTCCTCTATATGAAATACAGTATGAAGACATCTGCCAATATTTTAAAGGCTTCTGCTTGTGTCTGAATTATGTTTTTAAATTAGACCCTAAAGCTGCATTCTAATGCATTACTTTCATTTACTGGAGTATGCATATACTATCATACTACTCCCATGACATTCTTTATTTAATCAGTCTGAGAGCTGTACAGACCCATATCTATTCCCACATAAATCTCTGCCAAATACTGCTGACTTTTAGATTTAACCTCACTGGCAATGAATGACCTCCTTGGGAAAAAAAATGTATGAAATGGACAAATATTTTAGGGCAAGAAGCAGTCTTTTTGGATAATCAGTGGAAGGTATGCAAATCTGACTGGTTCAGAATGGAGGTGGTGTCCTTGTGGTGAATAGGAACTGCTGCAGTAAACAACTTTAGCCTTTCCTATTAAAGGTTAGGGGGAGTGATTGATATGTTTGACAAAGAAATGTAAGGTCAGGAGCAATAAAGGCAATCTGTTCTTTATACAAAAAGTACACGAAAAGCAGTACATATACTGGGTATTCTCTTGTTGGTTTTGGTGCACCTGCTATTTCAGAATAATAAATGGTGCTGAGTCCCATTGCAGCTTGTGCAGGTAGGAAGCATCACTCTTAACTCAATCTGCAGCCGGTAACTGGAACCACAGAAGATAACCATAGAAAAGACCTTGAGATATTATCTAGCTTTTTATCTATTTGAAAACAAGAACAGATATACCTGAACTGCTCCTGACAGCTGTTTTTCTTACTTGTCTTTCAAAACCTCCTAAGATGGAACTTTGGTTGCCTTCTGAGAAAATCTGTTCTGGTATATCACAATCTCCTGCGCTTACCTTCCTCCCAAATTGTCTGGTTTTACTGGACCATTTCAAAGCAGTTTATATCATTTAAACTAGACAAATGTGACTGGCTCATTTTTTCACACAAAAGATTCCCTTTACAGAATATTCCTCACTTCTTAAGTCACTTTTAGACTGTGGAAGAGAGGTGTATCCAAGGTAGGTCAAATACTGGCAATGGAACCTGAAACAGTACTTCATCAGCAGGGATTTTAGTAACCCACATACATGGCCGGGACCATGGAAGAGCCTATGCGGCTCATGGTCTTCAAGTCCCATGGTTGTTCTTCTGCAGTGCAGTCATAAAATCACTACTGCATATCAAGATAGTCAGCTGACCCTTCCATCTCTACAGTGAATATACAATAACTGTGACCAAGGGCTAAACTTTGGGTCTTGGTTTAATGACCCCAAGCTGATATTGGTACATCTTTTTCAACGGTTTAATAAATTGACCTAGGTAATGACCAACCTCATCTGCAGGACTGAGTCCTCCCAGCTGAGACCAGGGTCTTCCTGTCTGTTAAATGCTTCTCTCTGAACACTCTCTCCTTCAAAAGAGGCCTGACCGTGGGGGAGGCAAGTGGTGCAGAGAGGAGTTTCTCACACAGCTAGCAAAGTTTTCAGCTAAAAGACAGTTACTAGTAATAAATTTCCCAGCTGGCTGTACTGCCTCTTGAAAACAACAAGGGAAGAGCTCTCTTGCAAATGAGCTCTGATGTCAGCCAGAAAGCAACAACTCATTTGCTGGAAGGAGGCTGGATGCACCTTCTGTAACCACTCCTCAGCTGCAGCTCACTGTTCCATCCGTATTTGTCAAACCAGGGCAATATTCCATATCAGACATGGGTGAGAGGCTACCTTATTCCTGACTCTCACAGTCCTCTGACCGCAGCCATTTGACTGAAAGAATCAAGTTTGGGTTTATGGTTAGCTGGGGCATAGGCTTGGACTCAAGGAGGGGACCACAGAGATTTCTAGTTTAACAGAAATCATCATAACCTACTGCATCACCATGCTGTTCCAGGAAGCCTTAACCTCTCCTTCTACCTTCAGTTTTCCTTTTTGTTTCTTTCCCACTGTGCATACATTCAATCCTGTCTCTTTAAATCTTTCATTTCATGATCTTTTTTCTTCTTCAGAGCATAAATCTACCCCAAGGTCTTAACATAAATGCCTGTCCTCTGGACTGAACCCCTCTTTACAGCTTTACACATCCCACAGAAATAGAATTATTTATTTCAGTAGGTTTATTCTCTGAAGCTAGGATTTTCCAGTTTAGATTCAGTTCTCAGGAGAAAAACTTGCAGCACGAGCCATTATATATATCCAGGCAATGACTCTCAGCTGCCAGAAAATTGCAGGCCGATGGGACATTGCTGTAATCTCTGATTCCAACTGGTCCATGCATTTCCAGTGGCCGTGCATAAAGAGACTCAGAACTGTTCATTAAGTTTGTTGTGAAACCAAGTGTTTAATATCTGCAATTCCGAAGGATCAATAGGAAGTTAAATTGAGTGAAACTAGTTTTGAACTAGTGCAGTTTCAGAGAAACAGCAGCATCACATATCTCAAAAGAACTCACATTTTAATGTAGCACCATGAGTTTGAAACTATTTCTACTGTTTTGGGCTGATGAGGGTTTTTAATTGTTGTTGTTGATTTGCTTTTTAATGAAAAGCTTCACTGTGCATGTTAAGAAACTGCTGTAAAAAAAAGCTTCAATGTTCATGAGTGGAAGCATTTCTTTTACTGATAGGTTATCAACCACAACCATATTATTTAGAGTGGCTTGTCAGCAAGAAGGCTGATTTTGTTTGCTTTTGTACACCTCGCTTGCATTTTCATGTTATTATAATGCAAGTACAAAACCACGTTGGGAATGCATTTGTCTTTAGTAATAGTTTTTTAGTTATTACAGTTTCTTCTGTCTATTTTAGTATAAATTACCTGGTTCACTGGTTAAAATCTATTGGAAATAGTGACTGCAGTATCTCTCTCATCCTTGACAGGGCGCTAGGTCCCCAAGAGCACCTCCAGCACTGACTGCCCCTCACCAGCCCCTTCTGACCTCCCCCGACTCTGCCCATGGCCAGCCCCCCAGAACCATAAACCCCTGCCCCAACGACACCAGAGCAGGGCTGGTCTCCAGTTCTCTACAGCCCAGCCATGGGTCCCATGGGTTTTTGTCTTCGTTCCCAGGGAGGTGCTGCTGCCCAGGGCAGGAGCTGTTCTCCTCCTGTCTGGGGTGGTGGGTCAGGCTCTGTCTGCATGAATAATTTGGTGTGATAGGCTACTGTCAGGCTATGATACTTATTTTCTACCTGAGTGAAGGTAAAAGCATTTAGCCCAGGGCAGGCTCCTTGGCTCAGGAAGCGAGCAGAGAAGTGTCTGGGTGGCAGAGGCAGGCTATCAAGCGGCAGGCTGCATCAAACAGCTGTTTTCTGTGTTCCCCAGAATTTCAAGTGAATAGAATTTATGAGATTTTCAGGTATGCTGGTGCTGCTGAGCTAAAAGATAGATTATGAGAGAAGATAAGCCATTTTGAGCAGTCTTACAAAGGAAAATTATAGAGATGTTAATACAGATGAAATGCAGAAGTTTCTTTGGAAATTTCTTCGAAATTTGCTACTTGAAAATTATCGTCTTTCTATAGCAAATTAGGACAATGGTTTAGTTCTCTATTATCTCAGCTGGATTGTTAAAAAAAAATCTGTTGAAAGCTCCTTAATGGCCTTGTTTCTTAAAAGTACTTATGTAGTTGCCTTGAAGGCTGAAAAAAGAACCCTTGAGACTGCTGTCTGAAATAAATAGACTGTAAGGAATATGTCATTGCTAGCATGAGAAAAAACCCACTCCATTCCATTATAGGTGGAATGAATACATGCCTGCTGTTAAGAAAAAAGGGGTAGGAGCTGGGTTGTATGAGTTTCATACCATACCTTGTTTACATACCAAATTAGAACTTCTTCAGTTGTTACTTCACCAGCTGCAACCTTCATAAAATTACTTTCTTGAAGGAGGATTCAGAACCTTTGGGAGGACATGACAAGAATGGATCATGTTTTTTTTTTTCTGTTTTAATAGTTTAGGGGTAGACAAAAAACTCTAGAAAAACTACAGTGTCCCAATCAGCTCTTCAAAGTTACACTTCCTCACACGGGACAGGTCTACACCCTGGAACGTAGCACAGCAGAGCAGTTGTAGCAACGAGGCAGTGTCTGTGTTGCACAACAGAAAGAGGAATAGAGTGGAAGTAATAATGCTGTTTTCTCTAGGTAACACAAGGATTAGGAAAAGTACACTTTTCCTTTTCATTCCTCTTCACTTTTTTTTCTGTTGATCTGTGAAATAAAAGAACAAACAAAAAACAAATCTACATTTGCTATAAACCAGTGATGGACTTGGGATTTCTGCCTTATGGTCTATGGTGGTTTGTATGAGAAAAGGTCAGATAAAGTGTGTTCTAACAGAGCCTGTCATGAAGAGCAGAAGATGGCAGCAGGAGCTCTGAAAGGAATATGGAGCAGAGTGGCTGCATTGCCCTATGTTTCACTAATCATAAAATGCAACAAAAACATTAAAGAAATTTCTAAGGCTGTATTCTAGCAGCCTGCAGAATACAATTTCTTTTCAACAGTCTCTGCCCTGCACTTTGCTGCCAGCCTCAACATGATTCCATCAAAGTTACAAAGCACAAGAACTGTGATTAACTTGTGATACACTCCTCTAAGACAGGTTTTCCCTGTAAAGATCATTTCACATCATTTTTTTTTTCCCCTAGCAGTCTCTTTGTTCTCTGTTGCCACACTCTATAATTGTATGATTGTATACTGGTGAAATAGAAGGATCTTCCCATGTTAAGAATATCACTGTATAATGTAGTAGATCTTAATTAATATTATTAAAATAGATTAACAGATTTTTAAGTCCAGAAGGATCTGGTCTTACAATTTACTCTGAACTCCTGTATAAGACATGTCACTTAGTCCTCAATTTGCCACAGCAGAGCTCTAAGTCCAGTGCTGCCACCCCAAACTCTACAGCTGAACAAATAACTAACTTTTTTGGTTTCTTTTTTGAGAAAAAGCAAGAGGTATGGAAAATTACTGTGATATTGGCTGTTTTTCTTATTCTGTAAACAGCACATGGCCATGCAGTGTCCAGTACAGTATGTACAGCAATATGGAAGTGTTTTCTTGGCAACAACAAGAAAGTAAAGCAAGAGATGTCCAAAGGAACATAAGCGGAAGGCTGGTTGCTGATGGGCAAGATAAGTCTCCCCACCGAACTAGCCTACTTTGTCATTCCAACTGTTCAAAACCTGACATTTTCCAAGATGTAATTAATATTCACTTTGAAGATGCTTTTAATGAGCTATGGATGCTAAGTTAGTCTCTAACAGCTTTCCAGTTGTAAGTAATGATTCATTCAGAGAGTAACAGATTCAGCTTTGGAATGTCCCATCTTACTGCCCAGTCTTGCTATGCTCCTGCCAGCAAAACTCAATGTCTGTAGTGGTCGACCAAGCCATGTGGCACTAGTACTGTGTAGTCTCTTGGTATTAACCTGGCATCTAGCCCCCTTATTTCAATATTCCTCATTTCATGTTGCTATTAAGGTAGGCTATTATTCTACTATTATACAGCACTGAAGAACTGTTCAGTCCACCCATTAATATGCATAGCTAAATGTTCTACTTCATGCATTTTCAAGCATCAGGAAAAGAAAAGGCATTGAGGATTTGCTTCCATTTGTATCCCATATGTACAAATGTGTTCAGTTTATGGCCCTGGAAGAAACTTTCCAGCTTCCAGAAGTGCATACATAGCCTGGAATGTGAAAATCTGGTTGTTTTCTTTCTCTTATATTATCTTCGATAATAAAGATTGTACAGTCGCATAGCTGGCATTTTTACTAGTGACGCATAAGGAAGAATAGAATCCAATTTTCTTGTCCTTAACTATCTTGGCTCTCACACTGTAGTAAACAGAAAGCACTTATTGTCAGACAAGTATGTCGATATGACTCAAGAGTACAGGGGGCCACAGATCAATTCAGGGGGAAAAAAAATAAACAACAAAAAAACAGTTCTGTGACCAGAACAACTAATGAAGCTGTGTTTGTTACAGGCTTCTTACGGATCTCCCAACACATTTCTTCTTTGCCTTCCCCCTAAATCCTCCCCTCCTCTGTTTGGCTGGATCCATGTCAATTCTTGCTGAAACTGATTAACAGGTTCCTTCAGTTAGGGGAAGTGTAGAAACTAATGGCTCTAGAGAAATACAGACAAGCAGACAGAACATACCATTATAGAACATTGGTTTCCTTGGGAAAGCAAGCTAGAATATGTTTCATAACCAATATCCTGCTCCTGCTGCATTAGGTTGTGTTAGGACATGAGAAGAAGGAAGCAGCTGCTTCTGTCTGGTTAAGCCCTGCATGTTGACAAGAAGCGTGTTCAGCTAGAAAATTTATCATGGGTCATGGTCCTCTTACTATAAGGCTTTGTTTTGTGTTTTCCTCTTAAAATATAAGCTCCAATGCAGTTGAAGGTATTAGTCTTGAAGGAAGAATTAATTCAGCATTTCCTAAAGTGTATTTCACATAGAAGGTCACAGTAGATGATCAAGTGATTTCTTCCAGTTTTAAAATCTCTCAGCTGAAGAATTGCATATAAACAAGTGAACAGCTTTTCTATTCCAACTAACTCTTTGTACAACAGTCATCATTCATTTGTTCTCAAATATGCATTATTAGTTATGAAGGTTAAATTTATCAGTTCCATTTTCTCTTACCACTTCTAAAGAGAACACCAGTCTTTGTTATTTTGTTTGTACAGAATCATGTTTGCAAAAGATATGACCACATATGTTAGATACTGTGGACAGATAAACGCTCAGTTACAGAGTTTGGTCAAGTTATGGTAAGAAAGGGCCCCATATATACAGTATTTAAGAACTAGCATGTTCAAAATTATTTTGGTCTGCAAGTCACCTTAAGAACCTCAGTGAAGAGCACTGCATTCCTGCAGTCATAGTTAAATGGATCTCTGTACAGGATGATGGTCTTCACATTTCTTGAAGGTATAGAAATCGCCACTAAAAATTTTCCTCCTTTGCCATTTCTCATCTCACCAAATAAAACTTTTCTGAGCAAACACACCTATATTGACCAACAATATATAGAAAAGACCTACAACCACATCTAAGTCATATATGCAGTTTCTGAGGTATTCGTAAGTAGCTTTTTCTCCCGTCCACAAAGGATTCAAGCTTGCATATATGCATCAAAAAATGTTAATGATTATCTGTAGTAAATGCTTAACTCTGTTAATGGACTGGAAAACTTAGCTGTTCGAACGTCTCTGTAATACTGCTTATGCTTATATTTGAGTAGGTCTACATCCCATGGATTCAGGTATATGAAGCAGACCTTAAACAGGAATGAAACAGCCAAGCCCAAAATGTCCAACACACACCCCAAGTCCAGTGTTCTGCATCTGTGTTTTACTTTGATTTCCCTGTCCATTGCAATTCTGCCTCCGCACATCCCCGGAAATCTCCCAAGTATCTCAGCTCTGCCTCAGCCCTTTCAAGCATAGATAAACCAAGGGCTAAGCTGTCCTTATTGCTTGACTGATGTGTGTTTCTACATGTGTTCTTAAGCTTATTTAACATATGTGAACAGGATTGGCAGGATTGATTCAAATGGAAACTGTGGACACTTTCTTTCAAGAAATTGTAACACTATAATAATGGATTTTGTGTCCAAAAGGATATCAGCACTGATATAGCTGCACTTTTTGGTTTTTTTTCTGTATGGAACTCAGCTCTTTTCCACATTGTGCATCTACCTTAAGTTCCAGAAGAAAAGATTGCATTTCATTTTTGCTGCTACTAGATCTAGAGTTAAAGTGATCCAAGACTCCAGATCAACACTGACCCCAAAGTCACCTTTAATTTCCACAGTGGATACTGTGATGATGATGACAAACTCTTTGTTGCTTATGTGTTGAATTTTACTTTGGCACTTTCTTGTGAGTTCTGCATTTTATGTGACTTTCTGGACAGCATGCAATTCCTCCAAATCAGAAATATTCAGAAACAAATCACTTCAGGCTCAGCAACCTAAAAATATCTATTAAAAATATCTCCAGAAATATTAATAACTAGACAAGAACAGTTGATCCTCATTGTCCTAGACTGCAGTATCTGTTGACACATCTTACAACACACTTCCTGCCTTGTGATTTCATCCCAGGAATTTCTCTCATGATAAAAACAACTTCCAAATACTTCAGCAGACTAAGCTAAGCATTAATTGTACTTCTGACATTATCTTATATTTCATTTTCTCCATTTACATTGGGTAATTGGTAGGAACAGTAGACTAATGACTCCCTACAATTCTTGATTTTAAATTCCACAATATTGTTTTAACCTTTATCCTACTGGTAAGGAAATAACACCTACAACCCCTCTCTATGCCTACTCTGTCTGCTTCACGCTGTCCTATGGGCTTGAATAAGGACAGAGGCCAGGTAAAGACTTGCCTAGAAACAAGCTATTAACATGAGATGTGTTCTACAAATGTACTCTGATTTAAGCAGTAGAAGATCACGTGCATGCTAGATAATTAATTTGGGGATTTAACAGATCAAAGGTCAGAATCACAACAAAATTAGCTGGTTTCTTTATATCACCACTTATGAGGCAGAAGGTGGGGGATATGTATTGTGAGCACTCTCTAGTTAAACTGTTGTGCTAGCACAAAACATTACTGCATTAGGCTGTAGCCTGTAATCAATCCCAGCTGGAAGCTCATATCAACATTACTGTTCTTCTTGCCAGTTCCCTGTTAATCCTTTAAAAGGGTAGGTAAAAACAGGACTAGTGTCTTATATTACATAGGTTGATTTATAGAACCCAGCTATTCAAACATTTTATTCTACACAGTTTACAGGCCAAATAATTTTATTTCTGAAATGTTTAATTGGTTAATTTAGACCATACAAAATAAATGACAAAAGGCTCCAGCGGAAATTCCATCCCATAGTCTCATTTTGGAGTATTTTGTTCCCATCTGTAATGTCGGGCCTCCCTCTGTTCACTATAGCAATGCTTTGTTGGGCTGAGGAGTGAGCTTTTATATACATATGGAATTCTTAGAAATACTGTCATTGAGCCAGGTATTTCAAAATGTATGTTTTTCCAGAAACCCCAATCTATCGGATAGCATGCATATCTATGCTGCTTCTCTCCTTTTTGAGAGCTGACACAGAATGGATAGATGGCCAAAATGCTGCAGCTTTAGCTGCCCTGATAATGGCAGTAACACCCTGATGTGTCTTCCGTTTTCAGAACCAGTCAATCCTGTCATT
Organism: Tringa tobata; assembly: GCA_033628505.1. Classification (NCBI taxonomy): domain Eukaryota; kingdom Metazoa; phylum Chordata; class Aves; order Charadriiformes; family Scolopacidae; genus Tringa; species Tringa tobata. Next base: position 4,383,240 of record JAHREE010000215.1, read on the forward strand.
ATAAAGCCAAAAAGTCTGTAAGAGACTGTCCCCTGGATGAAAACAAATGAATTAAAACTGGAAAAAAATTAATATAATCTGAGCCAGAAAACAACTTAAAAAGCTAGCTAGAGCTTTGTACTCTTTTTTTTTTTTTTTTTTGGCTTAAAACTTTCTCTTTCTCCTCCCTCCTGTCCCATAATCTTCAAAGCAGTTTAGATCCTTGGAGTCCAGTTGACTCATCATGAATCCTAGATAAGTTAGTAGCCTGTCTGATGAAAAAGTCCTTTTCTTGTGAGAGTTACTGACAAACTCCATCCCCTCTTCAACAAAGAAGCTAGGACCATAATGATCCCACATACTGGTTTGTCTCTGAATTCCCAAAACACGCTGTTACTACCCCTGAATGCGTAATTGGGGTTCTAGTTGGCAGTAAATGCAGCTGCCTGGGCTCAGAGGAGCTAGGAACACGCTGCTTTGCATCCCCTCTTTCTGTCCGCTTTTGTTCCCATGCACTAGTCCCGAGTTTCAGTATCATATCTAGCCAGAAGCCAGTCTTCTGGGTTAAATAAGAGGCTATTCAGGCTCTGGATAAGTCCTAGATACACTAACACTTGCTAAAAGATGTTGCCAATTTTACTAAGTTCTTCAGAAAAAAATGCTGTCTTAAATGAGGATAAAACCAGAAAAACCCACAAAAATCACTGAACACAGAAAGTACTTGTAGTCTTAAGGAGATTGTTTTGGAAAAAATGCTGCAGCAAACAAGGTGTAGTTTCAAGACACTAGTTGTACAGTTAGGGAGATTACAGTCTCTGCCAAACTGCCTTTATGCACAGTTGAGGGCAATGTTTCTTTTATGACTACTACTTATTTCCAATCTACAGTGAGCTGTGGTTCAAACGGTGATTCTACTTGCTGTTTTTTCTTTTTTTATTTTGAAGCTTTTTTCTATCAGAGATGAAAGATTAAAGCAGATCAAAGTTTAAGGTAAAGTCTGAATTCCATAAAGCAGATTTCAGTGCTTTAGCCAGTAGAGGAAACTGTCCTTTGATAGTCACAATAGATAGCCAGAGCCTTGTGGAAAGGACTTTGAGAGTTTTTTTGATTCAAATCTCTAGTGTATTTCCTAGTGGAAAGAAACTTAATTATATTAGAGTCATATGTGATACACTATCTACTTCATTGATTTTTTATTTTTAATTTTTTTTGAAAACTACCACATCATATTAGAAACCAATGCATCTTTGGTAAACAGCTTTCCTGCCATAGACAAATGGAATGAAAAACTAATTACTTTAAACCCATAGTCAGTGCTACCCTGATTTTCAACTCTCAAACTTTTACACATCTCCTTGAAATTTCAATCCCTATTACATCTTTGACCTTAGTCTTCTATTTTGTTCTTCTAAACTTGTAACAATAGGTCCAGGGAGGTGGAGAATTTTCTTCAGTTTATAGCAAATCCTGTTATGAGGGTTTCTTTAACTGAATTTAAGTCATTATTTTGTATAGAGTGACATTTCCTTTTCTGCATTCTCATTGTTTGCCTTAAGAAAATCTTTGGTTTAGTTACTAATCTCTCAGTTGGCTTTTAACCGTCAAACAGCTCATCAGAGCTCTGAGCCTTTTTTTTTTGTGAGTTAAGTGAACATTTATTACTGAAATTTCACACAAGATCAAAACTCAAATAAGATATAGTGCCCTAGGTGTAGATGAAAAAGGGAAAGAAAAAAAAAAAAAAAAAAGAAAGAAAAAGAAGAATATTCATTTTAGCAGAAGCCTATAATATGCCTCAACAGTTGTCAAATGTCCGATTCACAGTGACCATGACGGCCATTTATTCGGTATAGACATGAGGCTCCCATTTATGTCAGAATTTCTTGGACAGAGATTGGTGCACGTGCACAAAGCATTGTATCTGATGTGTTTGGGGTTTATCCAACACACTGGGCATTGCTTTATGGGGAGCCTGTATTTGTTCTGTGCATCCAAATATGTTCCATATGCATTGTACAGGTAGCTTACACAGTGGTGTGCAATGATTCCAATACACCCAGATTTGGTGTGCAGTTTGGTTTCACAGGCACTGTGTATCTGAAGAACAAATGAACCATAGGCACCTCCTTGTCCTGGATGTCTTCCAACCCCTGCACGTTCAGCAGAGCTGACCTGAACACACGCTATGATCCACTGCCTAAGGATTTACAGCCACTGCCCTGACTGGGTTGTTGTGTTATGCCAGGAATTTCCTAGAAAAAAAGCAAAAGTTCCCTTTTCTGCCTAGATAAAATTTACTGGTGGGAAAAGAGATGTTTAGAGAAATTCCATATTCCAATGGGCAACTGCTCCTTGTCATGAGAAAAATCATAGAATTTCCTAAAAACCTCTCCAGATGATCAGGACTGGTTTAAATTGGTTCTCTCTGTAACTAATAGAGTAAAGGAGCTCAGCCAGGCTTCTAGATAGAATCTGAAGTCTGTTCTTAGATGTTTTATAAGTTACGTTTTATGTATTTTCTTTCTGGTAATCTACTTATTATTAAAAGTTTATATTGTTTAAGAAAACTCCAAATTACTAACAAGATAATTTATACTGGGACAAGGTACTGTGTGATGTTTTCTAACCACATCCTCTGTCCTGGAGCAAATAATATTTGTGAGGGTCACTATGATGAGCAGTTGCATTTTTGAAGAGTGAGATGCAGCAAAGACTTGCCAAGAAGTACTGTCATGGAAGCAGAAATCTGAAATGGTCAAAAGGTAAAAATGTCACCAATGTCCTTGACAGCAGAATTCAAAATATTGTTTTAGGTGTCTTCATGTGCAATAGTTTTCTAATCTGTGAATCTGAATTACTGAAAGCAATATAAAGAAAATCAAATATTTATAGAACTGGTTTCTGGACTGTTTTCTCCACAGGTAGGCAGATAATAATGCTGATATGTTCCAGCATCCTTATTCTTTATTTAGTTGTCCAGGAGCCTTGCAGTATAAAGAAGTATGAAAATAAAAATTATAAGAACTTTATACAATAAAATTGCTAAACATAAGGAGCCAGTCACTTCCCAGGTGTACTTCTCTTTTGTCCTCAGGATATACTGACCTTATCCAGTCCCTGACCTTTCTTATATTGAGATTCTGGAAAAGATCTTAGATAAATAAAGTTGTGATCCTATGACAAATTGGCCTGTAGCCTGTTAAATCCAAGTGGACCATTACATTCATTTGAATGGAAGGAATAGGCTCAGGGAGTCAAGGATGTTAACATGATCCTATCATGTTAAGACATGGTTTTAGACAAGGTTTAAAATCTCCAAGAGTCATTTGCAAAACATACATATTCGCAAAATAGGTGCTTCTTGATTTTTGCAAGGATGTTACCCTACTTACACTGGGCATTTTCACCTCAGGCTACCTATTGCAAGCAAATAAAGTTTTTTGGTTGTTAAATGTGTTCTATCTTAATGTTTTTATACAGAATTGAAATTAGACAAACTGTAATTTGGGAATACTCATTTAGGAAACACAAGCTTCACAGGCCCCATAGGTCTTCTTCCTTCACTTCTAACTGGACTTTTTAGGAAATCTTTCTTGTGAACTCAGTACTTCTACTGACGTAAACATAAAACCCTAAACTTTCATCTTCCAAAACACCTTCATTTTTATTTCATAAGGGTTGCACAAACTTGTCTAATAATAAAGTTTGGCACTTGTATTTGGATGGGAAAATGGCTGAAGGTTCCACATAAGAAAAAAATCTTCTACAAACTGTTCTCAAAAGCTAAACACTTTCAAGATGTGATAGGCACTTGTATGTCAAAGTTTATTCATTTTATGGGATTGTTCTGAGGACTGGATATGTTGCTTATGCAATCTCCCAGAAATCTTGGAAAGGCTCTTTTTAAAAGCTGAAAAACTTTATACAAGTTTTTGCATACAAAGAATTTGAAGTGCTTAATATAAAAACATGAAAGTGTCTATTGAATCGTGAGCTCATAGGAATGGTGAATTCAGGCTGTCTGCAGTGCCTCAGATAAAATTTCTTATTGGGTGAGGTGTCCACATGCTTTATATTGCACAAAAAGAAAGTGCTCAAGGCCATTTATTTACTAATTTTTCAGTCATGTGTGGCAACATGTGACAGCTTCACAGCAAACACGTTTTCCTAAAGTCACAGTCATCATTACTGCTGGACAAAAAAGAAGAGATCAAGCCTATCTCACAAATAATGTAAAAATTCTGAGGCTATTATTTTTCTGCAAGGGGCAGAACAGAGTCCTTTTAATGGGTTTAATGAATCAGCCTAAGGATAGTCAATAGGTAAGAGCAAGCACTGGAATTTACGTTTGCCATGGACCACTCTTCTCACTGGTACCTAGGCTAATAGCCACATCAGTATGAACTCTCTCTCTTAACCAATCTTCCTAGTGAAGTTTCATCAAAACTAGTAAATTTCTTTTACAAGTTTTGGGTTGAGTGAGATGATATTTTAGCAGTGCATCTAAAGGAGGAAAAATACTGCTTGAAACTTTTTGTTGTTCTCTGATCCTTGGTTATCTGGTTAAAATCTACCAAGTAGTGAATGTCAATAGCTAGATACAAAAATGCTTACAGTGATGCCACCAGAAACTATTTTAAAGAGAGGAGTGCAGGCACTCAGAGAAGATGAGACACAGGGAGCAGAGGACCTGGAAGGAATGTCAGCAAATTTCACATTATCAACAGGCTTACCATGGCACATTGTCATGAACAGAGGAAAGAGACTCAGGAATATAACAAAAATAAACCTTTTCATTTCTACATTTCTTTCTACAGAATTTAAATTCGTATCAAATTCATTTCTGCTATATAATTTGGTTGTACAATTCAACAAGTGTGCAGTTGTCTAGGTAACTAGACAAATAAAGCCTGTCCTCTTACAGTTTTGGGGTTTGATTCTGAGGGCTCCAACAATGATAGCTCTGATTAAAGCTTTTTGTGGTATTGGTCACTGAAACATGCAGGAACTTAATATCCTTGAGAGAACTATTCCTCTGTGCAACTTGGTTGCAATTAGTAACAGATTCAGAATTTATTAGGGAAGAACTGACTAGGAGACAGGCAGATTCCTTTCATGCCGCCTCCTCTTGCACACACAAAATATCCTCTTTAATTTTAGAAACTGGAGTGATATTCCTTAACTGCAACTTGTCAGAAAAAAATTCTGGGTTTTGGCTTTAATCCTGTTAAATTCCCTGTAAGTTTTCTCATAGGCAGCTTTTAAGACTTCTCATATTTTCAAAGTAAATTCTAGATACCTTTTAATTGTCTTACACAATTCTTATAAAATACATAAATCTTCTACAATATACATACGCGTTGAATGTCATTATTCCTGTTTGTGTATTTAAGAAAGAGAGATTGAGAGGACAACATTTAGGACTCTCTGTGCAAAGGCAAGAGACTGTATATATGCTGAGACTTCATCGCAAATACCTATTGGCGTCAGTCTGTCTTGTGCTTCTCAGCATTCCTTGGAAACAGACCACTTAAACGTATACAGCTGTATCCAGGCAAGCGCTGGAGATGTGCAAATATAATTCTATGCCATCATAGGCTGCAACATATCACCAAAATAATTTTTTTTCAAGGGATAAATCGTATATTGGCTGCAGCTCTCTTCTCCTGCCTGTTCATATTCAAACGAAGTCTGAGCACCAGCGAGAAAGGGCAATGTCCACACCCTGCTGTTGGTAGAACTTCTGCTTCTCGTCTAAGTTTTGCATGAGAACATAAAATATTATACTGAAAATTCTTGTTGTTTGTGTGATTGTTTTGTCTTTCACATACTGTAAAGGATCTGAACCACCATTTTTAATGGCATAAGAATCGTTCACTTGCAAATTATGCATGATATTTTGCACAGCTGGAAGAAATTTGCCTTTTGGCATCCCAAAATGTTGAGTGGCCACGGATGTGTGACATGGTAACAACCAGCAGTTCTCTGGAGGACATGATTTGCTAATGTCATTTAAAATTGCCTGATTCCATATTGGAATTTCCAGCTTGAAAACATTCATCTCTGACATGTTATTTTCTGAATAGCAAAATACCTGTTTAAAACAATTTTTCTGTTTTGATAAACACAGCACAGACTTAAAATTCTGGCTGCTGCATGCATGGACTTTCCTAATTTTATTGCTACCCATGTCACTACAAAAATGTGATAGCATCCTTAACTGTTCAATCCAAGCTGGGTCGTGTGGGGTTCTTACTATTGTCAGAACATGAGAACAATTAAGCCTTGTGGAAGCACAAAGGAAGAACGCAAACCACTGCTGCTGCCACTTGCAGGAAAACAGGCTTGTCATTTACTGTAGAAAACCAATGATTAGACTACAATAGCAGCAGCGACTTAGTGATTTGCTTAATTTTTTTAGCAAGCAGAACTCGGCACCTGGACAATGAATTTTCTACCTAATCATCATCACAGAGAGGATGTTCAGTTTGACAGGGCATAGATACCTCTACAAGGAATTACAGGTTTTCATCTTAAGAATGTGCAATGGGTGCTAATTTGCTATTTAGGACATTCAGTGGCTGAGTTTCAAAGCACACAGCTAAGTCTTAAGTATTCATTTATTGCTTAGTAAATTAATCAGAAAATTGTTTTACATTTAAAAAAAGACAACATGCAATCACTTTTAAGACTTATGTGATGTGTTTTGCAGCCTTTTGAAGACTCCACAGTTTCATTTCCTCCTTGTAAAATGATACACATTTTATGAAGTTTTGCATTTCTTAGCCAAACATTTTAATTGTGGAAGAGGGAGGCTACTTCTGTGACTGAATAACTCATAAGTCTGCCAATTTTTTTTTTGTAAGTAATCTTTTTAAGTGAAAATTATTCACCTCCACGTTTGATTTCATGAACATATTGCTATGTACTGGTATCATTACCATTTAATCATATAATCCTGGGAAACATCCTCCTAATTGGTTCTTTTGTTACCAATTAGACAAAAGGGTGCCTTTTGTCTTAGGGTTTCTTACACCAATGATCTGATGAAAATGGGCTGTTCATATGCATAATACTCACCAACAGTTGCAGTAACTAGTCTCATCTAGAATCACATACAAACAGTCAAATACCTGATGCCGCAAATCAAAATTGCTGAGAAAAACAAGGAGAGATATTATTATTTTTTTTTGTTTATCTGACAGCTGAAGAGACTGGATACGCTAAATAGAATATATCATATTTATGACTTTTCAATTTATGATGAGCAAATAGCACATCTCAAAGACAGTAGCTGGAAGAATATCAAGAATATATTGCTTTGGATCTTATAAAGCATGCCAAGATCCACCACTGATTTCTGAAAATGCGTGACTGTTAATTTCAATCTTTTTCATATTCAGGGGAGGTTTAGATTAGATATTAAAATTTTGTGAAAGGGTTTACACTAAAAGGGTTATCAAACATTGAAACAGCCTGCCCAGGGAAGCGGTGGAATCATCATCCCTGGGGGTATTTAAAAGATGGGTAGATATGGTTTAGTGATGGCTTTTGTCAGTGTTAAATCAATCATTGGACTTGATGATCTTAGAGGTCCCTTCCAACCTGGACAATTTGATGATTCTGTGGTTCTATATAAACATAGTGTTCATTATCACAAGCACATCACATACATCAACTAATTGAACTTATATCAGCCTGATGAAGCAGGAAATCATTATTCTCTAATTTTGGTGAGTTGAACTACTCCAAGATCGTAAAGTTAAATTGCTGGACAAATATCAGAAGCATGTTTTTTGGCTGCATCCATTTTCACGGCACAGGACCTGGTTTTGTAGCCTGCATCCAGAGATGAATGTAACACCAGATAAGCTCCAACATGGTGCTGAAGAATTCAGGGTTCTCCCTGTGCTTGCAGGCTGAATGCAAATTTCCTGGAGTTGTTGGCTTGTCAGACATCAAAATGCTCTGGTAAAGCCTCCCTCCTATCTGCAATATGTCTCATCTAGGGAATGTTACAAGAAGATAGTTTTGGGACTAACAACATCAACTTTATATCAGAAAGCTTCCACCAACAGGAGTCCTCCTCCTGCTGCCTGAAGAGCAGGCTGCTGTTCACATCTCATGGCTTTCCAGCCTCCCTGTAACACCAGGGCAAAGATGGGACTTTGACACTTATTATAAAGTAATGAAGCCATGAGAAATGGGAAGGCATAGAACCAGCTCTGGGATATTTATATGGGGAAAAGTTACTTAATGTTATTTTTGACCTCTCTGAACTATATCACATCTACTATGTGTACGATTTGGTTTTATTTGCAAATACTTTGAAGTCCACCTTTCACCTTTACCATTGAAAACTAAGAGCAAAAGGCCAGCACATATTTAAGCAGCAGTTAAATTAAAGAAGTTTCACTTAAAGAAGTTTTTGTCTATGCATCTTATTGCATTTGAAACACTAAATTTTTGCTAATACTTTAATGTATTGCTGTAAGTGATTGCTGGAAAACAGTCTTCACCATTCCCATCTATCCTTTAATGTGTTAAATTGCAGTCCGTGTTCCCTATGATATGTTTTCAGGCACTTTTTCTTCAAGCAGTTTTTTCATTTGGTGGAATCATTTTCAGGTTATTTTATTCCTGCACTACCATTTTAGTAATTTTGGAAAGGATCTTTGTAAATCACCTGGATATTACACTCATTCCCTCAGAGCAGATTATTGAATAGCTACTAGAATTTGTTCTTCAGAATTGCATATAGACATTCCAACTACACATCCCTTTCCTTAATTTTAATCCAATTATCGCTGCTTATGAAGCCTAAAAATCTCTTGTTCTTCCTTGTTTTTCTGCATTGCACTTTGATAAATATGCTCAACATGTTTTCTGTGTCACCGTTAGTTATTCTCTACAGAACTTACTTGACTTGTCTTCTTTCCTGCTATTCCCTTACTTTTTAGTATATTTGAATTTTCTTCACTTTATTGTCACATTTTTCCATTCCTGAGTTTAGTAAAATGTATTTCAGCTTTATTTTCATAAGCATCTCAAAGTAAAAATCTGCATTTTTTCTGTCTTGAGGAGGCCTCAAGGGGGACGTGTTGGGGGAAGTTGTTTGTTTCATGTATGTTTTTCTACAGTGCCTTAAACCATGTTGGTTTATCATCGCCATTTTATATGGGAACTTTGCCATGGCTTGTTATGCATACCCTTCTATATTATCGCTTCCTTCTTGTTTTTCCCCTAGGATTTCTGTGCATTACAGTGTGGTTGGTTGTTCTCTGGATTTTTTTCATAAATAATATTGTTGTAGATTTCATGTCTTTCAAGTTCCTAATTCTTACAGTTAATTAATTTGGTTGTCTATGTGCTTGAGTGTATATGTCTACTCAACTACTTGTCGTTGCTAATAATTTTGGAAGTCATTGTTCAGTTTGAACAAATATCGACAGAAGGTTGAAAGCTCAAAAATATAAAGTTACTATTACTTTCATGAAAAACAGATAGGTAAAGGAAAAAGATTCTGTTATTGTTTGTAACTGAGAGAAGAAGTCTGCTATGTTAAGCCAGAAAACATACACAGAAGAGAGATGTTACAAAGACCTTCATCAAAGGAAGATCGTTTCCACATTACTCACTTCCCTGGACAACAGAAAATCCAGCCATGAGACACAAAACTATGGGAGTCCAAATTCACTGGTTCTCTACTCAAAAATCATGTACTTTAGGAGAAACTAACTTCATTGTTTCCAGTTCTTGGGATTTGCCTGCTTATCTTCCTGTATTTTGGCTCTCTGTGAGCTCCGTTACCTGCCCTAAATTGTCTGTATGATACAATATGAATGACATAAAGATAAGAAATGGTAAGGTGTAGGCACCTTTATTTTCCTTGAAGATAGGAAATACTCAGGAGACTCCACATATCTAGAAGTCTACATGAAGAGTAAATGTGAACAAAAAAAAAAAAGCCATGAACTTTAAAATGCCTGAATCTCAGGGAGTGGAGGACATACTTTTTGTGGGTTATACTGCCTGAAGAGTTGGTCCTACACATTGCTCAGTCTGAAGAAACAATGTTTTCATCTATTAATTTTTTGTTTGACAAGTCAGTGATATCAAAACTTCTACTGAATTCAAAAGGCACTTCAAAAGAACTGCTTTTTCAAGTAGGTATAGGAAATGGGGCAAATTGTATATGCCTTGCACCAACATGAATCACAGGAACAGTATTTCCTACCACCACTGCTAGAATAAGGCATTGCTTTATTATTCGTACAGGCACATCAAATCCTTCTGCTTCTAATCTTCTAGAAATGCTTAAGAAAATCTTTCTCAGTGATGTTTTCATTGGCATTCATCTTTAAAGGTTCAATTTCAGTGCTGAAATAATTCCTGATAGGTTTTTTTTTTTCCTATTAGTTATATGACAAGCTCTCTGGTCCCTTCCTTCTATTTGCACCACTTCCAGATTGCTGGGTACCCGGCTTCTAGCAGAGGTACTCCATCACAGCTGCAGTATAAGTGAGTAGTGGTAAGGCATGATTACTAACTTTGAACACTGAAACAATTACCGAAATAAATATAAACTACTATGTTAAAGAATTATTTTGCATTATTTTTTGCGGGCAAATGTAAAATAAAGAAAGAAGCAGCTCAATCTGCAGTGTAACTTTTTTCAAAAGGGAAATATATTTATGCACATGTATATATGTATTTATGTGTATATATACTTTCCAGAAAATAATGCACAAAATCATTTCTATTTATAAACCAGTTCTCCTAAGTCTGTATATGCTAGGATAGAGCAGCTTTCCTAAATCCTGTGTAAGTTACATTGCAAGCACCTGACTTCTATGAACAACCAATTTAGCAACAACATTTATTTTCCAATATATACTGTAATACTGTAAAAGAAGAAAAAAAAAACTGCAAAAAGAGACATTTTTTTTTCAAGATTTTCTGTGCTTCAGGTTTAGGCAGATAAATGCCTAAATCCTGCCTGCCTTCCAAGACTGAGTTGTTAGCTGTGCACCAAACCTCATTACAGTATGCACTCTGTGCACCCTTGGTCTATCTGCTTACTGACTAAAGAAGGTGTCAAACCCCATTCTTTATTTAGTAATTAACAGTTACCTGGGAACTATCAAGCTTGGAGTCAAGACACTCCTCAGCCTGAGCAGATTTCTATATGCAACTCTCAAATTCCCCAATCACCAGATCGGCAATTTCTGCCTGAGGGCTCCTTGTTTCCTTTCCTTCAAACCACTACTGCAGAGGAGTTTGGTGTGTGAGAGACATGGGGCATAAGAGGCAGGGCAGGAAGAAAACTCACAACAGCCACTGGTCAAGGAAACCTCCTTCTTCTGGGAGTCTCAGGGGAAGCAGGGCAATCAGCTTGCCGATTAAGACATTAGGTGTCAGTGTCTATAGGAGAACTAGGATCATGTAACCCTAGGGAGTGATACTCTTGATCACAGAGCAGGCATTTGGTCAACTATACTAGGGGTCCTGCTGACTGCGTTAACTACAACTCCATCAGCTTTAGCGAATGATTGCTTATAGACACCCAAATGCAGATATCATAATATGAGATCTGAATCTATTTCTATTTCTAAATCTATTTCTACTTCTTTGAAAAGCATTAGAAAACATTTCAAAGATTAAGATCAGGAACTTCATTCTGCTCCTGCCCATGAGAAAGTGGCATTCTTCTGCTTTTTCCATGTCCACCTCATTGTCAATTGAGAGGATGTTGCACTTCTTCCATAACCCAAATATCTCATACTGAAGGGAGCAGGACACGTTCCTGAGATATAAGTGCCAGGGGTTAAAACCCCCATCTAGTCAAGAAGAGTTTACAACCCAAATTTCCTCTTTCCAGTGTTCTCTAGATACTCTGTTATTGCAGGAAACAAATGGGTCACTGCTCCACCTATGAAAAAAGGGTCTTCTGGGTCTATTGCAGGTTGAAGATGAATATGTTTCTAATGCAGTTCGTAACTGTGTCTGAATGACCTAGATTTCCAAAAAAAGATATTTGGCTTGTAGCTGTTTCCACAAATTTATTTAGCTGTCAGTATTCACTATGTAACTGGTGTTGATACTTTTCCATGTCAGCTGACACTGCTGAGCTAAAATACAAGGCCTATTAGAATGTTTTGGAGTCATTTTGATTCTGAAATATTTTTTATTTCCATTAGATCATAAATAAGTTTAATTTTATCATTTCCAGGCCACAGAACATTGAGTTTCAGGACGCTGCTGATTCTTTAATGCAGGGCCTTATTCTCTTGGCTGGATAGCTGCATTTAGTGTTCAGAGACCTTTCTAAGCCTTTACTGTAAGTTGTCATTTACCCTGGACTCTGCAGTTGCAATGCCAAATCCCATGCCACCAACTCTGTAATAACATACTGGAGATCTCTGGGGTTGTACCCGTTATATCAGAGCAAGGATTCTTCTAGCCTAAAAGGCTCTTTCACTTAACCATATCCATGTCCCCCTCTGTCTATTTCTGATAACACAAAACCAAAGCTGGAATTTATGTAGCTATGAAAGGTGTGGTTTGTATTTAGCAACCATGGAGGTGAGATGCGAGATCATGGAAATACAGCTTTCTTGGTGCTGATTGGCAAAAGGCAGGAAAGCACTTCAGGACTACAGAGTTTAGCTTCTTAAAGGTATGTTAGAAGTGGTACACAGACACTTTCAATTCAACTAACTTCTGAGACAACCTAATAGATACCAAACAGAAATATGGATGTTCTTGCTTTTTTGTCCAGACAAGGATGAATCTAATTTTCTTTGCTCAGTAGAATGGTCTGGATAACAGCACTGAGTCTCTCCAGAGCTAAAACAACACTGCACTGCCATGAAGAAGAATTAGAGGATAGTTAAATTTAAAATGTCATTACCAGCCAATAGAGACAATATCCCTTTACTTTCTAAACTGTCTGATTTCCCATTTAAAAATTTATATCGAATACATTAGAGTATGCTGACCTTTGTAATGAATGTGTAATGCAAGCTGTAAGCAGATCAGAAAGAAAAGAAAATGTCAATAGAAAGTAAAAAATATGGATGAAATTAGTTTAATTACAGTGGAATTCCTACTGGATTATATTATACTCACAGTAATACTAAAAGAGTTCACCATGATTAATGTTATTAAAGTATGTGCCAAATGAAATAATGATTGTTCTCCTTTCATAGGAAAAAAGTTTCCACTTACAGTGTAGTAAGATGGAATATTCCGTTTTTGCCATGTAGGTACATTAACATCTGTAATTAAGTGAATCAGATGCAAGGGCACACATCACATTTTCTAAAGATGATTTCTCCCTGTTTGAATCCATCTCTGACCCTGTCTTTTCTTCTGCCTCAACTTCTTTCTTTGCATAGGACCTCTTAGTCTTTTTCCAATACATACAGGATGTGTTCTCTGTTCAGTTTGTCCCTGGCCTCTTGTTACAGATATAGATGTTCCTCTCTCCTTTTTTTTTAATCCTTCCCAATTTCTGACCTATTTCAAAGGTCCAAGAGTCCTCTTTCCACCATTCACCACTTAAAACGTCCCTTTCACACTCATCTTGCCTTTCTCCAATTACAACACAAGCCTATTTTTGAGAAAAATTAATATTTCCTACTCTATCACTTAATTTCGTTTTGTCTCTAACTTATCGCATATGATGTTTACAGTCCCCCTTTAAGTCCTCTTGTTTATTGTATTCTCATACCTCATCAATATGAATTCATCCATTGCAGTCTATTGAGTTTCCTTATAGTCAAGATGTGATTATTTTTAGCAAAAATTTTAGAGCAAGTACTGCACTTTTATTCTCCAGACCTGTCATCTACATAGAACACTATCACCAACAATTCAATTTTTCTTGAATTCTTTTTTTTTTTTTTTTTTTTCAGATCTCTCCTAGTTCTTCTCTTTTCTCTTTTCCTGGATTTTTTTTTGTTTGTTTGACTATATATGCTGTATTCTTGCTTCTCCCTAATTTTCTTTAGGTAATCCCATCATACTGTCTCTTGTTCCTTTCTCTCGCCCTTTTTTGATGTCACTGAGGAAACAGAAATTCTAGCAGCATCACTATTATGTCATTTCACAGATCTGCACATTTACTCAAAACTTCTCTCTTTTAGCTGAACTAAAATCTTACTCTGAGTCTGTCCAGACTTCTTTATCTGCTCCACGTTTTCTCCTCTAGCTTTTTCCATCAAGACTACACCCAAATAAGAAGCCTAAAATACAGTATTTACAACCCATATATGATGACAAAACTTGTGTCTCAAATGCTATGACAACTTTTATTTTGAAACTAACACATGCAGTTTTAGCACACCTTGCTAAATTCAGAATGATGTTGCTCTTGTATCATCACTTTGTTTCTGTCACTTTTTGTGTCCATCCATTTGCTGTTCCATGAAACAACTCAAGAAACAAGTTGCTTGTCTTACATACAAAGCTGATCATTTTTAATTCAGCCTACCAGTTCCCAGTGTGAAGAGACCAGATTTGCCTTTAGTTCCTACATCTCACATTTTATTTCAGGCTTAATTTTTATACTGATACTATTGTAAAAACTCCCTTACCACTTAATTATCCTCCTTCAAATCCAAACTTAAAACTTTCATGTACAAAAACGTGTGACAACAGAGTGACCAAAGATGACATAAGAGAATTCTCTATCTAATAACAACTATGTATTGTTATTTCCCTACACACTTATATATGTATATATGTTTAACTGCTAGTCCAATTTATGCTTAAGCCTTCTTAAGCTCTTTCCATTAGAAACCTCTTCTTCTATTGTGTTTGCCCACATTCTATAAAAAAAGAAATTGTGGGTCATAACAAAGCTCATAGCTAATATAGCAATACAAATATAAATAGCATTTCTGAGGACTTTGTTTTATATATATTGCATATGTTTGCATATGAAAAGATAGATGGCTCAGTCATTTTAAATGAGTTCACCTCACCTAACTTCAGCTACATCTGCGGTAGATTTCTCTTATAGTCAATAGGGAAAATAGGCACTTCTAGAATGTGATTCACTTCCTCTTAATATGGACGTCAAAACCTGGTATACAGCAAGAACGAAATTCTACACTGCTAATGTTCAATTGGACTCTTGCCACCAGCTTCAGTAGGGCCAGAATTTATCCCCAAATATGCTAAGAGCTTTTCAGAGATATGTTCAAATCTACTTTCCAAGCTCCACAAAGTACACCAAAATCTTAAGCCAAACCCAGCAGAAGATCCAAAATCAATACGACTTTTCCAATATGCTAACTTCTAAAGTTGAAAACTTAGAAATTTCCACTTAGAACATGACATAAAGTAATAGTGACATGTTGAATAAATAACTAGCTATGATACAATTACATATTTTAATCAGAGACAGAATTTTGGATTACTTCTGTGGAAAAACTAGATACCAGTAAGCAACCAAGCCACTACCTCAACTAAAAATTGGTAATCATTACCAATCAACTCCTAATCAGATTTATTAATAAGAATAAATATTAGAACAAGAACAACTAAAACAAACCAACATTTTTAAGATCCAGATATCCATATTTTATGAATTCTTGATCCTATTGAGAGTTTATACTTGGCATGTGCTCTAGAGAATTTTCATTAAACAATTAAAATTATGAAAAACAATAAATCATAAAAAATGTTAAGATTTTTTAATTTTTTTTTTTTAATCACTTCCCAATTTTAATAACTCAGTTTAGGACACCTATTTTTAATATTTAATATCAGCAAAGAAAAAAAAAAAAGAAAAAAAAATTCTTAGTAGAAAAGCTAGTGGCTGGAAAAGTCATCAAGGCGCAGGTAACATTTTTATCTCATGCCAGTTTCTTCCTCAGAAAATAATTAGGGAGAAATACCAGAACCATTTCTGGAATTGTATTATTGAAATAATAATAATAATAATAACCACCATGTTGCCACAATATCTCTGGACTGCTTCCTGTGAAACCCCACTTCAAATATTGAAACCACTTCCAAATATACTGTTATGATTCATAAATGAGGAGTAAAACTTGAAATGTGATATTTGAAGTTAAAACATTATCTTTTCATAATTTACCAATTTATACATGCTTTAATTCCCACATAAATCTTATGCTTCTCAGGACAGGACTACGACACTGTTTATGAAAATAGGTGGCAGATTGTACAGGTTTTGGCTGGGACATAGTTACTTTTCTTCACAGTAGCTAGTATGGGGCTACGGTCTGGGTTTGTGATCAAAACACTGTTGATAACACACTGGTGTTTTAGTTATTGCTGAACCGTGCTTAGGTGGAATCAAGGCTTTTTCTGCTCCTCACACAGCCCCACCAGCAGGCAGGCTGGGGATGCACAAAAGGCTGGGAGGAGAGACAGCTGGGACAGCTGACCCCAACTGACCAAAGGGCTATGCCATAGCCTATGACCTCATGCTCTGCAGTGAAGCTGGGGGAAGAGGGAGGAAGGGGGGACAGTCAGAGTTGTGGCATTTCTTTTCTCAAGTGGCTGTTACACATGAAGGAGCCCTGCCTTCCTGGAGATGGCTTTAGCCACTTGCCCGCAATGGGAAGTGGTGAACGAATTCCTTGTTTGGCTTTGTTTGAGTGCACTGTTTTTGCTTTACCTATTAAACCGTCTTTGTCCCAACCCACAAGTTGTTTCAACTTTACCTTTCCCCAGTCCCTCCAGGGAGAGTGACTGGCTGTGTGGGGCTGAGCTGCCTGCCAGGGTTAAACCATAGCCCATATGAAGATTCAGACATGGCATGATTTACCTATGTTGCAACAATAATATTCAGTAATATTCATCTCTCTTTTTCTGCTTTACATGGTTTAGGCCAATGGGGTAACACAAACAGGAAACCCATGGAGGGGTAAAGAATCTGTCAAAGAATGCTTGACTAATAGGTATGGTATATTTGTCTAAAAAATTAGGAAAATCTATGAAAACTAACATCAGTAAAGTACTTATACAAAGGATGGAGACCAGTAATCAATTTAAAAGATCTTTCTTCAGAGTACCACCCTATTTCACAAACATTAAAAGGAATAAGGAACGCTGCCTACAGTGTTGGAAACTTGCTGAACAAAAGAGATACTCATTTAAAAAAACCCAAACATAAAATATATTAAATCCCATTGACAAAGGGGGATGGGGAAATACTCAACATTGGCAAAAGTATAAAAACAAGTTCAAATGAGAACCATAAGTCCCACAACTATCCAGTGGAAAAAAAGGACGGGACCACAAGTCAGCTCAATACTGATTCAACTCGCAGGCTATCAGTTGGCACTGAGTGATATATGAAATCCCAAAGATTGCCAAAATCCAAACCATCATAATATTTAAACTATAAAGGGGCCCTGCTGACCTATTACAGAGTTCTCCTTATTTTTTAAATTATAGGTTGGCCTCTTAGACGTGCTTTGGCCAAGCTCTCAAGAGAAGGGATTTAAGCCTTTTTTATTTGGAATCATCTTTTGCTTGAAGTTCATACTTGTCTCTCCAAGGCCTAAGCAGGGGCTGTATGGTCAATGCATGACAGGAGCATAGAGCAGACAGGTTATGTACACCGTTACCTTCCAGATATTTAGAATATACATCTTTGCATAAGAACTGTGAATCTGAACTGACTTACGGTTTAACCAGGTTTGCAGTTGCTTTGCACTGTTGAACAGGCACAAAGAAGCAAAACTGGACCCAGGAGTCTGGCCTTGAGAGGAGAAATTCACAAGGCATTGATTAAAACTTAAACATACTGGTTAAACTTGGAGAAAACATGTTATTGTAATATTTGTGTTAAATATCAGCTGAAAACAAATGCTTTTTTTTTTTTCCTAATAGATGAATAGAACAATTCTCAAAGACTAGAAAATGCCATTTAAGAGACTGAGGTTTTATTATCATGCTTATATTTTTAATGTCTTTCAATTATGTCAAGGAGCAGTAGGATCAAAATTCTGAGATGTGGCAATTTGTGTGGTATTTGTGGTCTCGCCATACCTCAAAATTCTGGAAATAGCAGAAAACAGTTTGAACTCTCAAGATTTATAGTCCAATTTCTAGACTTGCCAGGCTAGCTAACTATGTTATAGACAAGCCCAAATTAATCCTCAGTTCTGGACATCTGCAAACCACAGATCAAAATCAGTATCCATGGTCTGCAGTTCTGTGCTTTTGTAGTTTGGATGAATTATCTGAATCAAACATCCAAAGCGTCAACAACAGGGAAAAATCAATCAGAAACATATGCCATTTTAAAGCTCTTCTTCCAGCTGCTTAGGGGAATAGAGGGCTGGCTCCTTCCACAAATCCCTTGGGCCTTCTGATCCACCCCAAAACCCAGCAAGTAAAAGGGAACAAGATGGAAATAACGGTGGAAGCTGTCCTCACTACCCTCTTACACGTTTACATTTTTAGGACAGTGTTGTCTTTAAATGGTGACAAGTACTATCTGTCCCTTTGGTGTCCATACAAGATGGTATAGTTCTGCACATTTTTAATAAAAAAAAAAGAGAATAAATGCTTTAATCTACAACATCAAAATGTATCTGCTTAAGTCTCTGAACTGGAAAGAAAGGGGTTAACATTTAGAAATGTTGTTTTATTGGAAATTCTGGGAGGAAGAGGGTATTTTTTTCAGAAAATAAAACATAAAATTTTGAGCAGAGACATAAGAAATCTTAGTGTAGACATTTATATATGTATATATTTGGTTTGTACAATTTTTTTAAACTAAGTTGAACTCTGGAGATCTGATCCAGCTATGATTTCAGCTGCAGTCTGTAGGTCTCCTTCACTGACAGTTTTTGATTTAGGTGGCTCATCTAATGGCTTAAAATGAAATCACATTGATCCATATGATACAGCCTTACATACAGCCCGTGCCGCTATGGGACAATGATGAGAAGCTTTAGGTTCAGCAAGCCTTGAACCCTCTCAATGCCAAGGATGCCTGGGGCTACAAAGCTGTGACATTACAAAGTCTTTAACCCAAGGCAATCCCCATAGCAAGTCCTGGACATCTGCAGGCAAAAGTAGACTGGAAAGACACTGGTCAGGTTTCTGAGAAGCCTGTAGGAAGCTTGCTGGCATCACTGTTACTTTACTGGAATATGCCTGACCTAGTCTGTGCAATGCTGCCACATTATGCTGACAATTACTGAAGTGCTTTAAACTACTACAGAATCACTGAATTTTTTAAGAGCTGCTTTTAAGGAAGACTAATGAAAAAACCATTTGGCTTCATTGTATTCCCCAAACTTGATCGTTGTTTTCAGTATAACAAGGGTTATCCAGTACAAGAACAGGAATTTGCAGTTACGTGTACTGCTGAATGTTCCCTAGAAAAAACAAGACATTTGGGAAATGGAGAAAATGTTTGTAATGAGACATATTTTCTTTTAAATTGTCACATCATAAAGTCTCTCAAACTGTTACAGAAGATATAGAAGCAGCATGCCTAAACCTTAGATAATTTTCACAGACCCTCTGAAGAGGAATGAGAAGCCATTCAGAATGCTACGTTACTTGTACAGGACTTTGGTGATATTCTTCAAAGTACTTTACTAGGTTTTGTTGTGCCTCCGTATTTTTGTTTTTCCTTTCCCTTCATTTCTAAAGATATTTACACCAGAGTGGGGTCACATACCAATGTGAAATCATGCCTATAAGCCAATTATATGAAGAGAGGTGTTTATAAAAATAAAACCAAGGAGTGGGCTTAAAGCAGGTATAACTGCTTGATTAATTTTACATCTTGTATCATTTTATGTCCACAAAGATATACCTACACTTAATTTGCTGAGTAGACATAGTATTTTGTTTTTCATATGGCATATATTTCTTTAATCTTTATATAGATGACAAGCTCAGAGTAAGCCAGTTGCAAGAGAATTAAGCAAAAGTTAATATAGGGAACAGCCTTGGAGTTTCTGCAGAAGAATGGGATATAGAATAACTGGACTGAACGCCAGGTTCTACCCCTGGCTGTTTGTGTTATCCCTAGCCAACTTGCTTGCACTTTTGACTCCTCAACAGCCTATCTGTAAAAACAGGCTAATACTCTTTTTTAGCACCTTCTCTGTTTGCTTTTGGGCAGAGAGCTCTCCTTTTCATGTGTGCTTGCATGCTGTCTCTCACAACAGTAGTTGATTAGCAGTTTATACTCAGAAAACAAATAATATATATGCTAACTGGACAATGAATTTTCACCTGAACCAAAACTTTCTATGATAACAATGATTTATTTTCTCAGAACCCAGTTTCTGGAGAGAGAGACAAACAGAAACCACGTAGGACACTCATCTGGAATGCAGAGTTCGCAGCTACTTGAGTCAAAGTAAGAAAGTGCTTTTTTTAGAATCAGGGTCTTTTATCCCGTCTTCTGCAACTGTTTGGTATCATGTAATTAAATATTCTGTGGATAAGAAACAACCAGTTCACCATGACTAATTTCAGAAACTTAACTGAGGTTCCCTAATTAATAGCTTAGGTATCCTGTACACTCAGTAGAAAGACATAAATGTCTTTGACTGTTTTCAGCCCTTTTTGGTTTTTATCTGGAAGAAGGAATTAATCCCGAACCTTTTGCATCCTCAAGGAACAGTCTAACCATATTTCTTTTTGTGAGAAATTCACCAGTTCTTATGACTATTTAGAAAAGTTTAATTTACAATCCAGCAAAAAAACAAATACGACATTGACATTTCAGATATTTACAAAGAATATTAAAAAACTTCATTACTGCAAGGAAGAAATAAGTAAATCTTTAGGAAAGTGAAATCAACTCTGTATGTCTTTGATCTGATCTTTCTGCGTGGCTTGAAAGAATGTATAGAGTTAAATAACTCTCTCTGCCCAGAATATGATCTTTCTAAAAATAATGCTTCAGCTGCATCCAGAAACACTAAAATAAGATTTATATATTATCATTAGGGACCAACTCTTGCCATAGGAGTCACATACTATTTTCCAAGTGGAATAGCATACTGTAAAAATGATGCAGCAAAATCATTGTGATGATGTACAAAGCACCAGGTCCTTAAACAAAGGCTGAAATTAAATTTAGCCTCAATAATTTTTTATACAAGAGATTTACAAATGTAAGAAAACATTGCAACTTCTTCATTATTTATTCTGCTTTTAAAAAGCCTGAGCCAATGAAATGGTGTAGTAATTTTTAGTTCTTCTTTGGAGAACTAAGAACTGGGGGGGGAAGCGCTTATTCACTTGGGAATTAGGAGAGTTATTTTCTACATGTCAAACACAGTAGACAGCGCAGTTATAGTACAGAATTTCATTAACACTGTAGTTCTTGTAAAAGCATATATAGTCATGAAGGGTGACATATACTTAAACCGTTTTTATACTCTAAAATGTAGGGCAGTGATGCATTTATGTATATATGTGTGTATTTTGCATACATATATTATGAAGGAAAATGGCAAGGCTGGGATTCAGGGAGACCTCGCCAGGTTGGAGGAGTGGGCCAACAGGAGCCTTATGAAATTCAGTGAGGACAAATGCAAAGTCCTGCATCTGGGAAGGAAGACATCTTGGCAGCAATACAGGCTGGGACTGCCTGGCAAGGATGCATCTTGCTGGGAGCAGCATGGGCCAGCAGCAACCCCAAGGCCAGAGAGCTGGAGTCCAGGGTGGGCCAGCACTAGTTGTGCCCCCACCCACGGGGCACAGTCCCACAGGGCGGGTAACAAGGTCCATTGACAGCCCCCAACACAGCAAGTGATGAACTGGGGCCAGGGCACAGCCAGGAGCTCCAGTCAGGACCAAAAGGAGGTGGGTTTAGAGACAGGGCTGGAAACCAGCACTCCTGAGGTTTGACTGCTGGGACTGACAGCCCCAGACTCAGCTGAAGTGGGGTCTGAGGGAGGGAGAGTGAGTGGGGGTCCCAGAGGAGGCTGGATAGGACAATTAATTTCTTGATGTACACAGGGCCCTGAAACAACTGTGTTAACAAGACCTGGGGATGCTTGTGGACACAAAATGTACACAAGCCATCTGTGCACTCCGGCAGCAAAGAAGACCCCATAACACATTGGGCTGGATGAGTAGAGACACAGCCTATAGGAAAAGGTTATCCTGCTCTGCTCAGTACTTGTTAGACCACATCCAGACACTGCATATAGTTTTGGGCCCTTAATACAAGAAAGATATTCTAAAACTGAGATGGATTCTGGGGAGGCTACCAAGATGGCCAGTTGGAGCAGTTGCCCTGTGAGTGAGGCTGAAGGTACTGGGCTTGTGCATCTTGCAACCTTGAAAAGAGACAGCTTCATCTGGGCCTAACAGCAGGAGGTTATCAAGAAGACCTGAGGTGCATGGTGGAAGGCTAAGAAGCAACAAGCACAAGTTTCAACAAAAGAGATTCAGTCTGGATATAAAGAAAGCCTGTCCACCACAAGAACAACCAAGCAGTCAAACGGGTTGTCTGGAAAAGTTGTGAAGCCTCCATTCTGGAGGCTGTAAAGATCCAGGTAGAGAGAGCCCAGTGCCACCTGGCCTGATCTCATAGCTTACTCTGCTTTGAGCATGAAATTGCGCTGGAGACCTTCTTAAATCCATTCCAAACTGACTCATTATATGATCCTATGAAAATAATGACCAACAGGTACATACAGGCACCAAGAGCTGTCCATGTCCCTAGAATAAATTAAATATGAGCTATTTGTTGTAACAGACCAAAATATTTACTGGACAGTGAAGCCAATTCCACATGTTCAGGATTCTGTGTTTGCAAGATTCTGAATTCTGAAAAAAGAATTCAGATGGGAAATGTAAAACTGCATTTCATCATATTATTGCTGTTTATCCTTTCTGTATGATCTCCTAAATCACTCATTACCAGAATACTAGGTCACTAAGTTTAAATCAGAAAATGAAAGTCACAGCAGACATCCTCCTCAACTTCTGCATTAATTTTTGCTTTGATATACTGCAGGCTAAGAAATGAAATCAAGTCCATTCACTTATTCCTTTACCCTCAGGCTAGAGGTAGCAGGTGTTAGACACATCAAGAACAGTAGTCATTTCTCAGACACAAGAAGAATAACTTGATATTGAACTTGGTTCTGATTTGATTGTCCATATTAATGCAAATCAATGCTAGTTCCACAGCTATGCACTTCAGACAAGGATAAAATCTTAGAAATGCTATGCAATAAATGCACATTGAAAGCACTTTTAGAATTACATTAGTGTGCATATTCACTATAATTACAATAATTAGAAAATAGGAATTAGAGGAAGAAGATTCAAGGAGCACATGAAAGCTTGCTTGTCAACGTATCATTAAAATATACAGTCAAGAGTTGGACTGGAAGATCTGGCAGGGCAAAAATATGGATTTTCCTTTAGATGATTCTATGATTGATTGTTTAATTCTCTGACTTGAGCCAAGTTCCACAGAAAGGATAGTGTTTAGTCTGACTACTTACCTAATCTCCTTCTAACATCAAAGAATGAAGATAGACGCCTTCAGACAATGATTTAATTCACCTACCTATACACCTGTCTTAGGAAGGGCTAGTCAATCTTCTGAAGGTCCTACGCTTGTCTCCACCGCCTTAAGGAGAAAGTCCAGAAGACTGTCTCAAAACAGATGCTCGACTCTTAGATAAATTCTCCTCTTCTTCACTTCCAAATATCTATTCTACAATGTGTTGAAAGTAACCTACTTTTCAAATTTTTTTTTGGACACTTAAAACATTTTAGTCTTTTCTCCTGTATTGCTTCCCTTCCAACTTTGGTGTCATAATTATGGTTAAAATACAATTTCATCTTCATTTAAAAAACATGTATCTCCAGCTAGATGCTTCCCTATTCTGCAATTCATTGGTCTTGCTTGTAACAATTACTTTTGGTCATTGTTTCTCAATTGCTATTTTGTTTCCCCCTATCTGGTATTTAAACTATTTGCTTATTACATGGCACATTTTCAAATGTCTGTATACAATTCTGCATACATTTTCAATGTGTGTACACAAAGAAGCGGGCTATTTGATTTCTGTAGTATCACTTTTTGTAACTGAATATTATGAGGATGGTAACAAAAGCACCTTTCTGAAGTTTCAGATGATTCCTGAAGTTTGAATTGGTAGTCCAGAGGTGGGTATCACCTGCACCGTGGTGTTAAACAAATGCGTTTCTCCAGTGATACTTCAGACTGGAGAAGTCTCCAGAGATGTTATGCTTATCTTCCAGGGAAAACAGTGAATATATTTAAGATGGTAACAACATGCAAATTTTAAGACAAAGGCTGACTTACGCAAATATAAAAAAGTGATGAAACAGAAGAGAATACTCTGCTTGCAAGCCTGTAAACAGGGTGGTTTGGTACATATCAGTTGCTGTAAGGGCAGTTAGGACATATTTATGTCTACACCATCTGCTGTCCTATGCCTACAGCCCTCCAAAGAAAACCTGCTGTTTGACATGAGATTCAATATGATTATAACCTATACCTAGTAACTGATGACTGACATCTGATATTTCACATTGATGCTGTGATGTATGCTGCCTGGTGGTGAAGGAGAATAATAGCTTTGAGTTCTTTTATTTAATGCAGATTAATGGCAAGGATAGCTAATTAGCAAACATGCTTCGCAACGTTATCCTGTAGAAAGTGCAGACTTGCTCTAAAGCCCTAGGTTGTGATATATATGATCAATAATTATTAATCACTTTCTATTCTGTCAAGTCCATACCCTGTAGATATTTTAAGGCATTTGGTCATTCAAAACATTTAAATTCTTCCTAGTGTTCTTAGAAAAGACTCCAAACTGCCCAGCACAGTACGCACTGCTCACTCAGCTGTAAAATGATCAGCTTGCCTTGGAATTCATCTCTGCTGCTCCTTGCCATCCGACCCAACACCCTTTCCAGCTGGAACAGCTTACTATCACCATGGAAAACCAAGTGCCCATTCCCTCAACACCAGATGTCAGTCATCCTCTAAAATCCATCTAGCCTAGAGGGGAGGTACATTTAATTCCCCAGTGGCCCACAAGACAAACTACAAAATGCCAAACAGCAGAGCCTTCCCCAAATTCTCAGCAAATTCTCAGCCTAAAATCAGGCCCATTGTCCTCTTGCAGAAGATAGAAGCAGAGTAAGTTCTGCTCAGTCATATATGCTGTCTGCCTCACACACCATTTTCATCCACACTGAAAGCTTCAGCTGAATCCCATTAGGAAGAAAAGGAAACTGGGGTGGGCAACATTTCTAATTTCTAACATGTCTAATTTCTTTCAATTTGACAATTATATGACTATAATTTTAGCTGAGACATGTCAAGAGATTACTGAATATATGCAAATTTTAAAAAAGAAAATAAAAATGATGTGGCAAATTGCATGCTTTACTTTCAAAAGTACAGCAGGCTTATGAAGACAATGAAGTCCTTCAACATATTATTTAAAAAAAAAATGAAAGGAAAGGATTTCAAGTTTGATTTTCCAATATTTGTGATATTTATCCCATCAAAATAAAACTAATATTTACTCACTTGTATTTCTATTGCATTTTGATTTCTGTATTAATAAGTTTGTTTGAATTAATCTGAATATCCTACATAATTTGCATTTCAGCACATGAACAGAATTAACCTCATTAATGAGAATTTTGCCTATAGCACCCCTTTTACAAATGCCTTTCCCATTGAGAACCTTGCAAGGAAGGCAGCTTGATTGTGATTATATTGCCAATCACCTTGTTACTGCAAATCTCCATTTTGTTTTAGATGTTTTCGGATCTGATGCCCTGAAAATTTACTATATGAAGCATTTGAGTCATAAGTTCTTGATGACACTGAACACAGTATGGCCAGTTTGCTGTGATCAAAGCAATAAATACCAGCCACTCATGTTTTCCTCAAAAGCTCCTTATTATGTTCATGGTAGGGGACAATCACTATGGAAAACACTACCAGAAGTCAGACATTAAGTCTTTTATGAAGCTAATTTAAGACATGCTCTGCTCCCCATTTTGATTCATGCAATTTCAGTATCTTTAGCTGGGTTAGGGCAGTTACCTATTCAATATTAGAAGCATGTTTTAGGCTCCTAATGTCACTAATTATTCATTTCTATAGACAATTTGATAAGTGATACTGGTTTTTCTCTCTTATCATTATACAGAGAATATATTGTTCTGTTACAGACAAATAATGCCTCAGCAGAGCAACTCACTTTCAGAAGAAACCAACTGTTGTAGTAGTTCTCCCATTTCTGTTAACATCTTGATAGAAGAAACAGGGAGAGTAATTGAAACTAAACATGTCATTTTAGCTGACAAAGTTCCCATTCTGTAATTGTTTATATAATGGTTTGATTTCCTCTCTCATGCTTTACTAGAAAATACTGAGGATTCACACATCCATTTTTGGTTGCAGGGAATCAATTACTAGTCATTAGTCACTTTGCTACTGTTCAGGTGGTGGTAATATGTAAGTAATTTGTTACCTAGGAAAATGGTGGCAGAAAGGACAGTTTGCTGAAGTTATACACTAACATCGACAACATGACAGGACAAAGGACAAATTTTGACATTAGAAAACAACTGTGTAAAATTTTGCTGGTTCAAATTCAGCTCAGGTTGTGGTCATCTGACAGCTATTATCATCCGACAGCTGTTTGATAGCTGATGTGAAGCAAGCAGGCAGGCTGTGTCCAAGTTTCACCATTAACTTCAATGGCAGTGGAATAATCTCCAAGTGCTACTATGATTTAAAACAGCAAAACTAAATCATCAATATTTACCCTTTTAGAAGTTCCCGCACAAAGGCCAATAGACTAATTATCATTCCACCTAAGCTGCCTTTCTCTCCTTCAATAGCATCTCAGTAAAGCTGTGGTGTGAATATCAAAGACCTTTCAGGTTGTGCTCTGCTAGCAAACTTTCCATTCCTGTGAAGGGTTACAGGACTGGCTTCGTTAATATCACAGAGAAAACCATATCAGCACAGACATTTTATAACTTGCAATGAATCTCAATCACATTCCTATTTCGATGATTTAAAACTGACTTCCATGAGGACAGGATTAAGCCCATACCTAAAAACAGTCCGAGGGCAACACAACACTACCAGGATGGAAAGATATCGGACATTAATTAAAAGGATACAAATAGAAATATTTTGGAACAATTCCTATAAAATGAAGTAAATTCCTATAAAACAAAGTAACTTGCCTCAATTCTTTGGCAGGACACAATTTATTTAGCTCATCTTGTCATCTCTGCTGGTACTGTTAAAATGAAACTGCATTTTACAGGGCCAAACTCTTAACATTCAAATAATAAAGCTAGCAGGCCACAGTACTGCAGTATGTTGCAAAGCCATCATTTCCACACTACAAGGAAATCGGATACACAAATATCCAGTCCAGAATGTACTTAGTTGTTTTACAAATATTTCTACACAATGTTCAAACCATACTCAATAAAAGATGATTTATTTTAATTAAATTAAATTTAATACAATTTATTGGGTTACAACAACTTTTTCTCCTTTCGATTATGTCATCATATAGCATAGATCATGTAGAGTATGTAAAAAAATCATTAGTTCTTTGGTAGCTCCATGTTGGACCTACTTTTTAGAAATGAAGATTCAAACAACTACATGCAGTTACACCAGCTGAAAATTTCTCTTTGCATCTGAGTGGGCACCGTTTATGCTTTATTAGAAAGTTTCTGTAACCAGCATATAACAGCCTTGAATATAACTGGAAAAGAGAGTCCCACTATTAGGTCACAGGACCAAGGGCTGGGAGAGGTACATTTGTTATTGAAGAAGGAAAAGCATTTGTCTATGCCTTGGCTTCCAAAAGCACATAGTGAAGATGTATTCAGGGTATAGCACAGTGCACTGTTCTTTCCTAGTAACTGCCACTGCTATCAGGTATATCAGCATAGCAAAACTAATCTGAGGTCTCAACACTGCAATCTCATCACATCAGTGATACAGCTCAGTTGCTTCTCCATCTTCGCCAATTCCAAAATCTCCACATGTGACCTTGATGTGTCTTTTCCAAGTGCTTTAAGTTCTCCGGATGAAAAGTTCAGTGCAAGATTTAGGTGGCATTGCCATATCTCTTCTGCCAAGCTACCTAAAAGTCTTAGTTCAAAAGCTGCTTTATCAGCCTGCTCACTCTCCTCTTTGTAATAAACTTCATCATGATAACATTATTAAGCAAATATTATGAACTGGCTTTCATCAGACCTTGTTAACTAGATCCTGAAAGTAATAATAACCTGATCTGTAACCTTGCAGACACTGCAGCTGGAGAAACGTTGTACAGGAAAGATGCAGAGCTCTGGAGCTTGGATAGCAAGGGAATACACCATTCTCTCTAGCTCTGAATCATTTGGTTTTACTTGACTTTAATAAAAAGTGCTTTATGGGAAAAAGAGGCTTTGTGAAATGCTTGTGACATACACCAGAAAGTAGAGAAAAGCTGAGAAAAATCTTGGTGTTTCTTTTAAGTTTCCTCCAATAAGGTGCAATAGTGCACGCTCACCCTTAGTGAGCTGAGGGTTAATGGCAGCTGACAGGTAGATTCTCTCATCAGATAAAACTACATACCAGTCTAACCCTGGCATGAGCAGCTGAGGGAACAGAGTTGTAGCCTTACAGGATCACAGCTGAGTATTTACCTTATAACCAAAGCTGACCTGCTGCTTTCTTTTTTCCATCTGGATTGTTTAGTTTTTATATATTAGTATGTATCCTTTTCCCTTCTTCATTGTCTCCCTTAATACACTGGCTTCCTGTTGGCTAGGCTTCTTTTTACCACCTTGTTTTCGCGTTTGATCAAAGTCACCATATTATCCTTGCATCGTCTGAAAGTTTTCTTTCTAATTATTATTACCAGGAATACCCCCTGCTGGACCAACATTAGACTACTTGTCTTCCAGCAAAGGTATTTGAACCTTTACCTGATTAATCTTTAACTTATTAGGAGCACCAGTTGTAAAATGTTTAAAAGTATGTTTTGAATATTCTGCCATCTTCAGAGAATTAGGCACATTGCATGTTCAAAGGCTGGTGAAACAATCACTTTCTCTTGTTTTCTCTTGAAAAAGTGAAAGAGTAAGGGTGAACGTTCTTCTAGGGTGAAAGGAGAGTAAAATCTTCACTCCAGAAACACTGGATGGGTACCTCAGGTCATTCTTCAGGCTACCTAAAGTCGGTTGTCCTCTGAAAGTGCCTCTTCTCTTCATTGGCTGTCAGTGAGTCAAGAGCCCATCAGTTTCCTACCTTAGCTAACTCAATTAGGATCTTAAAGTCAGATGTAATGAATTCAAATCTTAGAACCCAAAATAGCCAGTAAATCTTTGAAAGATTATTTCCAGAGGAAAAGAAACCTGCAAAATAAATTAAGGTGAGATTTGACAGTGCACTTACTACTCTGTACTATCTCTTGGCATGACTACATCCCAGTAAAGTCGAGGTATATCATTTCACTTTTACAGAATTACAGAATCACAGAATGAGTTGGAAAGGAGCTCAGGAAATCCTCTAAACCAACCCTCCTGCCAGAGCAGGTCCATGTAGAACAGGTTCCACAAGATGGCGTCCAGGTGGGTTTTGAATGTCTCCGGAAACAGAGACCCCACCACCTCTCTGGGCAGCCTGTTCCAGGGCTCTGCCACCCTCAAAGTAAAGAAGTTCCTCCTCATGTTTAGATGGAACTTCCTATGTTCACATTTGTGCCTGGTACCTCTTGTCCTGTCACTGGGCACCACTGAAAAAAGACTGGCCCCAGCTGCCTGACACCCACCCTTTAGGTACTTTTAAGCATTGATAAGATCTCCCCTCAGTCTTCTCTTCTCCGGACTAAAAAGACCTGAGCCTTTCTTCATAAGAGAGATGTTCTAGACCCCTAATCATCTTGGTAGTCCTTTCAAAGTGTAAGAAATTTATTAACATTTATTGTACATGAAGAGCACCCGGATGTGAAGGTGGAGAGCAATAGCTATCCCCAGCTGCCCTGTGGCAGACTATCTGGTAACAGCCCTATGAATAGAAAATGTAAATTGTGATCTATTCTGTAGAAATCAAGTTACAGAAACGTTCAGCAATATTCAGGTTATTTGGTACTTAGCTCAAACTTGAAGTCCTAAGTCTTTTGTGAAGTTGGGCCTTGTCCTCAAGATGTCCTATCAGGGGCCTGAGGGACTCATCCCAAGCCAGCCAAACCGGAAAGCTTGTGTGCAGGTTGGTGGATGTTTCCTTCTTAATTGTCTTGTCTGTCATCTCATTGCACAGCTCACTCTTGCATGTAGTCAGAAGACAGCTGGAGGCAGCTGGAAGAAACTTCCAGAGTGAGAAATCACTATATATGTATACATATGTCACCTATGGAAAATCAACATGAAAAAAGGCAATAGACTTTCTAAGAGTATGTATAAGAGAGTGATTAGGCCTCAAAAAAAAAAAAAAAAAGAAAGAAAAACCAAACTTCCAGGGCTTCTTTTATAATAATATTATATGTTTAGTAGAACAAAGTAACACTCCTGTAGGTTTGCCAACTAAACAGAAATGTGCTGCGTTCATGGTATAAGTTCTAGTGGTTTACAATGAATTGTCAATGCTCTTTTTTTCCTGGTTATTTAACTATATAAGTTTTGTTTGTAGCAAAATGAAGAAAAATTTCTTCACTCTCTGCTGCATTTATGTAGCTTTAATACCACTTTGACCGATAACAGTAAGACAAAAGGAATTCCTGAGTTAACAAGTCCAGTTTGCTTGGAATGGAAAAAAAAGATGCATTATCCGATTTGCTTTTTCACCCTTTTCCTCACCCTGAATTTCATAATCTTCAACAGTAATAGCACTTACATGATACCCCTCTAAGAGAGATAATGGAATGGTTGGTAGAATGAACGGGAATTCATAAAACCATTAGCTTTCTTGGCCTTGCCACCTAATGTTGAAGGTGATCACTCCTTTAATGTCAGAATATTAAAGTTGTCATTTAAAAGTAATACAGTCTGGTTGTCACGTGCTTAGCTCTGTGGAGAGTCATTTGCACTGGCAAAAAAAGGTGTTCATCCATTACTAAATCAAGACAATCTTGTTTTGAATTTGCTTTACCCAAAGGTGAAAGTGCAAGGCTCTGCAAAATCACATACCACACTGTCATGCAGCTGAAACACCTTTGCAGTTGGGAAAGTACTGTTGGTTTTCAAAGGTCACGTTTACAGTTCAGTTACAGAGAAAATTATAGACAATCATATCTGTACCAGATATTTTTTGGGGGGAGGACTGCTCTTTTTGTGCTCTCAGCGTCTTTAATAAACACCTCCCAATTCTGGGTGAGAGGATGTGGTTTCCATCAGAAACCTTTAGAAGATAATCAACAAGAGTAGAAAAACACACCTACGCAGTCACAGGTGTTATCAGATCCTACAGCCAATGGTGAATGGGTAGCCCAAATGCATTAATGTTCTCTCCTTTCTATTTCCCTGTGAGCTAAGTTTAACTAGGTATTTGAGCTGTTTAGTTGCTTATTTTTTTCAACTGAGAGAATACACAATGCTGAAGGTATACATGGATGTAAAAGACTACGGTTTCTGTTGGACCAGAGGATGTTTACTTCTCACCTTCCAGCAATCAGCTATCCAGCTTAAATTAATACTCTTACATAAAAATGCAATAGCCATAGCGTGGTGACAGACTGACATTTTGTGTAGCCTCATGCTAGTTTTGTTCCAAACTGGATATATATACACATATGGGATCTCCTGAAGATCATCCAAGTGTTTTCTATGTTTCTTATCTTTGGCTAAGATTTTCTAATATCAATAATCATATCCTAAAGACTATAATCTTTATTTCTATGGTAAATTTGGTAAATTTGAGGTTACTTAGAGTGGCTGATATTCAAAGGTGAGGTGTGCCTTCTGTTTTTTTGGAAAATGCCTACAACAGATCAGCCCAGCTTTGAATTTGTCTTTCCCATACTATGCTCCTGAAAAATGCCTCTGAAATGCTGTTCTATTTAGGAAGTTGTCTGGATACATTAGTGCATTTGAGCTGTTCCATGCTCTCCTAAGAGCGTGAAGACTTAATAAAGTGGCTGTAACCACACAATTTAGTCAAAAGCACAGCTGCTTGGCATCAGTCAAGTGGGAAACTAGTCTAGGACCTGAACTGGGTGAAAGAAGTATTATTATCATCAAAGTGGTACATCCTGTATACCCACAACGCTGATTTCTTAAGGATCACAGTAGTATAGGCAGGGTTTCTCAGGGGAGAAAAATGGGAGAGAAAGAAAAAGAGAGTCCAGCAAGCAGCAGAGGGGAAATATCTTGTGTTAGCCCTATGGACAGAGTGCTGGAGGAGGTGTAAGAGAACATTACAAGAGGGCAGGACACATACAATGTGAGAGAATGGGAGCCCATGGAGAAACCTCAGGGGAAAAAGCTAGAGGTCAGTTCCCAAAGTGCAGTCCCAAGCTTCAAACCTCTCCTCTGTGCTCTGGTTTATTTAATTATAAGTGGTTTCTGTGGTGAGGAAAGAAGAAGAGCAGAGAAGAGTGTATACACCTAGGTAAAACCCTGCTCTGTTCAATCTAAGGCAGTTACAGCAGGGATGTTAATGGGTCCAAAATTTCTTCCTTGATAACTGGAAAGAGTATTTCTAATTTCTGGATACCATAGAGGGTGGGATACGTGAACCAGAGGAAGTCCTTGAGCCACAAATTGTTGAAGGCTGAGTGAGTATTCAGAGAAAGGGAAAAAATGTTCTCTTGTTCTTATACTTCATCCTAAGCATCCACTTCTGAAGACCGTAGGCTGTGCTAGCAGGACTGAGTATGACCAAGTATAGATGTGCTTATGTTATATTTAGTGATGCTCTAAACCAGCAGGAACTGTTCATCTTAACATTAGACAATATCACCTTGAGAAAAGCTGTAGTGTGCCAGCAGATTGAGTTTCTATTATCAGGTTTTGTCTCTTTTTTCTCACGATTGCACATGATGTGTTTCTTCCCAATCTATATGAAATCTATGATGTTCAGGGAAACTATTGCTCCACAATAGTACGAATACTGATATTCTTTGCCATCTCAGCTGTGGCTCTGACGGTGAGAGAGAGAATGTAAGGAAAAAAAAAAAAAAGTGAATCAGAGCTAGGTATCATGATGGCTTTTCAAGGAGAAACACTTTCATTTCTGTAACTTGCATCAAGTCATCACACCCTTTTTGCAGCCCCAGCCATCTCAGTGCAAGTGGCTTACTAGCCAATTCCCATTCATTTGTTTCTAAAAGAGGAATATGTTTTTTGGCTTAGTTCAGGGTAGATGAGAGTGAACTTTGATTTTCTTTAATAATTTTTTAGCAACTCCATGGCTAAAATAACTACAAACCTTTCATACACTAAAAAAAACATGTACAGGGCTGCAAAAATCTGTCAGTGCATTTGCAGGAAGAACAAACAGCATCTAATGTAAGTATAATGGAATTTGGAGTGACACCCAGGCTGTGAGCAGCCTTATGTTGTCATGCCTGGTGTGCAGAATATCAAAAACTCTTTCAAGAACTCAAGTTTGTTTTTCATCAGGATGTTTCTCTTTATGTTCTTCTGTGAGCAATGCATGAACCACCAATGCTAAAAAGGACATTTGTTTTGCAAGTGCAGCTCTGCCACTATTCTGGACTTGCATTGGTCCACTAAATCTCACCTCCAAAAACAAAATGTCAGATGATGAGGGAGGCCTCTAGTATTTAATGTTACATTACTTTCCAGAAGCAATTAATGAAACGAAAAGAATCTTTACAGTCAATATTGCTTATAAGCGGAGTAGGTGACAGTTGCTATCCTGATTTGGAAGACAAAAGCAGAGAGGAAAAGTGGTTTTCTGTATAGATCAGTGCACTCTGTGAGTCCACAAGCCTCTAATACAGTCCTCATCTTATTAAGCTTATTTTGCAGGGAAATCAGCCACTAGTTACAAATCTTAACATCTTAGTTAGGCAATAATATATTCCCTGTCATGACACTAATAAACTAACATTATATATTAAAGGCCTTCTCTTTGCTTCCAATACAGATGGAGTTTAGGGGGGAACCTGCTTTACAATGCTGACAAATCCTGGAAAAAAAGATTACCCATTTAAGGGGTTTGTTGCAAGATCAAAACACAGATTGGATAAAATTTAACTCAAATTTCTGTGAAACAAAAAAAAATTATAGATTTTAATATACAGTCAGGTAAAAACATGGACTTTCTTTTTGTATTGGTAAGTTTTTTGAACTGAATGTTGAAATGGATTAATTGTGCCTGCCTCCGAGAGTAATGAATGTCTCATTGCATTTTTAGGGATTGTGTTTTCTGAGAATGTCTTCTGTCTGTCTCCTAACATCTTTTTTGAGATATTTGACCTCAGAACAGCCAGATTTGGGGGCAGGAGGTAACTTCATTCTTCCAGCTTTTGGATTTTTTAAGGATATCTTGCTTTTTATTTAAAAATTGTAACTTTAGGGCATTTTCAAAGCAAGTGACATGCTATGTTATTTAGTTATGAGGATCTACATGTGAACAGTCCACAATTATCTAAATAAAGCCTATTAAGCTAGGGGAGAGAAATTAATCTCTCTGCAAAAGTGCAGGAAATCAACTCATTACCAAAGCAGCCATGTTCTAAGGAGGCAGGTCAAATGATAATAAATTTTTCACTAGGTTTTTATAGATGGCTGTCTTTATCCTAAATGTGCAAAGGAAAGGTGGAAAAATATCACTTAGACTGTGTCTATGATCACCACCTAGAATAAGGAATTTAGCTGCCAGAGTTCAGCCACCAATTAGGGAAGATAAATAGAACCATCGTCATAATAACAAGAACACAGGGACAAAGATGAAATAAAAGAGCGGAAGTTGGCTACATTTTGTAGTGGAGGCTATAAAAGGCTACAGTATGATCTGAAAAGGAGTTGGATCTGCCAACCTTACTGTTTTTCACTGAGCTTCATCTTTTTACTGTTCTGTTTCTCATTGACACATTAGCTGCTGCACCAATACATCACATGCACATGGCTAAGTCAATCCTGAATTAGATGAGCCATGGAAAACCATAGAACCTGCCAACAGAAAAGAGATTTAGCCAAATATTTCTAAGTAAAGCCTGAGTATGCTCAAACTGCCAAGGAGCAGCATTTGCAAAGACAGCGGGGAGGTAGACGGACCCACCCTGCAGTGATCTAATCAACTGATCTTAAACCTTTGCTTGTCTGACACTTCTTGCTCATAATACCATAGAATGAAGATTGTACAGGAATGAGTTGTGTTTAAAAAATCAAGTCCTTTAATTATTGAAGGGACTAAAATGAAAGATAGAAGGTCTTTGAGGCATGTTGTGGATTTCAGATGGTTACAGAATAGGCCTCAGTATTACACCAGGTCTAAATAAAGATGCTCTTCTAAACAAAACAAAAAAAGTGATTGTTTTTCTCATCCTGTCCTACATAAGTGCTTCACCCATTTTTACCGCCAGCATAAGGTAAATGTGATATGACACGTAACTTTTTTTGATCAACCACAAAGAAGTTTTCCAGCATCTATGGAGCTCAGCTAGTAAGCACAATTTATAAAACAATGAATGACTAACCCCTGTAACCATTTTAATGACCCTAAAATAAAGTGCTTAGAGCAACATCTGTCTCAGCAGCTGGGTTCTCTGCATGAGTGGGCAGAGCGACACATTGGGACAAATTCTGTTCTCCCTTTTGACAGAAACAATTGCAGCAGATCATTTTTATCGTAATCAATTTAGGTACAGTTTCTTGGAAACCATCTGTGTAGTGTTCATAGATTGTGCTTAAGAATTTAAATGTGTGTATTTTTGGTTGCTTGATGTAGCATCTGCTAATGACCACATAAGTTCCACTTTTTATGCATAAAGCTGTTTCCTTGTAAAGGGATTAGTAGAATGACTACTTGATTTTATCCTTTTAACTACCCAATAAGCTGTCGCAGCTTGAATGACATCCGCCACAGAGTGTAAGTTACAGAATTAATTGCATTTTTGAGCTGGAGTTGAAGCCATAAGGATAACAAAGCATTAGCAAAACATTTTATTACATTTCTCTCTCAAGTTAGTAATTTAAAATTAATACAGGTTTTGTGTGAGCATTTTAAACTAAAGAGGAAAAAATGTCTTTTTAGATAAGAGATACATTTTCAATTCCTTGCTGGTTTTCATGTCGTCCTTTATAAGGTTTTTTAATTTACTAACGTTCTAAACAAGTGGAATAGCTAAAGAGCAAAACCATATTTTATTTCCCAGGGTTATTTGAGAATTGTCTGAAAAGACAATGATTTTGAAAATGTATTGGGAAGGGCATTCTTCTTGAAAGAACATCAAACTTTTGTTAAAGAATAATGATGAAAGTCAGGTATGATTCTTTTTCTGGTTTCACACAACATTTAATATCTTATTAAGACATTATCATTAATACTTCTATGATTTCATATGTGTAGCACGTAAAATCCATACACCAGCCCTGCACTATGCTAATGGGTGCAGATGTGGGTGCTGTAACTGCACATCGGAGACTGGGATTCGAAGAACACTTGCTTAGAGGAGAAATACCAAAGAAAAACTCAGAGGAATTAAACAGAGCACTTTAGAAGATAGATATTTAATGTTTAAAAGGCATTTGTTGATGGAGTTCTGGGATGCTCTTACCCAAACTGGAAATACAGGGCTACTTTTCAAAATAATTAAAGAAAAAAACAGCCCTTTCCTCAAGGACTGGGGAAAACTATTCCAAACAGTTCTGTGGAAATTTCCAACAGCTACTCAGCCAGGTGAGTGCATAACACAAGAGCTGGTGTGTATGTGCGTTTACAAGACACACATCAGATGTTTTATATTCAAAGTCCAAAACAAGGCTAAGTTACCAGTTAATTTTCCCTGTGGTGATGAATGGACAACATCTGAAAAGAATTTATATGTTTCAAGGAAATACGTTCTCCTCTGCTTGTGAGAATTTATTGGATTCACTTCAGTTACAAACAGGAAGGAAAAGGATGCAACGTATTGTTATGCTCCCGAAACTAGCTAAGAGTCAGAAAGCAGGAGAGGCATGATAATAAAACATGAGCAACAGAAGGTTTTAAGGCTGCATTGGAGATGAAGGAGTGATTTAATGTATTTATTAATTATCCAGAAATGGGGTCAAGTAGTGAGATAGTAACATTTTCAGATAACATGAATTTATTTAGGTTTTATTCACATCCAGAGGGACAGTGAAGAATTTCAGGAAGTATAAGCCACACTAAACTAATACAGTGGCAGATTAGCACACTTGATTACATTTGAAGGCGGCCGATTGAAAACGTATAAAAGGGGTGAAAACAGATAATGTGCAATTAAACTTCATAAATCACTGACAATAGATACAACTAAGGCCAGGAGTTTAGCAGAAGTCAGTGGGGAACTAGACATTTGTACGAATATTGAGAATACACTGAGTTATAATAGCGAATGCTAAAAATAGATGATAGAAAGGAACGTAAACCTCATGTTCAGGGTTTTAAGCCAACTTCTAACTATTAGGAATGAAGACAAGAGAATTTCATAAGTGAGTCAATGTCTTCCTGATGACAACTGTGAGACCTGTTGCACTCACCTCTGGATGCAGGGCCATGGAGAGGAAGCACAGAGCAAATGGTGCCTCAAGACTGATCCAGCCTGGAAAGCCTTATATTCCTCTGAATCAACATTCTCTGCACTGCACTGTATCCTGAAACAAGCCTTCCTCCCGGGATTTGGAGATATTCAATCTATGCTGTAAGGGTTCCTAGACAAACTGGATTTGCAATAAGTTTGTAGAAATTTTTTCAAGTTCCAAGGAGCTCATGGAACAGGGCCATGCTGTACATCTTATAGGAAGAGGATTAGGCTAGCAAGTCTCAAATGAAGAGATGAAGTTATCTCAAATGTGCCTTATAGGATCTCTGTGTGATCAAGAGCCAGGCTAAACACACAAACATAGCCCATAACAAGCTCAGAAAGGCTCCATGGAATAATCCGCTTCCACAGCCCAACAGGCCACTGCAGAAAAAATTTGATAATTAGAAGTGTCTGTGTCAGTAGAAAGGTCATGTCTACAGACAGTTTTAACTTTTAGGTGAATATTCGTTACTAGATTTCTTTAAAGGTTGCTTTTTTGTATTATTATTATTCTTTTTTATCTTCAACATAAAGAGAAAATGCAGATATAAGGCTAACCATTAGCAGCAGAGGAGTCTGATGGTATGGGAAAACAACTAGGTTCATAGCAAACCATCTAGTCTGTGGGAATTAGTTGTGTACCAGGGAGCTTACACTTACATTTCAATGGAAGGTGGTTAATCTGTTTTACCAGTGCTCTGCTGTAAGATTTTGCATTGAAGCATCCACTAAAGCAACAATGAATGCCGACAGGCTTTAAAATTATACCATAGCTCACCTTGCTGTAACTATTCTCATGTGCCAGTGCACTAACTCTGTCCAGAAATGGGTGAAAAGCTTTTTGTAGCTGTGATCTGTATCATGGAAATAAATTCATTCTCCTATCAGATTTCTGGGGTAGCACAGGATATGAATTTGATATGTTCCTTATCTGAGCTGCTTTATTCATCTCTGCTGCATAATTAGTGCCCTTTGTGTGAGGAACACAAGGCTATCATATAAAATATTCCCCTGTTAAAAGACAGAAAATGTTAACTGCAGAAATAGCTGCAGAAATGTCTCAGAAGCATCTTCTGTCGGTAAATGGTTAGACCAAATGCTACTACCATTTTAAACATTAAACATCCTATATATGTTGAATGCATAAAACCACACCAAGGTACAGAGTCTTTTACTATATTCGTCTACATTTTTGCACTGTGATTCAGAGGAAGATTTGTTTTCTCCCAAATGATGCCATTCAGCCTTACAGCCCTGAAAGATTTAATCACAGCCTGTTATCATTAGCTGGTGTTTCCAGTGTATTCAAAATACCACAGGGTGGATGCTAGTACTATACAGCAGCATATCTTTCTTCCATTCCCTGCAAGCATATCAATCTATTGCTCAACAAACAAGGAACTGTGCCAAAAGAAACCCTGTTAAAAGATGGGTGCACAGCAGTGGTAGGTAAAGGACATCATTTGAAGTTAAACAAAGCAGTAGTGTACTCAAGAGGATAAATTATTTGCTTTAATAATAATAGCACTATGCACAGATTAGAAACCTAATTTGGCATGAATCAACAATAATGCTAAAACCATTCTCATGATCTCTCATCTGGTTTTCCATATGAACAGTGCCTTGGAAACAATAAATAATGACCCGTATTGTACACTTTACTACACGTTTTAGCGGCGCATTTATTGAAACAATGGTAATTTTGATTAGATCGCCTCCACAAGCTCTTGATGGATCTCATAATACCTATTTTCTCTGTGTTTTTAAAAAATGGGTCTACAGCCCACAGTGTTTTGCTTATTTTTTTTTTGGTCTCACAAGAAAGCTTCCTTGCCTTTCCCAGTGGTAGCTGGATGAATTTTTCCAGGAGAAAATTAAAAAAACACTGTACAGTTTGAATTCCTCCTTCCTTTCCCTTTCCCTTCAACCACAGTACCTAT
The DNA here is from genome assembly GCA_033628505.1 of Tringa tobata. Lineage (NCBI taxonomy): Eukaryota > Metazoa > Chordata > Aves > Charadriiformes > Scolopacidae > Tringa > Tringa tobata. The sequence continues at coordinate 4,422,895 of JAHREE010000215.1, forward strand.
ATTTTTCAGTCACAGACAGAGATGTTTGTTGTCTGCTCTCAACTTTTGCTACCTTGCCTCCTCACTTCATTTCTATGGCTCTGCCTGATCCCATTTTCTGTACTCCAGCATGGCTACTCTCACCCTTCACTACTTTATCATAGGAACTCTCCCTCTACCTGGTACTTCTTTCCTTTCACAATAAAAGCATTCTTCAGTTTCTCCTTGCTTAATAAATTTTAATGCATACAAAAATAAATTTAAAAAACTGTCAAGTGAACTCCCCTGCTTCTCCAACTGTTATTCTCACTGTCGTCTTTGTTTTTTAAATTGCAAAATATATTCTTAACATTAATTGTGAAGATTTGTTCTCACTATGTTTTTTAATCTCCAACTCCCTTTCTCTTCTCTCCCCACTTTCAATTTCTGCACTTTACAGAATCTTCTCTTAACAAAGTTTCTCATATTTTTGACCTTTTAGCCAAAACTCCACTGGAATATTTCATCTTCACCCGGACCCTGACCTGATCTCAGTCCTTACCTTTCTCTTACCTGATAATTCTCTCTCTCAAAGTCTTACCATCACTTGGCATCCATGACTTAATTTCCTATATTTCTCCTCTTAAACTTTTTATTTGTCCTATATGATTTTTTTTCCTCTAGAGTCCCACCTCCATGGCAGCCACCTTCATCCCCCTGTAAAGGACAACAAACCATTATAGGTTCCTTCCTTCCTTCCTCACCTCACCTCACCTCACCTCACCTCACCTCACCTCACCTCACCTCACCTCACCTCACCTCACCTCACCAGCTAATTCAAATATATGTTCAACAGCTGTTTCTATGCAAAGATATGCTTAGACCACAGTCCTGTTCACACTAAAACCTCATCTGGAGCAGCTCTTTGTGTATCCCTACTTCATCTTTCTGTTTCCAACTCCCACAAGCCCTCTCCACTATTTTTTTCTCAATCATGGTCTCCACCATCCCTCAATCAATAAAATAAAATACATCCTTTAAAGACTTCATCCCAGAAGATGCGTTTAATGCATGTGTATTAAATATAAACTACTAATTAGCAGGTCTATAGTGGAGAAACCATTAGTTGGTACAAATACTAGAAATATTTGTGATTAGTGCAGTGATTGTAGGACACTAAGATACAGTTGAATCTGTGACACATTATAGCTATGTTTCCCTAAAGAAAAAAGCCATTGCTTCTCTGAATAGAAAATCTTGTTTGCTAATAGCTAGTCATAACAAATTTATCCCAGACTTTTGATTTTGTAAAAAAGCAACTATAATAAAAATGCTTCAGATGTTCTTTACAGAAGCCCTCTGAAAAGAATAAACAGAAGAGCCAGCAGTGCTCTCTACCAGAAAATCTGAACATGAACTTTATTAATATTCTTAATAACCAGAAAGCAATTAGTGGAGTTCCATAGTTACATTGGAATAATTACTGTTAAATGGAAATAATACTTTTTTTTTCTTGAAGTTCTATACCCTCATTTTGTAGCTGGAAAATACACATAAGAACATTGTGCACAGACCCTCAGTAGAAAACTGGGTGATTGTCTGTGCCTGCATTCATTTGTAGACAGCATAGCCAAGGGTCATTAGTTTAATAGGATATTGGTTTTTTCTGTCTCTCTAAAACGTCTGTTGAAACATCCTCCCAGGAGCCAAATTGAGGAGGTGAGGAAATAAACAGCAACTGACAGCTTTGATCACTGACAGCCAGAGATCCATTCCATCCAGAAAGTACCATACCGTACCGTACCATAGGAATCAGAAACAGCATTCGGAGAGCAAGGAAGTAATGACCGTGCAAACGATGCTGTCCAATGCCTGAGGTAAGCACACTCTGAATAGAGGACACATGGGAAGAAGACCATATAGAGGACCACAGACAAAAAGGAAGCACAGGCAGGCAATTTATGGGTCATGCAATGAGGGAGATGATACCCACAGGAGTGAATATCTGTGGTGGAAAGAGGTTAGGAAGATTAAGAAGGAACTGATGGGTTACATACACGCATGGGTTAAAAGGTGAAGAAAGCATTTTACCAATAACTTCCTCGTTTAAATGAGAGTGGTGGATAGTATTTGAGTGATTTCTTTTGGTATTTGATTTACCAATTATCTTTTTCAGCCAGCGACATAGTTTGAGCTCCAGTATGATGCCTATGTGTCTGTGGAGAGATATAAAAGGGATTGATTGCTGCAGAACTTGTTGCCTTCCCTACAGCGATGTGCTGAAGGGGAGAGTTCAGGGGCAGCTGGGAGAGATTTATGGTTGTTATAATTTCACTGACAAACTGAAGGTAAAACTGGGATGATTCCCCTTCCTCTGATAAAATTCTACCTTTTTCTAGGTAGTACTGAATAATCTCTGCCAGAGATGAGTCACCTGTCAGGGATGTGAAATGATGAGGAAGAACCTTTTCAGGACATCAGAATGGGTTGTTTTGCATTGAAGGTAGGTATTTCCAAAGTGTTTCGCATAGAGATATATCTGGAAGCCTTCAGCTGGTTTTACTCTCATCATTAATTACAATCAGAGAGATCAAACTATACCATAAATACATATCAAAATATATCAATTGTATATCAAAAGTAGTCTTTTCTTCAAGTATGGACTTAAAGTCTAAGCTTCTCTGACAACTTCTGCTCACTCTTTTCTCCCCATTGTTAGGAGTAAGTGGGTTTGTTGAGCCAGGAAAAGGATCTTATAATTCGGAATATTTCATCTTTTTTCCTCTACATAAAGCATCTTCTTCAAATGTAGTATTAAAACCTGAATAAATGTGGGAGGTTTGTGTTGAAAATTTGTATATTAAAACATCAGTAGCATATCACAGCTTTGCTATGTTATACCTTCATGGATGAGAACTGATTTCCTGAAGCATAAGCATAGGTATTATTTAAATCTGGTATTTTACACTGTTCTGGGTTGCTTTGCTCTGTTTTGAGAGAGCTTCCTCGCTTTCAAGAAACCTCTCAACACAATTGACTCGGGTCACAGTCTTCTAATGTATTTTTAGGAAGGACTTCTGGTCTTTCTGCCTCAGATGGTGGCCCACTGAACATCCAGGGCAGAGTATTTCCCCTGGAAGAGAGGAGGAGTAGCCATTCATGCATCAAAAGCAGAGCAAACAGCTGAAAGCCATCTCCTGCTCCTGACACACTCCACATATGGAGCAAAGCTGCCAATGTCACCTGTGGGAGGGAGCGTGGGCACTTTCCCTCACCTCCTTGAAAACATCTCCTTTCTCTGGCAGCAGCAGCACCAGCCAAATGTCTGTGTCAGGCTGCAGCTGTGAGGGGAAGGATGTCACATGCTCTGTTGGAGGGCCCAAAAATCTCCATCTGGCCCTCATTGTTGCTAGGATTAGGCCACCCTTGCCTTACATAATTAAGATATAAGTAAACAAATATAGAAGCAGCACAAATGTAGCAATAAATGACTGTCTAAATAGCATGATAATTCGCTTCTAAATGCATTATTTTTATAATATACAGCTATATTTACTTAAGGGTCCTAACATACAGAAGATTGTAAATGAGCTATTGGGGAGGATGAAATTTCATTTCTTCAGGATTAAGAAAAGTAGACCCCAAACATTACCATCAAGCTTAGAAGCAATTACATAGAACCACACAAATATTACATGGCAAAAACCTTACTTCTGTTTTATTGTATCTTATAAATACTAATTGCTCGTGACTTTAAATATGCTTGGCTTCTCTGCTTCTTATTTTTCACTGTTTTGCTTGCTTCTCTTTATTTTAGTTTTAACCTGATCTTACCTCTCTCTGCTGCTCAACTCATTTTACTCATGGAGGGAAGTCCACAATTATCCTATGAAATAAATACCAAAATAAGCGATGACCTGGAAAATGATGAGCCATCAACTGCGCCTTACTTCTCATTATTTGGCTCATGTTTCTGTAAATGAAATAAAAATAACTCCTTCCTCAGCCACATTTAAGTGCTATATACAGTTTTTTCACCAAACCTGCCCTTCTTTGCAGGATGCTTCGTGGCTGTGGTTTGGAGGATACAGCCCAGAATACAAATAATCCCCATTCCTGGAAGAACTGCAGAGTAACCGTCCACCAGAGCTGCCCATATACTTTTGTATTTCCCACAACTCTGCCAGTGGGGAAACAGTTTCAGACTGCTGACATCCCGCAAAACTGCACTGTGTGTGCATTATGAAATGATCCTGAAAATGTGGAGCTGATGCTTGACGTAGCATACACCTGCATATTTGGGGAACAGAAAGCCTTCCTGTCCTTGAGTGTGCCCACATCCTGTGCAGGTGCCTGGAGAGAGACGCATATACAACTGATCTTCTCCAGGGAGGCTGGAAAATTAGCTCTGATGGAGAAGTTTGCAGTAGATACGGCTCATCTTCAGCTGATAGAGCCACCTCTTATGCACTGCGACTGATTTGGGGATCTAGCCTATTGCTTTCTTTCACCCTTCGTCTAACACAGAAATGGTTTCTAGCACTACTTATTGCTCAGATCAATGTCAAAATGCAAAGTAAAAAAGCTGAAGGTCAATTACTTGATTATGTCTAAAAATAATCCCCTTTGAGCCCCTGAGTTTGTGAAGGAAGTCTGACTGCTAGCTACTATTAGGTGAAGGACTGAGGCTGACAAGGTTAAAATGTACTTCAGTCACTGAAGCCTGACAAAAAAGCCACCTTTGCCTTAAGAAGGGGACAACCTCTTGGAGGTTGAATCCAGAAGGATTTATGCAATCTTATTTCTCGAAATAAGGATCACAGGATCACCCATAGTGTTCACTAATATATGAAAACACACAATGGGGATGACGCTGTTAAAACATTAGTTATTACCCTGCTGTCATTAGACTGACTCATTATCTCCTGGTCAGTGCTGGAGTTTTCAGGAGACATATTTTTCCCCAGGGAGGCAATACAGCCCTTGTGTTGCTGTGTTCAAAAAGCAAGGAGGGTTTTCTCTAGTACTAAGCAAGGTTCCTCTTAAACAAAATGATACTGTATTGTCTATGTTTCTGTAGCAGTGACCAAGTAGCTGATGGGTTCCTTGCCACTTTATCTGGGTCCTGAAGGTAGTGCCACGCTACTGGTATCATTGTCCTGCTGGACCTCATGTTAGGAATGTCGATAACTCACCAAGTTCCTGCAAAAAGACAGGAGACACAACAGGCCACAGAGAGCGAGAAGACTACCCACTTGGGTGAAGACTCCTGTTCACCAGGGACTTGGAGAAAGGTAAGGCCAAGGAAGTCCTTCACATTGTGAGATCCTGAGAGGGACACGTCACTATCTCTCTGTCACCTCTGTGCAAACCTGCAGCACCCTGTAAACCCCACAAAGGAGCCTGTGACTGTTAGTTATTAGTTCCAGTTCCATCAGGCCTTAATTATTTCTACAACTGGGCCACTAAAATAGTAGCATTTTCAGTATTTCTGTAAGTGCTTAGAAAGAACCTCATTGTTAAAGGTATCTCATAAAAACAAATATGATTTTTTCTTTTTCCCCAGAAAGTGTTGAGGGGATGGCATAGGGAATAGAGTGAAGCTTATCATTAAAAGAGCTAGCAAATGCCCCATCTGAAACCCAGGTGGGTTTGGCAGATGGATATAAAGTAGTAAATGGAATATATCAGTAGAGTGTGCAAGCTGGTGAGAGCTAACTGCCTGAGTTATTTTTGTTCAGTTGAGCCGATTGCTATTTTCTATAATGATAAGTGAATTTGGTCTTCCAGATTTTAAATTGGTATATTTTTCTGAATTTTCCTCATTTCTGAAAAAATAAAAGAACCATTTAGAAAGTAATGTAACCAGGTCAAAAAAAAAAAAAAGTGTAGAAGTATAAAAGACTATTTTTATTGTATATACAAAAATGTATATTTAAAGTTGCAACATATTATATATTTCTGAATGCATACTGAATAGACATTTTATTATCAGATTTACAGATCTGGTAAGAACTTTCAGTCATGTGCAGAAGAGTACTATAAAAAGCACAATCCACCTGTACTGCCATAAAAAAGCATCTCTGAGATGGAAAATCCTCACTTTTTGATTTTTTGATTTTTTTTCCCCACTGGGCTAGCATTCAGCTTTTAGAACAGCAATTTCCTTATATATTCATAGTAAGTGACAGTAACCTATCTGAAGTACATGTCACATAAAAATGAGAAAAAAATACAACCATGTAAATAAGTTATCATGTTCTATCTTTCTCTCTTGTCTCTGACATCTTCCTGTACTCAGGTACCTGTTATTTTCATTTGCACAATTTTGGCTTTGCCATTTCCTGATGCAAAGGATTATAAGCTCCAAAAATTGGACAACTGTTAGATGATTTGCTAAAATGGAAGAGCCACTAATGGCAGTTCAGAAGATTTCACATATAGGATATCTATGCGCATATCTGCATACCCTTGTCAGCCTGGGGATTGAGACAGCTCGTTACCACATCCCAGTCCCGGATGTATCCTAGAATCATTTGGTTTCTGTTTATAGCTTGTTTTCTTTTCAACTCATGCCTACCTTTACTGTGTGCTGCAAGGCACTAGAGTCACACAGCAAAGCTTAGGGATTTGGGAAGGGCTTCTCCATGATTTCTTCAGGGTCAGCAGAATGGAGCGCAGGTTTTGGACTGAGCTGTCTGCTTGTTCATTTAATAAAATACCATCCTGCAAATGAGTCTTGTGTTTGAGCATCAAATGCCCAGTATGAACTCCTCTTTAGTGACAAAACCCGTGAAAACAGTCTTGCTGTGTTCCAAGGCTGTTAGCACGTGATGATTTGACTGTTCATACTGATATGTATTGCCTTACTTCTGAACTCTCCAGTCAGCCAGAATGCATACAGGGACTGCCAGTCCTCTGCCTCTTGGTTCCCAGTCTTCTTTCAATACCCCGAGACAGTAGGGTTTTAAGGCAATTAACACAGATTCCAAAACTTCCTTTAGAAACGTGGGAGAAGAGAACAATCCCATGCTAAATTCCAAAGTCTGTTGCTGCTGGAGAGTGCCTTTGCCCGCTTTATGCTTCCCTCTGAATTCAAGCACAGCTTTTGTCTGTTCCAGGAGGCACTGAAGCAGAGACTTCACAGAATTCCAATCAGTGCTTCTTGTGGCAAGTTATCTCCCACTGTAGCCTGAAACAGGAGACTTCTAGCCCTGCTTGAGTGGCTAAATTGGCCATAGATTTTTTTATACCATACATAACTCCATTTCAAAACTCCATTATAAAGAAGGCAATTAGTGACCAGGAAGTTTCAACAGTTTACACACTATGGCAATACAATAACAACTATAGTATTTCGGACTTTTTTTAGCTAGCAAGTTGGGCTTAAGTTTTTGGTTTTTTTTCCATAGTGGCATAATTGTTAAAGAGAAAGATGGTTGAATGGTGAATTATGCATATTCATAATAGGTTTTTTTGTCCTGCAACATGGTGTCTTCACTGTGGATTCTGTCATAACTTTTCTAACGCTGAATTCTGTTTGTTATTTGCTATTGTTATTGTTGTATTTGTTATTTGCTATTTGTTATTGTTGCATTTAATGGGTATACAAACAACATTCAATATATGGACATGAGGCAGAAATGACTCTAGCATATTTGGAGGTGGGAGATAAAGAGCAAATAATTGTGGTAGCAAACTTGTACAGTTGCTTCAACACACAAAAGGCACAAGTGACTCTTTAAAGTTTCTAGAGGTGGTGCTTCCAAAATTTGCGATGGGAAACAATAGAGCTCCTGCTGATACTAAAGTATTCAGGATGACTAAATTCACTTGTTTACTTGAAACCAGAGCTGATAAATCTTACACTTCCCCTTCTCCTGCAAGGTTCTTTCTTACTTCCAAAAATTATGAGGCGTTTAAAGAAATCCAGGCTCAGAAAATGAAGTCAGACCTCAATTATTGTTATATCTATGGATCCTACTATCTCTGTTCATAGTGTGACATTATCATAGGATCCTGCAGGGTAACAGATTTTATGCCAATGCACCACAGGATACACCCCCCATTCTCTTCTCAGCAATGTTTCTGTGCCAAAATGAAATGAAACATGTTAATGTTTCTTACCAAACTTTCTGATCCTGCGACAGTGTTTTGCAAATCAGATATATGTTCTCTGAAGATGTCTTCTTTCAGAAGAAAAATTCTCCTTTCCTGGCATTGCTTGGACATGGAAGAATTGACATTCCAACATTCGTAGTAAGGATACAATATAATTCCTTTCAATGTAATACTTTCAAGGTTTGTGGTTTTGCTCCAGTAATTAATAAAACACAGACTAGACATATTACCTTGACTACTGAAATCTGCTACCCATGTGAGCTGCAACTATTACATGGAAAATTTGATGGTTCATGTTTGTATCTGCAGGCCATTGTCTGAGAGTCCTCACCATTAATGGGAACCAACTAGCTCTACACTGAAGACATTAAATGTGAAACAGGCCTCCTCTCAAGGAAGCAGTGGGGGGTCCTGACTACGTATAGTCAGATCTAATGGTTCAATACCTTTCCACTTACATGTCCATCCTTTAAGCCAGCTTAATCTGATACAAGTGTTTTTTCTTTCTTTCTTCCAAGAGTTTTCCATGGCTTTGAGTATAGAAAAGTGGGAAATAAAAAGCAAAATGGTCTGAAGATCATATATCCTTAAGAGTACTGATTTCCTTTTCAGTATAAGATAAGAGAATCAGTAATCTGTTAACCCATTTCTATCCATCCATCCATCCATCCATCCATCCATCCATCCATCCATCCATCCTTTTCTTCTCATACAAAGATAAGGCAATGGCTTGATGATATGTTGTTTACATCAGCAGCTTGGGCTCAGGGTACACCGACCTTCCCTGTGCACCATAGACCTGTCCTTCAGCGATGTCAGCTCATTTGCAGCTCACACTGTGCCAAATCAGGGAAGAGTTCTGGCTTTAAAAAACAACAATGCCATAACACAGAAATTTTGAGGGGGCTTTTTTTAAAGCCAGATCAGTTCCCTCTTCCACATCAGTGATATTCACTCATTATTATGTTAGAATGGGGACAGCACAACTCATTCAAGGCAGTGCAGTGGCAAAGCAGCACCCAACATTAAAATTAAAATGCCAGTAACAGATTAAACCTGATGTTCATTTCTAGCAGTGGAACAATTCTTAAACTCATTTTTAAAAATAGGCACTTTGTTTTCTATGCATAAGAAGGAAATGCCTGCATTTCTTTTTTTCTCAGGGTACCCGAGGCTCAATGTAAGGATGCTCAGATACTTTGAGTGGAGCACAGATGTCTAAGACAGGCAATGTTTGTAGCACTTCCTTTCCAGGGTGTATTTAAGACTGAACACGCAGAAAACAGTATATAACAGCTCAGATACATAAGCAGAACAGTTACCATCAGTACAGGTGCTCCCCCATTAAGTCTCTGTTTCTCAGAGAAAGATGTTCAATCCTGGGTGGTTAACTCTTCTTTTGTACTAGTCATCTACATTACTGAAGCATCACAGAGTCCAATTTATACTTCAGCTGACCTCATTTGAATTAATACAATTACTTTAGAGATTACTTTGGTCTACGTAGTTATTTATAGCTGTCAGGTTTCATGTAGAAAACCTCTGCACTGTAAGAAACAGGCCACCAACAAAATAAATTTGCTAAGTATATTAAAAAGTTGTTTTCCTTTCCCCAGGGATAAACAAAGAATTGCAACCAAGGAGAAGTCACTGCATAATCAGTCACTTACCAGCTATCACCTAAGGATGGTGAGTTTGTAATACTTATTCAGAACATGAGGAAAAGTACAGTACTCTTAGATATATGGGAACTGCTGGCAAATGCTACATTTTTAAGTGGTATATGTATGTTCCTTATTATAAATATTGTATCCAAATGTGGAAGAGCATAGAGAGTGGTTTGAACACATGGAATGTATTTTAACACTTTCAGCCATTCAGCTAGATGCCTTAGCTAGGTACACCTTTTTCTCATGAAAAAAAAAAAAACCCAACCAAAAAAAAAAACCCCAAAAACCCAACCCAGAACAGAAAAGGTCTTTATACCAGCAGTTACAGCACTGATTTGGTATGTGGAAGGGTTCAAGTCTCAAGTTCAGTGTATCTTATCATTTTACAAAGCAGAACAGTTCCTGGAGGAGACAAAGATAGAGATCCAGGTGAAGAATTTGCCAGTCTGGTTCATAAATACACGGCTCAGATGTTGATGACTGACACTTGAATCTGTGCTTCACATCATGTTCAGATGTGATATGAAAAAAAGATTTCACTTTTTAGGTGAATTCCTTAACTTACTCATCAAATTGGGGCTGGGTGGACACATCTTCCACATGCTTTTTCCTGTGGTCCCAGCAGGTAAAGATGCTGTGAGGAAATTTCAGTGTTCAGGGCAGCTCTGTTCTGTAGGATACAATGTCTGGCCACCCTTTTGACCAGGTTACAGTGACAATAACTTAATCTTATCAAGATTTTAATGGTTATGTATACACACATTGGCAGAAATTTAGGCATGCAGGTTGAGTTACGCAGTAGAACCAATGTGCTCCACAGCGTGCTCCTGAGTCTCATCCCATGAATATCCAAGATGAGGGATCCACTGGAATATTTAATGCTTCCCTCCTGGCCTGAGACCTGTGTTTTCACAGCAAGGAGCCAGGTATTGGAGAGAGATATGCAAGAAGCAGACCCAGGTGCCCTTCTGATGCTGCCAGGATGCCAAGTCAAATTTAGGAAACATTCCCAGATTTCACAATTTAGGCATAGTCCTTGCCCTCAGGGGGGAAAAAAGATTCTGACAGACTTAGTGTTGATGCCTAAGCTCCTTTCCCATGTAGGGAACCCACAGCAGTGGCCCCATACTATTTGTAGCTGGGCAATGCAATTACTGACAGCCACGCCACTCGCACCACCACGCAGACTCGGTTTGTCCAGTCACATCAGAGAAGTCTCAGTAGCAAATGAAATTGATAGCATCATCACAGTGTTGAAATACCTTACTTGCACCAGAATTTCTGTGGGTAGTGCCATTCTGTTAGACCTTCCCTGCTCATTCCAGGTATTTTAGCTCAGCTCTCTAGTCTTTTTATCTAATAGATAGTTAAAAATCAACTCTAAATATAGTGTAGTGTAACTGTGTAATGATATGTTTATGTTCAGCTAGGGGAAAAAAAGTAAGTGAAAAGAGTAACAGTTAACAGTGTCACCTCCTGTTGTGCCCAAACTGTGAGATGCAGAAACTGGAGACAGCCTGCATAAAATTAACAAATAGCTGATCCATGGAACCATATATTCAAACCTGTCTACAAAAGGCTCCTCTCCCCCTGTTCTCCTACTAGATCAAATTGTATTACAACTGAATATGACAAAAATATTCTAACAATGCAAAGTAAATACCTGGAACTATTTAAAACAGGTAATTTTAAAGAATTTTTAACCATTTACCACTCATTTTAACTACAATAAAGCTATTAAAGAATGAGGATGGATAAAGCTGTTTTATTGCATCTGTGTTGGAAAAATTAGAAGCTCCCTAGAGGTTAACAATTGACTGAAGGGTGGTGCAGTTTAAGTTTCTTTTTCCTTTTTTAAATTTTTAATTAGTTTATCATTACACAAGGTATCTGTGAGTTTAATTTCTCACAATGTCTCCTGCAAACTGTACCAACAGAAAGACAGAAATAGGTTCAAACCACAGACTTCGAATCTGGATTTTAGACACATAAAATCTGGCGTTTTGATATAGATTTTGACACAGATAAAAAGACATTTCCAAAACTGATCTTCAGAGGAATTAGTTTTGTAACACTGACAGCCTCATAACCTAGGAGTATCCCAATCCAGGGATTTTGTTTAGTGTCTATTTCTGCCTATTCTCGTTTTTAATTTCTAAAGACTTTGTAAAGATCAGAACCTAGTGGATTTCAGTCCAGAACCTGCCAATACTTTAATAATGCTATCTTCATTAGCAATGGCCAAAGAGTGCTCTGCACAAAATTTATTATGAAAAATTTTAGGGGAAATATGTTCAAATTTTTGTATCATTTTTCTCATTTATTTATGACCATTGTTGGATGTACGGGACCCTGTTCAGCCATTCCTATGCATAGCATACTTTGCCATTAAATGAGACAATGAGACCCTCTCATTAGAGTATGGATCTAAGTAAAGGATCCCATTTTCTGGAGCCAATTGCCTGAAAAAAAATCAGCTGGGTGATACTATAGGTGAACCGATCTGACATAAAGCCTCGTACACTCTTTGTATCTGCCGTCCAAATACCGAGTTGAGGGAAAGGCTCAAAGAAAACTTTCTCCCAAATCAAGCTGGCATCTCTTAGGTCAAGGCCTGTCATCCATTTCAATGGCCAAATGCTCTCTTTGTAAATCTGAAAGTCTTGAAGCTAATCTGGGTCTAAACCTTTGTGGATTCATAAAAATCATAATTTTTTAACTTCTATATCAGGAATTTAGACATGTTTGTACTTGTAACTCACTGCTTCTTACTTAGGAACAGTCCTTTGTCTGTCCTTCAGATGGCTGAACATCTCCTGATAGTTCTTCATTCATGGTAATGGATCACTTGGAAATCTGTGAGTAGATAGGTGATGCGAATTTCTTTTGACAATGTCAACCCATAATATTTATGGGATTAGGCAAAAATAGAGAGTTGTGCTTTCTCAACAAATAAAATGCAAGCATCATTCGCCCAGTATGTGACTCTAAGGTAGATATTTCAAAACTTTTCCACTTTTCAAAATGCAGACAAGAAGTAACTAGATTAGAAGAATCATAAAACTGTTTGTCTGTGTCGGCAGTTTTGTAGGCAGTTCTTTGACAAGTTATGATGCTACTCTAATCAATGTAGAAAAATTCCTACCAAACTAAGAATTTTCACCACAGGTAATAAACACAATGTTTTTTGACGCAAACATCCCAGTCATTCATAGCGAAGATCTGGTGGCCCTATTCTGAAGTTTCCAGCTACACTCAGTAATTTAATTTTTTATTTACATTTCTGCACATTGCTTTGACTCTGCTTTATGGAAGAATGACAACGTAGTGGGAGTCAAAATCCTGCTCACAAAAAGTTTCTAGTCTAGCTTGACTGTGCAGGAGCTTTGAGAGCTGAGGATGAGCTTTTAATGCAGTGCAGCACCTAGATGTGTTTAATGTTAAACTATGCATTTTTCAAAAAAGATTAATCTGCTAAAAACAAAACAAACAAAGAAAAACAAACCAAAACAAACCCAAATAAACAAACAAAAAAACCCCAGTCCCTGGAAAACTTGGGGTAGAGCTGATTTATTTTTGACTTGTCTTCTACTAAAACTCAGCAGAAGATGCCATGTATCCTTAAGCAGCAGAGAAAACTGCCTCTGAATGGTTTTATCTGTGCTGCAGTTGGACAGTCCAGAGGCTGGATTTGACATATCTTGTGTTTTGTGGACTTGATGGTTTTGGTGGCTTGCCAGAGTGGATAAGTCTTTGCGCTGGTTCAGAGGAGCAATTTGGCCAATGCACAAGGAGAAGCACAATGGGGGAAGCAGTTGGCAATGTCCACAAATACCCCAGAATCTGCAGCAGCCGCTGCAACACAGCGACTTGTCAAATGCCAGTATTGAGAGAAGGACTCCAGCTTTCAGGGTCTGTGTTTTATGTGCATTTCCCTGAGAAGGTGCCCCTCTTGCTGAGACTGTGCGCTGATTTTCGTGTTTAAGTTGTATCGTTGATAAAGACAGTAATGTTATTTTAACAGTGAGTTTTAAAAAGCTTCAGTCAATCTTCTTGAATTATTGCAGAGTCAGATAAATAGCCTGGAGTAACTGCAACAAAAGCACTGTTTGCTCTAGTGTACCTCAGTCACCTTCCAAGCCACGTTCTGTAAAATAGATTTTAGCTAATAGAGATCTTGACCTTGCAGCTACAATTTCTAATTAAGTAAAGTTAGTCAGTGAGCTCTTATTTTTCTAATGTTGCATTCCCTGTGTGGTGGCTGCTCAACTCACTACCCAGCCATGTTGGTTATTTTAACTAAAAACTTGCATTAATATACTCCACAGCACCTAGAACAAGAAGCACACACACTGTATATCCGTCATTTCCATCTCGATGAGGAGAAAACAAAGGGATAATTATAAACTGCATCTCATATTGTTACTCTTACACTCGACATGTGCATCTATTTTTTTTTTTCCACAGTAAAGTGATTCTGCTGTGGAGATAGCACCAGGTGCATGGGGGTGACCTCACACACACACCAAATCGGGAGCTGACATCCATCACACTTTGAAATTTTGGATTTCATCATTTCCTGATCTTTCTAAAGGGATCACAGCACCTGGCCCTCACAGCTGTAGTTCATTTAGAAAGCAATTTAAAAACCGAGAAAAAAGCAAATGACATCTTGCTGCCTCAGCCTTGTCATTAAGTATAGCAGAATGGCCTTCATTTATGAGACACATGGCTAAGAATTAATATCTTTCAGTGCTTTCTCAAGTCGAGATTACAAAAGGTTTGAAAGACCACTAAATAATTAGTAGTATGACTGAGGCAAGCCAAAAAAAAAAAAAAAAAAAAAAAAAAGAAAGAAAACACTCTCTTCTTCATTATAAAGAATATTAAGAATCACAGTGACTTCAACATGTTCTAAATGCTGTGGCCTTTGAGCATTTTTTGTCCCCACTATACAGTAAACCTTCAGCTTTTATTTCCTCCCCTTTTCATCTTCTGTAGCACTGGAAACTTTGTACGTATACAGATATCTTCTCTGAGCAGTTAAATGCCTTTATGCACACAAACTGTTTCTCTGTGTCTGCCGGGGATGGACTTCAACACTGAAGTTGAAGTATTTTAAAGTTTTGCACAATACCATCCCTTTTCCTTCTCTCTTCTGTTACGTTACGGTTTGCTGCTTTTTTTTTTTTTTTCCATTTTTTTTTTTTTATTTATAATTTTATGGCTGAGTTTAATGCTTATGAAATGAGTGGCTAATGACACTGGCTAGAGCCAGCTATCGTGCAGGCAGGTGCTGTGCAAACTCTCCCCACGCAGCCCTGCCAATGCATCCCCGCATCCTGCTACGCCGCTTCCCTCCCTCCTCCCCGTGCCCCCCCTCCGCCTGCCCCTCTCCGGCAGAGCCTGGCGCTCACGCCGCCCTGCCAAACTGCACCCGGGCTTTTTGAAGGAGAGGCCAGAAGGTTCTATTAAGCTCAGAAGAATGTAGGCTTTCGAGCCTGAAGAAAAGCCCCCCGTCTTGGATGCGTGCCCATCCTATTGTCTGCGCGGTTCAAACCTGGGAGAAATCATGCCTAAGTCATTTTTCCAGGACTCTTCAGGTTGGGTTTGAGTCTGTACTGCCCAAAGTTTCCTGCCATCCCTTTCTTTGGGTTCAACTCATCAAAACACTGGAAGTGTTTATAAAAACAAGGCTTGGATACTGGGTAAGCAGAACGGTTTAACCCTTTCAGGCAGTGCAGCTGGAGTTGCTGTCTATCTGATAACAGCCCCAGTTCTTCGTATTTATCCTGTAGAGCTAATAAGGCAGCAAAAATCTCATTTGTTCTGAACTGCAGTGTTTTGTTTGTTGACTCAGCATCCCTGGATGAGTTTGAAAGGATTTTACATGCAAATGTAATTTAAATAACGAATAATAATATTTATTTTTCATCTTTTGTATCAACTCAGTGCACTACTGGCTGCTGCAATTTGCTGGCTCCTATTTCACTTCAGGGAACTGCAAATTGGCATTCTGGATTTCCGAAGTTACCTCTGAACCTTCCCCTTGGAGAATATTTTCAAGCTTACCACTAAAGGGGATGTCAAGACCCACAAGTTTCGGGTTCATCTCACTGGACAGAGTAAGACACCATGTTTGCAGACAGGAACTGGATACTGAGATTGTGGGAGGGGGGCTTAATAGCTCAGAGCTGAATCTCAGCCTCTTAGCAATGATACCTAAATGAATTCTTACTTAGCACGTTGCTGAAATCTTCTGGGACTGAATCCACTTACTCTCAATTAATATCAAACTAAACAATTACAGCTGTATATTTAAAATAATTTTCACTGCGAGGTAAACATTTCAGGCCTTGGAGAAAGCCCACTGAAATCAATTAACCCTTCTGTGGATTTCAAAAGGATTTGCATCAGTCCCATTCCCCTGCCACCATTCTCTCAACTCCCCCATCTCCAAGAAAATCCTCTGCCTGAAAGACTATGCCGTGTTTTAGTTAAACTACCCGTTGTCTTAGGACTCTGCTGATCAGAAATTCATTTTCCTCTGGGCCTTCTTGGGCTGCCCTGCCTTGGCACGTGGCTTTAGACAACAGCAGGACACATCCTCTCACTCGCCAAACAGTATTTCTGTCTCCTCTCCTAACTCATTTCCCAAAATGCCACAACCGCACCCCGCTCTTTCCTCCGAGAGCCGTATCTGACTGACTCCATGCATGCGGAGCTTTCACTAGTAAATAATCTCAGGGAGCCAAACGATGTGTTCAGGAGGGGGTAGTGCTCTCGGAGGCTATTGGCAGTCGTTCAGATGACAACCAGCTGCAAAGAGCTTTAAGAACAGTGTTATACACATACACACACACACAAAGAAAAGAAAAAAAGGGAAAATTGTTGACTGAAGACATATTGCCCTTGATTGAATAGTGAGGAACCTGCTGTCAAGAAAATAGATATTGGGGAAACCAGAAAAAAAAAAAACCAAAACATTTTCCCATCTTACTTGCTGTAGGTCAGCCTTCGATTGTCAGTCCTCAATTGCTGAGGACAGACAATGGTGATTTCTGCTTGATTAGTCCCTGAGTTCACAGAAATTGCTTTTCCTGTTGCCTGTTGATTTTTACTATAAGGACATCATCGTCTGTAGTTTTGTGAGTAGGGAGCTCTGTAAGAGGAGAGTAACTCAGGAGCACTCTAATTTGCACGGCTCCCTGTAAAAGGTATTGACAGCAGCAGAAAGCCTGCCTGTCCTGACCATATTCACTTCCTAGACTGTGGAATTCCAGTCTTTCACACCACACAATTTGACAAAGGTATATATAGTGCTAATATATTTTATTAAAAATGTATTACAACTGGTTTCTGAGTCCCTAGGAGAGTAGACCCTACAGGGTTTCTGTTTCCCCTTGAAAGGGATGGAGTTGAAATATAAATACAGCTGTATAACCTTCGTGAGGGGCAAGTCAGTTCCTATTATGGGGAAAAGCCAAATATTCATCAGTGTTTCCAGAAAACAATACAAAATTACTTTTGCAAAGAGAATAGCTTATAATCTATGGAGAGAAATGGAAAAAAAGAAAACAGCAACAACAAAATATCAAATGTGTTTAAGTCAAACTTTGTTCTTTTTTGTCAGAAACTTCTGTCCAATGATCAGAACACCTCTGTCACTTTCTGGGATGTACCACCTTTCTTTTCCATGTTCTAAGCTCCCATAATAAGAAATAGATGATGTCTGATGGATATTCAGTTTATTTGCCTGGGTTCTTGATGTGAGCTCATTTTCCCAGCACTTATTTGTGCATGTCAACATTTCTGTGAACTCTGTAGGAAGGGAATGACAATTAGGATAGGGATTCAAAAGGTAGGTGTCAGGCTTAAGATTGACAAGTTAGTCACGTCAGCCCCTTGAAACACCAGAATTGTCTATTGGGAGCGTTACCTCTGTTCACTGACTGTAGACAAAGCCCGGAAAACTCACGCAGATGACTAAAGTCACCCTTATGACTCTGAAGTACAACCACGTCACCACAGCCTAAGCAAACAGCAGCCCAGCTGTAGGACCCGTACATGCACTCAGAGTCTGCAAATGCAGTGAGATTGGAGTTCCTTCAGCCTGCAACCAGGGACAGTTGCACTAAATCACATTGTGCTGCATTTGCCATAGACAGAAAATAAAACACATACTGATGGTTGTTGCTGTTCAACTTGCTGGGTTATACCAACTCATTAGGTGTCTGAGCACTCAATAGGTGCACAAACACAGCCCAAGGTTGCTTTGCATCCATATGCAGTGGTGTAACGTAGCCAATGATGATGTTAACAGAGCATGTGGTTGCACGTAGAACATGGGTATGCTTGCTCTCACTATGGGCAAGAGAGGCAAGGGATTCAAAGATTGTTCCTCACCCAAAGAATTTCAAGAATGTCTATGGATAAAAACAGAGAAATTTCCCCCAATTTTGCTGAATCTGTGCATTAACAGATGCCTGAGGAACATCAGACTGTCATTTCCATGAGCACTGTAATTTATTTAGCTTTAAAAGCCTTTGATAATACTATATACATTCTGAATATTTTAAATTATGTAACTGGGTACATAGATCAATCTCCCAGCACAAAGCACTGACCTATCTTAACATCCTGAAGTGCAAAACATCCCTGAAAATCTCTTTCTGCAAACCACAATGTACTTCAATTCCTAGAAAAAAATAGAAGTTTATTATGAAACTTATATACATATATATATTTCTAAACACACATATATATTTCTATGTATACACACAGAGAACATACTCCGATGTTCTTTCAGACCGTTGCGTTTTGCACAATCATCTTGCATTTAAAACATGGCAAGGTTTTATGCTTTCATCTCTGTATGTTTTCCATTTGAGTGTCCCAGACTTACAGTGTTCTGAGAGTTAAACTATACAATAGTTAAAAGTTAATTTTCTTTCCTGCCCCCAAAAAACAAACAACAGAAGAAGGAATTTAACCTCATATCCTCACTCTGAAATTAGCCCTATTGTCAAAAGATGACAGCTGTATCCTGATTTCAAGAATTTCATGTTGGAATTAAGCAGCATTTTTGAAACCATTGTGTTACTTCAAACAGATCCATAATGGTCCCTCAGCAAACCATTTTCAGAAGACTTGTGTAAGTAAGATAAAAAGACACCATTTCTGAAGAGATGCTTTTATGGGCTAGGTCAGAGTGCTCTTTCCATGTTGTTCATTCCCAGTCGAATTTCCTAATAGCCTATCTCCTCAGCTAACAGATGCCCAGCCTCATGTCGGAACCAGATCGAGCCACCACTGAGATGATATCCAGCTCCTTTCTTATTGAGCCGTTTCCCTAGCAGATGGTGCAATGCTGCAGGCACACTCCTTCCTGTTAATTACCAGCCTTCGCTACAGATGGAAATGTCAGTCAGCCTCACAGGTCCTGGTTCCTGCCATTGCCTCAGTCCATAGCCCTCTACCTAGGCAAGATGCTGCCAACACACACCATGTGTTTTGTGACTGCTGACTAGGCAGGCAACAAAAAACAACTTAGTTCATGAATATTCATGGAGGAATGTTTAGAGTTCTGTTCATCTGCAATGCTTATAGATCTGCTTAAAGGAGATTGCACTTTCCGAGGAGCCCTGTGCCCCTTGTTTTACTATGGTGCGGGCAGATGAGTTATCAAAGTGTGTTGCTATAGTAACATATAAAGGGCTATTAAATGTCTGTCGTTTGGAGACTTCTATAGGCACATCAGTTTCTGGCTGCCATTTTTTTCCATACCTTAAGTGCCCTTTAATTATTCTTGTCTTGCAATAACAGACCAATAGTCACCAGGCTGAACTGATTATCTAATAACTGTTGATTTTCATTAAAGCCTGATTACCTCATTATAAGTAACCAATATGAATTCCTTGATCTTTCCTGGTATCTAAGCACAGTAAATCCAGATAAATGAAATTCTGTGTAACCTTTATAAATTCATTAGACACATTTGTTTTAATGGCTGTAGAAAACCTGTTAGTAATCGAAAATACACTTTCAGAAAGATTTTATATAAAGTTTGAGTTAGAAGATTAGGAAAACCTCTACCATGCCTTCTTTTTATTTTTCTTTCTGTTTTCTTTTTCTTTTTTTTTTCTTTTTCTTTTTTTGTCTGGAGGTAATTCATTCTCTTGTGAGAATCTGTGCAAGTGTAATGTGTAGATATTAAAATAGCAATATGACTCAGAATGTGCCAATAATATTCTTCAGTTTTTTGACTCACGACTGTTCACGAAGTGAGAGTTTAGATGTTCCAAATCAGAAAAGCAGGCATCTAGTTTATGTTAAGAACACACTTTTCAAGAAAAGGAGAATTGTATTCCACTTCCAGCATGCAGAATGAGCAATATGTACAGGAGTAGGGGATGTTTAAACAACAGTTTTTTAAATCCACTCTAGGCTTATTGTTGTCAGTCTGCTAATGCTTCAGCAACAGAGCAGAGCACCCAGAAATACCTGAGAAAGACACATGCTGTTTCTTTGAAAGAACTGTAAGCCTGACCAAAAAAAAGTTCTTACAAATCAATCAAGTATACTTTTCAAGCACTGCTTCTCTCCTGCAGTTTTATCTGCACAGAAGGGTTGACAGTGACTGCTGAATTTTGTCTCCTTGCTTTGCTTTTGTTGTTCTGGTGGTTTGGACTTTACTCGCTTTTGAATTGTTATCTGCTAAGGGAAGGTGTTTTTCAAGATGCTGAAGTCCTTTCTATAACCCTAGAGAGAGTAAAAGCTGTGATGTTTGTTGATCTATTGTGGTTTGTATTTTTCACAGAAATATATTTTGGTTTTATTTTTATCTTCATTACAGTGAATCCCAAAAAGCAATGTAAAGTATTTTCAATGCTTGTTTCAATTTCTAGATCCTATAACACTATACTATTTCAATAATGAATAATAAAATGTGATGTTATAACCTATTCATTTCTGAAATATATTTAGCTTTGTCCTTCCAAGATGGAACTGCATAATGTATGCTATTACCAAGTTTCTGTCGGTTGCACTGGGAAACTGAAATTGCTAAATACCAATGAGTTCAAAAAGGGTACAAAGAGTGTGCAAAATTTTGGGGATTGCATTATGTGCTCATAAAAATAAATCTTGACTTTGTAAATCACTATCTGAATCAATATGTAAGCTACACACACATCATTTGACTCTTGTCTTGTAAACTCATTACTGTCCTTCAAAAACAACTACAGTGTGAGAGGACACCACTTCCCAAACAGAAAAGCTCGGGTCTTATGTGGGGCAACCACACATCTATTAAAGCTTATGTACTAATAAATAAATAGTGTTATATTCTATCCAAATCTGATAAATTTC
Organism: Tringa tobata; assembly: GCA_033628505.1. NCBI lineage: Eukaryota > Metazoa > Chordata > Aves > Charadriiformes > Scolopacidae > Tringa > Tringa tobata. The sequence goes on from JAHREE010000215.1 coordinate 4,444,014, forward strand.
TACTGTAACATACAGAGGGCAGCGTACACTTCAATGTCCAACACTTGGCTGGCTCTCAGGTAGTCATCAGCTTCCGTACAGCCAAATTTGTTCTCAGTGGAAAGTGATTTCATCCCCAATTACTTTTCTTAGCCTTTCTCAGCTTGTACCCTAAAAGTACTTGCTTATTTCCAATTACAGTAAACTCTTTTTGTTTTCTTAAAAGATCCAAGTACAACTTGCAGCTTGCTGCGACTTAAACAGCTGAAACCTGGAGTTAGGTGAAGCAAATCTACGCCAAACGCACGGCAGCTCGGGCTGTACCTGCACTGCAGGGCAGCTTCACTCCGTGGCGACTGTTTGGGAGCGCTCCAGCTCCCTTTCCGCCTGTGTTCTTTTCACAGGGAGCGAGGCACAGGGAGCAGGGTGGATACAGGCTGGATTACAGACTGCTGCATGGGTAATATATTTGCCGTGAGTTTCAAAGCAACGTGCTAAGGTAATTTAGGTTACTGTCTCAGAGAACTGTGGTGCAGAAGCAACTCGGGTGCTGTTCTGCGGGTGGGATCTCAGCAGGCAGGCACTGCAACCTCCTGATCTGGTGTGTCCTCACCTTGCTGCCAGCACGTGCGCACTGCCCAGAAGGGAAAGACACATTTTACCAAGGATGATAAAGCTCTGGTGGGAACGGACTCCATAGTCACTAAGAAAAGCATTGTCCCCGCTGTGGGTACTGCCAAGTACTATGACAGTTTAAGTCTAATTGACCAAGTTTCACAGCAACCCAAGGAACTCATTGCTGATTGTTTGGTTAGATTAATACAAAAGATGTCTAAGTGAAATTACCACATTCATTCTAAAAAAAAAAATATTGCTGTAATTTTTATTCTTTTAATCACTACAGAAATCTGATTGACATAAGTAGCTATGCAAATAAACGAGTATTCAGAGACTATTCCACATTATGCCTTCTTATTTCTTTATTGCAGCAGAACCTGGGCTATATTTTTCATAGCTTCTTGGGGCCTAAATATCCTGATGTTCCTTTTATCATTAAGTGAAGATGGCACATGAGGAGGATGACAAAGTTGCTCTAGGGTGAAAATGCTAGATTAAAAAAAAAAGATGGACAAAGTTAGGCATGTGTGGGTGGGAATGACATCAAGACAATCATATTTCTTGAAATCAGCAATGACACATTTCAAGTACCATCTCATTTATTAAGGCCAATATAATCTAAGTTGTAAGCACTGTTCAGCCACCTGCAGCAGTGAGCTGCAGTTTAGCTAATGGGGAACATACAGCCTCACATGGAAGCAGTCAGGGATTGTGTACATCAACCTCTCTCTCATAACATGACCCCCCAAAAAAGGTAAATCTTGATTAGGTCATTTCTGATTGTAGGAAAGAACACACAAGTGATGTGTTCCAACACATGCTCATTTCCATCCTATGACTACCATGCTTATGCATCCTGTATAGCAAGTTAATCTTATAACATGGGGAAGAAAATACTGCAGAGTTCTCAGAAAAGAAAGGAAGAAGAAATAAGTAATGACAACAATTCATGCAGACAATTAATTGCGCTTCCTGATTGAATTGGATCATACATTGGATCCTACATTGGTAGTTAGGTTATATCAAACCATCATAAACATCTTCTTCAATTCTTTAAACCTTTTACAGCTGTCAGTGATTCCAGTTTCACACCATCTCTTTGGTGGGCTTTAAGTTGCGTGGTTTGTTTGTCTGCAATTCCCGATGTAGATTTGCAAGTCTGTAGACACTTTTTTTTTTTTTTTAAACGTGCTGTATTTCACCATCTAACCAAAACCATTTGAGTGCAAATATATACAACAGGAAAGCGTAGAATTAAAAATGGAAACTGCGCATAATGTGTCTGCCACCAGGATTTTGCCTGCAAGGACTTGACTCTTTCTTCTGCATCAAAACAAGCCAGGAGCAATTTTGTGATGCACTCTCAGGGAGATCAAAGGGAAAAATATTAAATCTCTGAACTGTTGTTACATAGTAATAGTTGTTACTCAAGGATGTCTACTCTGTAGGAATTGACTGAGTTTATATTGCTCAAGGAGGAGCACAGAGGAACCATATCACACATTATATGGTACTGAGTAATAAGTAGGTAGTGGAGAACAGGTATGTGCACTGAAACTGAGTATCCTCTGTAGATTGGACGAACGAGATCTTGTTAAACACCTATGATCCCGTAGGTTAACAACCCATCACCACAGATCCCATGCTGACACTTGGAGTTTAAAACACTTTCACAACCTGGGGTCCTAGGCATCAGGGCGGGGGCTTAACCCCATCCACCTAACTGCGGATAAACAGAATCCTGCTTCTTTATAACTCGTTCTTTTTGGCTGCTTTTGCCACCTTTTCTCCTTATCCCAATCTCAATCTAACTGCTGCCATGGCAACATACAACCTTGTTCGTTCCCAGCTGGAATGGCTAAAGAGTAGATTCTTCTGAAGTCTGAAAGTACTTGCTCACTGGGTCAGCTGGTGGGAGGCTGTGGTCTAAGAAAAAAGTGAACAGATTTAGCACGTATCCAAGAGTGCTTGTGTTGAGAAAGTTTCCTTTTATTCTTCTGCATTGGGGTTAAGAACCCATAAGTACTGCAATCAGAGGTGTAATATACAGATTATGAGGGCCTTAGTCTTTTTATTTTACCTGTATTCTTCAAGAATCGTTGCAGAGAAGCAAGCCAATCAAGATGTTTCTTCATACTGGATGGAAAACACAGCTTGCTTTCTCTCAGTATAATAAATTTATATGAGCATATATGTGTGCATGCATATGTCTGTAATAAATAAATAAAAAAAAACATAACAGCATAGGAAAGTTGCTTGGATTACAAAGCAAATTAAATGTTAAGAAATGCCAAATGTATGGGCATCTATCCCTAATTCTGTTTCTGATGTCCTTTCAAAATACTGGACAAGGTCAGATTTTCATGGGAACTTTCAATACATTTACATATAGGGCCAAATTAAGACTGTCTGGAGACCCCCCAATCCACAGAACTTGGATTTTGCAGCCTAAGGAGTGTACTTTTAGGAATATTTTTACATGCATTTTGGTAGAGAAAAGGTAGAATACAACACTATTATATACCAGAAAATCCTGATCGTCCAGTACCACAGCACAGATTATCAGCGTCTCATATCTGTACAGGAAATCAGTTCTCTGTCTTTCAGCAGTGGGGATCCCTTCCCAGAAACTTGCCCCAGGAAGAGGTGGTCATCTTGACACTATAGGATGATTGCAAGACATGAAGATAAGAAAGTTTGGGTTACTATGTACCACAAATGATGACCAGCCTTCCCCTTCAGTGTTCCCAGAACAATGCCACTGGCTTCAGTTCTCCTGCTGCTTTTTTGGTTTAACGTCCTGCATGAGGTTCTCTGGGTTGTTCCAGAATTGCAACATTTGTTAACATTTTCTTGGAAAAGCTAAGGACACAGCACTGCTCAACACTACAGAGCTCAGCCAAACTGTGTGGAAATTCATCATAGAAAGGAAATATACTACTCTCACCTGTAGAGATATCGCATGCAAATTACAAAGCCTTGCAAAGGAGATATTAGAATTTCTCAAAGCAAAGGCCACAAAAAATCCATTAGATGATCTGCAGAGTGAGATTTCCTGGCAGTTCCTTCCTTAATGATTAGTGAAAATTTCCAGTCTCCTGCCACCTCAAGCAAGCACATAATAGAAACTCTTCCAGAAGATGATCAAAGTGTATAATTATTTTGTGGCAATAGTTGAAGCTGTGGTTGAGAAAATTACAATTTTTCTATAAAAGCTGCTCCAATTTGCCTCAAGGATTGTTAAAAGGTATGCAGATACCTAGAAAAAGAGCACTGGGGATCAGTACATGTCCAGAGACGGTCAGCTGGGGCAAGGGACTAAAGGTCTAGCTTTAGAGCTGTCCAAATCAGTCTGAGTTGTGTGATGGGGCACTGCAGCCCTGTAGCCTGTTCACCATCTTCTTGTTAATAGTGCCTATTTTGTTCTCAGTCATACAATAGAAATATCAAATATGCTCATTTCTCTTGCCATATTTCTGGAAAGGCTGTGACTTTTTTCTTTGTCCTTGGAGTCCTCTTTTATTTTGGGAATACCATTCAAAATCTCAATTTCTTAAATGAATTTCCATAATTTCTTTCCCTATGTTTCATCACTTTTCCCCAGGGCTCATTTTCGTCTTCATACTACTGTAGAACTGAGACTGTATTATGGGGTTTTTTTGTGGTTTTATATTTAGCTTGCCAACTACTAATTACTGTAAAACCATTTTCTTGCATGTCTTCTACTTTTAGCATTAAGGTTTTTCTTCCCAGTATGTCCCAGGAAGCAGCTCTTTCCAACCCAACATAGGTATTGAGTGATTGAGCTAGAAGGATTTGCTGTTTCTAGCAAAGATTTTAGATCTTGTTTAACTTTTTCACTCAGTTCTGGAGAGTATCAGCATAGTCTTGGCTAATGCAGCAGCCCATCAGGACATGTAAAGTACTTTGTAAATTACTGCAAAAAACCTGAGAAATTAGGATTTACAGGAGCTCTTAAAAATCGAAACAACAATTCTGCAGGGTCTTAGATTCTGAAAGCAGAGGATAAAAATGCATAACTACATTCCTGAACCCAGACTCCACCAGTTTGGTGTTTGCTTCTCATTCCATCACAGACATTGAGTGAATCTTTGTGTAAGAGATTTATTTTTCATACTTCATCTTTTCACAGTAAAATAGGGATAATATTTCCTTTTGCCAATATTTTATTTCTCTTGTGCATTTTGAATATAAATTATGTGGGGTAGGATTGTTGGGTTGTGATTCATACCACTTAAATTTAGACATCTGCAATGCTGATGTGTATGTCAAAGGAAAGGTTTGTCAATGAAAAGGGGGGAATTTAGGGAAGTTATTGGTTCATTATTATAGAAACCTCATTTAGGGATCAATCATCCAAGAAATACATATTGAGTATATATACTGACCACTTTAGATATCTATTTTTAGTTGGAGCTAAGTCACTTCTCTGTACCATACATGTGTTTGTGTAAAATACAATGGTACAATGGGGTATATATGTGTCTTAATTCCTATTCTGAACAGATGTGTGACTTATTATAGTTGAATCTACTTCAAGCAGTAAGGTTTCCTCAAGAGGACGATTCATGAAAACATCTTGACACAAAAGTTTTGATCTTTTCTCTTCTTTTTTTTTTTAATCTTTTTAAAACTGCAGGAGAAAATGACTGATTATGGCTGTTAAAATGCTTTGTCTGCTTGTGGTTAATTAGCAGGTGTCATTTCCCTGAAGTAGTGTGAATTATTCTAATGTAGGGGCAAAGCTTGAAAATAATGAAGTTATTCAACTTGTTTACATTCAGTGACAGACAAACTAACTTTGCCTAATTATGAATCTACTTTTACAGGGTTGGGTTGAGAGTTCAGTCCTAATGTTTGCTGGATTTATGTTATGCTTTGGAGAAAATGTGAAGAATGAATAGATACCTTTTTTAAAAGAAAAGAAAAAATTCCAAAATAGACAAGCAGAGAAAGGTTATAAGAATGAGCCAGGCAGGGGAGGAAAATAATAATTATATTAATAAAAATCTACCAAAAAATTGTACTAATAAAATAATAGTTTGACATCTTCTGAGTACAGTTCTTTTAAATTAATCAAATTTTTATCTTCTAAATGTATTAGCAATTATCTTTTTTAATACTGAATAATACAAAAACATTTATCTGTACCATAGCTATGCATTTCTCCTAGCTACACTATCTTCTAAAAATAAAAGAAGATATGAAAAATATCCTTTGTTTAAATGACAAGAGGGTAGTTCAGAAACTTTGCAATCTCCTTCCTCAAAGTCAGAAACTCTTAAGCTCATTTATTTATCTACCATGTGTTAGGATTTCTTCTTTAACAATGCAATGGATTCAGTCACTGTTTCTCAGATCCTGCTTCTCAGAGCTGTATCTTCTTGAACTGACAATCCCAATCCTACTGCCTTCTTCCTTCTACACTTTCATTTCTGCCTCTGCCATTTCAAGTGAACCTTTCTTTGTGCATGAAATGATCTCCTGCAAGAACTGAACAGCTATTTAATTCCCTGCATATTTTTTCCAGCTTATTGCTTTATTTATTTATATTAATATACACCTCATAGGTGAAAAGGTTTTAATGTAAATGTTGCAGTAATCTCTATTACTCTAAAAGGTGATCTGTTATTAAACATGGCATCAGGAACTTGGAATGCATTGGCAAATGCAGTCAGATATGGACGATTATTCTTTTTCAGAGCTTGAAGAAGGCCTGATATAAGCAAGGTTAGATTCTTTTTTCAATTTTTTCTTTTTTTTTTTTTTTTAGTATAGGATAAATGTTGCTTCTAGAGCATTCTGTGTTAGGGTGCTTTCACCTCTGTCCCCTCACTGATAGTGACAGAGATCTCCATGAAGCTCTTACCCTTCCTCTAGTGTGCCCATCAGAGATTCTGCTCCTGTGTTTGTAATTACAAGTTAATGTGTGTTGATCTCTGCTTCCCTAGGGTACATTAACTCTTCCAAGAATTTTAAATGCTCCAATTTTTTCTGCAGGAACTGAGTACTGTACCAGCACACAGGACAAGAACACCTTGTGTCAGAAGAGGACTCTGTCCAAACAGACAAGATATTGAGAGGCAATATAGCAAGTTGGTGTTAGAAGAAGGAAAAAAAAAAAAAAAAGTGAAAAAGGTGGAATTAATCTCTGTTGACTTTAGACGCCTACACCTGAACAAGCTGCCCGAAGTTAATTTATAGTTAATAGACAGAAATAAGCAAGAATAGACAATTGTTTAGCTAACCTATATTATAGAGGAAACAGACCTGGAAATGCCCATTTCTTTCTATCAGCAGCAAAAGTATTCTAGACAACTACTAGTTCAGACACATTTTACTCTCTATGGATGGTTAAGTGAATCTCACCTGGTATTCTAGTCTTTATGCCAGTGCTTTAATAAGAAAATCATACTGTTTATGACAATGGGTTTCTTAAACCCTTTATATACTTGGATTTTTTTCTTAATAAATGCAACTTTCCTTCCTTATCCACAAGTTATGTTGTCAAGCAGGTTATTCTTTTAAGCTTAATAATGGTATATCCTTCCATAATCTTTCAAGGAAGCCTTCTACTGAACTTAGAGTAGGTAAACTGATCAGGCCAGTATTTTACTGAATCTGCACAGACCATTTCCTTTTCCATCTCCTGCTCCATTTCTGGCAAGCTGGAATAAAAAGCATGCTGGCCACATAAATGAAAACACCTTTCAGTAGAATTTTTGTGAACATTGTTTTAAACAACCAAATCTTTGCCTTAAAATTATCAGCAGAATTAGAAACAGTTTTCTTCATAAGAAAGGAGAAAACCCACATTTGGAAACAGCTTCTTAATAAAATAAACACCAAATTAATTTCACAAGAGGCCCTTTCTGTGTAAAGCTGCCTCTTTCGCTGTGGTGCTGGTGATAAGTATTCTTTTAACATGGAAATTACCACTGTGGAACTGCCAGTATGCGATCTCAGATCACTCTTTTGGCTTTGAAATTCAAACCTAATAGAAATCCTGCCAAGTTATTCAATGCTAGAATCCAAGAAAACTTAGCCCCATGTTAAGCTATTGCTAATCAAGAGCTATCCCTCGACACCTGAATGGGTGGGTTCCACAAAGAAAAGAAAGGAGAGGTGTCTTTGCAACTTTGCTCAATTTGCTGCCCAGCTGCAGCAATTTTGTTCTATAAGCAGTCGAAAAAGAATAAAGTGAAGAAAGCAGCTGTATGGGATTATAGGCACATTTGCAAGATGCTTCATGTGTGGGTTCCCCCCCCCTTTAAATGCAGTGTGAGTGCAGTGTGACTAATTATACCAGAGAGGAAAGCAGAAGCTCTCTAGTTAAAGTATTTGGGTAATCATGTTTACTGCAGGGAAAGTACGTCTGCATTAAATAAGTCAAAACATGGTGCGTAAAATGTGGAATGATTTTGTAGGCACTGCAAGAGAGAGGAAGATGTAGAAATGATATAAGTCTCATTTGTCCAACTAGAAGCACTACCAAAAAAGATAAACCATCTGTTTCAACTAACTCAGCTCCACTTGAAAAATGCTAATTCTACAAGAGAAGGAGGCTTAAACGTATTTTGGAAAAAAAAAAAAACAACAAAAAAGAACCCAAAACTTTGTCAGCCAGCATGTTGCTAAGTAGTTCAACAAAAATACTACCCACAACTTGATGAGGTGACAAGGACTGGTTCTGCCCATTCCATGTCTCAATTTCTGTTTCGTTGATGCCTTAGGTAGGTGCCATCTGCCCTAGTATACCAGGCAGCAAATGCTAAGTCAGGGACGCAAATTCCTTCTTACTTATTGTTCTTCAAATCCGTCTTAAAATTCTCCTTTGCCATGACACGTACCAGAGATTGGCAGTGGTTCGGCAGCCAATGTGCTGAGATCACCATCTTCCCTGGTAACCTAATGTGGTTTCCTTCTGCTCTGCCTGTTGGTCTGTGTCCCCTTGTTATTTTTGCCTCAAACAATTAGATTGCTACCTGTTCAAAAATGTTTTCCACTAGTTGTTAGTAAGGCAGAAAAGACAAAAGGACAATAAACAAATTTGGTGTTTGTTTGGAGCAAAGTTGTAAGCACTTATACAGCATGTGAACAAAGAAACACTCGGTCACAGGATTAAATCTAGGTTTGTCAATCTATTCCTGTGACCAGGAGTACTGGAAGAGCCAGGAAAACAACTTCAGGCCTTGTTAGTTTTTGTTGCAAGTTCGAATAGCAGAGAAATTATGAGTGAAAAGGTTGGGGCAATATTTAAAAGGGCAGATGAAATGACCTGGATAAGCACAAGATAGCTGGCCTGAATCTAATTCTGGGCTAAATAACAAAACATATGTGGGTACAATTGAAAGAGAATTAATTCAATCGTGTAGAGTATATGTGATTTTATGCCATGTATATTAGGAACCAATATACCAAGAGTCAGTGAAGCCATTGGATGTGTGAAAGTGATGTCATGAGTAAATCAGAGGATTTGTTTTTACCTTGGAAAGCAAAACAAAACTAATAGCCCAATACTGTATCAATTTCTGGGCTTGATATTGTCTAAAGGACTATAAAGTAACAGTAGGAGGTTTTAGATAAGCACGATCACTATCCCTTTAAGTCTGCAGAGAATTCATTCAAGAGTTTAATCTCTTATTTCTCAGAAGGAATGAGAGATGACCTGAATGCCATGTAGTAATACATTTCTGGGTTGATGAAGTTCCATATAATCTTAATTTCATTATTCCTTAAATTTCAGGTATTCTTTAAATTTGAAAATCCAGTTCTGTTTAGCTAGAGAGGAAAGACATAAAAAGAAGCAATAGCTGTGACTTCAGAGAATTTCCAGTTTGAAATCACATACAAATCTTTAGGAGGAGAACAAATAATCATGTGAATAAAATACCAAATGAAGAATCAATCATATGTCAATATCTTGAAATCAAAAATACATGGCAATTATGTTTTAATAACTTGCTTTTCTAGAGGTATATATAGGTGAAATTTTACAGACCGTTTAACGCAGAATGCCAGACATAATGTAAAATGGAGCTTTATAACACCAAAAGAAATGAATGAGTTCATCGTTATTTTCCAGTAAAAATGGCAATTTAGATACCAGAAGATTTGTGTGTCTTGCAACCCCAATTTTAGATACAGGCTTGCAAGCAATTTCATTGCTTGTCTGATAGCAAGGTGTTGCAAATCATCCTTTTCTGGTAAAAAATGCTTAAACACCTTCTCTCAGCAGTAAGGGTTAGCATGTCAAAACTGGAAAAGAAAGATTTCAGAATAAAATGAAACCATTTCCTATTAGTGAAATAAGAAATAAAAAATCAGGAAAGAGATTAGCTTTTGTCTTAATAGAATATATTTTTTTTGACCATAACTAAGTTCAAGCTTTCAAGGTTATTTTGTCATATTTACAAACTGACAAAAAGAACAAATTCTTGCTTTTTTTTTTAATCATTCCTTTAATTCCTGTGCTTCCCACCCCTCACACAAAGATATCACACAGATTTTAGTTGCGAGCTAGGTCTTAGAAAAAAGAAAATCCTGCTGTAATGGTTTTCACAGGCTGAAAATCACAACCTTGGGCAGCTGTAGAAGGGACAGTAAATAACATAAGTGTGATCTTTAGGGAAAAAAATCAGTGACAAATTTTCAGCCCCAGTCATTGTTTTACATCTGGCTATGTTTCCAAGGATATCTTCTTGTTTTAAAATAAATCCTTTACCCATAATACTATATTCTTTTCTTTTTTTCTTCTATAAAAGGAAGCTTAGCTTCCAAAAACTTATGAGTGTGCATGTTAAAATACAATATTAACATGCTAGCTATATGCTAAAAGGCACCAGATTGCACACCAATATCTCCTGTGGCTTATTTGGACAATGAATTTGGACGACGGTCTCTTGCAAAATATTAAGAAAAATATTAACATTTATGTCCAGACCTCAGCAAAAGCAGATGAGCTCCAGCCCTGCAGCACATTCACAGCAAGAAATGTAAAGTTTCACGTATTTATAGACTAGAGTATATTCTCAAAGAACCTTCTTGTTAAATCTCCCTCATATCTTTTTTCTGACCTTACTCTTTGTGGTTTGATCATAAGGAAAAGAGGCCAATGGAGGATGGGGAGGGGCAATAAAAGCTTCTTTCAAATCCGTACTGAAAAATACCATGATGGGCTTCTGGAGGTATAATGACCAAACTCCTCTACCCCACGTTATGACCACATTGTTATAATGGCCTACCAGTATATCAGGAAAAATGCACAGCTGGAAAAAACCTCTCTGATGACATCTGGCACATGCATTTGCATGGAAAGTCAAGGCAAAGAGCTGTGCCAAGATTCTTAACAATGCTCACTATGTCCGAATGAGAAAGCAGTAACATACATACGTAAAAGGATTAGCTTCCTCCCAATCTAGTTCTCAGCTAGGAATATGGTTGTTCTCAGGCATTCAACCAGGAACACAATGCAAAATGAATCCACCAGCATGGAGACAGAATTTGGAAGTTTCACAGAGCACAAATATACTCTGTTTCGTATTGAAAACACACTGTGCAGAAAAATCATGTAATTCTGCAGTGCATGGAATTGAAATCTGAGGCCCAACAGGAATTGTGACTTGGTTCCAAGAAAGTGTGGGTGGGAAGAGGAAGGTATTACTGAATTGCATATCTGCAATATCTGCCTAAACAATGCAGTAAGGATTGCATTCCTTTGCTACCTGTTGTGCTGTTAAAATAAATTTCTCTTTTTTTTTAATTTTTTTCTTCTTTTTCTGTTCCCCTCAATCAGACTCTATTATAGATTCTGTTTTAAATGTTGATTGCTGCACTGGAAAAACATAACCAAGAGATTGATTGATTGGGTGAAAAAATCCCTGGCTGGTTGACATGAAGATAGGACAAAAATTGACAAGAATTTTAACTGGGATGTTTTTCTTAAATCATATGGTACATACGTGACCTACGTACCTACTATGACCGGAAACTGCATGAAGAATAACTTTCTCATCTAGCTGACAATCAAGAATTTCTTCTTACAGTAAATTATTTTTTTAATAACTATTTTCAAGCTGCATCTGAAGAAAGCTGAGATTCAGGTTTCATGTGAAAGAAACCCAAATGAAAGAAGACACACATTTACACTCAGCAAAGCTGCATTCAGCAGTTCTAGAGAAGTTCAAAGCAGAAATCTGAGCCTATACCTTGTATACACTGAGTACTGCAATCACTTAATTTACTGTGTCTTTCCTTCCACCTTGTTTCCAATTTACTTTTTCTGTTTTATCATTTATGAAAACTACTCTACTTCCTAAAAGACAGAAGGTATCCTAATTTTTAGCACACTTACCTTGAGGCTTAACATGAGGTAGGGAGTGAAGTTGATGGCTGGGGTAGTCTTTGGAGTCTCCACATGAGATAAGAGACACGTTGGAAAAGAGAGATGACTGTATAAATAACTTTGCATCATAAACAAAGCGATTCACCTTGGACAGTAGATAGGCATGTTGTTAGTAGATTATTTTTGTGATACTGAAAGGATTTAAAAAAAAAAAAAAAGTATGACTAATTTTGTCCAGATAGTTTTATACTTACTTTTTACTGGTTTATTTATATGGTTATAAACCAAAGAGAGCCAGTGATTCACTGAAGGTGTCTATGTTCATTGATTAAAACAGGTTCCAGTAATGACTAACTTAGATTTAGATGTCTAGATGCTTAGACTTCTAAAGTAAGGTGGCATTAACTTAATCGACAGTGGCCACCCTTAAAGGGCTACTTCTAAATTACTTCCTTACGTCTTTGGGATAGTGACAGAGTCCAATTACTCAGGGAAAATGCCACTGATTCACCACAAGAACCATCTTTATCTATTCCCATCTTCTAACTTTGGCCGCAGCTGTGGCAAACATCAGGCTGGTCTGTTCTGTGTTGGGTCTGCCTTCAGTACGGGAGGGGAGTCCTCCTGGAAAACAGGCCTGTGATCATGGGTCATAGGCAAGCCTGGGGAGAAGCAGCAAATCAGGAATGCCTGTCATCTGTGTTTTAGTGCATGCTGTCAGCACAGCTGCTTTTGTGTGTGGTTTCCTCATGCTCTTCAACTAAGCTAGCTGAAAAGAAAGCAAAGCCATCATGTGACACTATTTTGACTTTGCTGTGAGTCAGCAGCTACTTGAAAACTTTATATCTACTGCAGAGACCTCTTATATGTGAAAGAGCTGTGGTAACTGAGAATGCATTGACTTACACTTTGTGGGTCTGTTCTTGTGCTCTTCCCCAGGCACTTACTGCTGGCTGCTGGAGGAGACAGGATATTGGGTCAGGTGGTCTGACCCAGCAACGTCCGTCTGATGTACTTACCCTTAATAGCGGCAAATCTGCAAGAGGTTTCAGGAAAATTGCTGGCAGCACAGAAGTGGTAGGGCTCAAGATCGTCTGGCTCTGCTGCAGACTTGAAGGGAGTAAACGCTGACGCACACAGAGCTGCCGGCTGCTTCTAGCTCTCCTCTCTCTCCCTGCCCGAGCGCCTTGTTCCAGCATTAGCCTCCAACCTCAGCCAGCTTCAGTTACCATCTCCTGCTCCAGTCAATCGCTGTTTCCGCTGCAAGTTTCCCATCCAAGCTCCAGCATCAGGATGCTAAGGCTAATACTCAGGCCCAAATGACACGCCTTCACTCAGCCATTCTTATTCTCTTACTTGTAGCTCCAGCACCCAGTCCAGACACCACGACTATTTCATAATTGCTGTTAGCGGCTGCTCCCATACCAGCAGGAGAGCAGCATTTGCAACAGAAAAAGAAAATAAAAATCCTGTACTCTGTACTAGTGTATAGTAATCCCCGCTGCAGAGGTTTCTTATGCATGAGTTTATCAGGATGTGTGAGTGACTGGAGCACAGATAAGGTCTATGGTGTCATTAGGGTCTTTAGCTACAGTCCAAGATTTCTCTAGTGGGACTCCACAAACTTACTGTGCAGAGTGGCATTTGCATACCACCCTTCTTACTTTTACTCCGTCTTGCCTGAGACTCTCCGGTCAGAAAATTTAATTATTACAGTGATTTTTCAAATAAAACCTAGTATCAGAATTTGCCCCTCCTTTTGTTATTTTTTTTTTTTACCCTTAGTGTGTTTACTCTAAGGAAAAGATGAAGACCAAAACCTCAAAACTGTGGCCATATTAGGGTTCCATAACATAGACATTTTTCTAATATACATTTCTGGCTACACTTTAAAAGTTCTTGTAAACATAGAAATTTTCACAGATCTAAAACCACCTCTCTTCTCACCAGCCTTCTTTCCCTAATCGTGCCTTACAATACTTTTAGCTCCAGCTTATGTGAATTTGACTGACATTCCTAAAGCACTACATTTTTTCATGGTAATGTTATTTATTTTTGTTTTAGCAAGCTCTGAAAAATAGCCAGATATTTTGATCAGAAGTTTTCAAAATTCTTCATCTTAACTAGGCACTCAATATGAGAAATTTCAGCCCAAATAATTCAATTTTTGCAAAAATATAAGCAACACAAGCCAGGGTCAGATAATGACAAATATCAGGCTCTCTTAATAGGCAATGTTATAAGCCACCATATAATTTTATGAGATAGGATTTGTAGCTGAGGTTTTCCCTAAAAACAATGATGATGAATAATCAGGTCTGAGAGGAAGAAAGGGAAATCACAATTGTTTCCTTGCTGGAACTGATCCATTCACAATTATTTATGCTTTATCCTTCACTTCATCCAGTGATATCAGCCTTCCATCAGTCCTATCCACCACAGCTTGAAAAATCCTGTTTCAAGTGAATCCCATTCAAACCCAAATGGCGAGGCCAGGTGTTCGACTTAAGAGCAGTAGCTTTAGAATTCCCGACTTTTCCTTTCAGAAAACCCCACAGAAAGCAGCCCAATTATTATTGTTGTTGTTATTATTATTCAAAAACTAGTTCTGAGAAATACTTTAAATAACAGAGGAAAGCAAAAATGCTAATCCTCTTACATAACACAAATCCCAGATGGCCTTGTGCGAAGGGGAGGAAGATGCCATAATAGCAGTCACCATTATCAATTGTGCTCGGTGACAGATGTTAAAATGATGCAAGTGCTTGTGCTCACTCGCAGAACTTCAGTAAGTCTTTTTTTTTGTCATATTTCCCACAGAATAAAGTCATAAATAAATAAAAAGTCATGTGCAGTCAAGCACTAATCTTCACTGCAAGTGCACAACTCATTCTGCATAATACTTAAGTAAAGCTGTTACAGCCTCTTCATTTGCAATTCTGTTCCTTAGCTAGGGAAAACTGCTACACTGGCAGTACGGTCCTGTAGATCTCAATTCTCCATCGCTCTAGAAAATAATCAAATGGTAGCACTGATTACTAGTTATACCTATGCTAGTAGCGTCACACACTGCGTCACAGACCACTTTTACATTAGCATGGAAACAGCTTGCTTTCTCTGGCCCTAAATTGATTCAGACTAATGGCAGCTTCATGTGACATAGAGAGTGCAAAGGCACCCATTTCCCAGAGGATTTTGTCACAGGGATAACCTTGTAGTTAAGGATAACAGGGTGGCAGTGGAAGGTGGAGGAGGTACCCATCAGCCAAGGGGCACCATTTACTTTAATAAAACAGCCTGAGGCCCTCCATAGAAATGCTCACTTAGCAAACCTACAGTGCAGGAACAGAAACTTACATATAATAGCTTCATTCTCCTATTTCACCAGTCTTTGTTCAGAGTGTGTGAGGAGCTGGGCTTGCTCAGACCTTGTCAGCTGTAAGAGTAACATCACCGAGAGTCACCGGAAACCAGGCACCAAACAAAACCAAGCAGAACCTGTTGTATATGATGTTACAAACAAATTTAGGGACAATCTGAGGTCAACACAAGAAGCTTCCTTGTCTCCCTCTCTTGGACCTTCTGATTCCCATAACTCTGAAACCACTGTTTCCTGTCCCAGGGATTCATGAGAATGACAGAAATGTCCCTCATTGCACTTTGTCAGGCACAGGTGCTGCTGTAAACCAGTGCTCATTGCAGGTGTCAGTCTCTCCCAGGGAGCCAGGGAGGAGCTGTTGCCCCACAAGGCAGTGGTATGTCTTTGATCAGCAGCTGTCTCAGGAAAACTAGGAACCATTTCACAGCTGTCCTGCAACTGCACCTTAAGAAATATCTATTCAGTGTGTTACTACTCCTGAACCACTCCATCTCCCCTAATGTAGAGGTAAATATGGATATTCTAAACCATGTCTATTAGGGACCAAAAAAAAAAAAAAAAAGGCCCCTAATCCTCAGTGGAGAGAGAATTCTCTTATTCCTTGCCCTTTCCTATAGCAACCATGAATACCAGGGATACCAGCCTTCCAGTCATGCTATTGGTCTGCATCTGTGCACATGCAGAGATTAATTTATTCAAATATGTCTCTGAGAACCATATCTGTACCAGTGGAGAAAATATCTAAGAAAGCAGTCTCACTAGTGCATGAGATCTGGCTTGTAGAAATGAGCCATTCTTAGATTTCAATCACAATCACTCCCCTTCCCATTCCTTTGCCCACTCATTGCAGTAATCATGAAACAAATGCTCCCAAGCACCAAGGCAGGAGCAGAATTTAAGCACAGAACAACAAAATTATCCCATTAAGGTATGCAGACTACAGCCCCTTTTCTGTTCTTCTCCTGTCTCCTACTCTTCTACATCTATTCTGGTTCCTGCAAACACACAGAGGCAGTACAGCACCCTCTGCATCACCTGGTTGGGAAGGGATTTCTTCAAAGGCTCAGCAGGATGACAGCAGTAGGCTCCTCCTGACCCCACTGGCAGCTCACTGAGGTGTTATTCAGCCAGGAGGGTGACTTTAAGAAGCAAGGTCATACTCAGAAAACAAATGGTAAGGTCACCCCCATTTCTCTGGCAAGCCCAGAAAAGCCTTTTGCTTAGCCTTTTTTTGTCTTCCCTTGCAGAGCAATCATTTATTCAAACTACAGTAATAAATGTCTCCTCAAAGAGTTAACTTATTATAAACGATCATGAAAGAAAATGCCCGTTTACACTCAAATTATAGAGAAGTCTCTTGTCTTTATCAAGTCTCAAGTGTATTTGCACTTAAAAGCTTCCCTCCCCAACTAGAAACAATAGTGCAGGTGCATTGCCCTTCAGTGTACGATGTATTTATCCTGGGAGGCAGGAAGTTGGTTTCACACCTGTTTCTTCTTTTTATTTGTTCTTGGCCTGGCTAATTTGCTGAATGTCATGATTGGTACAGCTGAGGCTGTCAGAAAGAATTACCACTTTGTAACATGATGGCCTAATTCTGGCAGTTCAGATTTTACAATGATTTGCCTTTTGTTCTTTCTTTCAGTAACGGACTGTTTTCTGTATTGCACACAAACCAAATCTGATCAGTAGTAACTGAAAATGTAAGAATAAGATAGGCTGCTTTATTAGATGATTGACCCTTTTTGATATTATGCTATGAGGGTCTAAAGACAATGAGGTTACGTCTCTGATATGACAAAAAAAGGGTCTTGCCATGGGCTGAAATATGTATTATTTTACAGGAATTCACGACCTAGACTTTGCAAATATTTTGGTCAGAATTCAAGTACTACTGGAAATTGAGAGATATTCTGTTTTCATATGGATTTTCAAGAAGTAACAAGGCATGGTGGATATTTAGTAACTATATATTCTTTTAGCTTTTAACTTTATTAACAGTCCTCAATTTTTTTAATGTAAATCTAAGTGGCCACTTTCAGGAACTGCATTGTCGTGTTGATGACCACTTAGACTCTGCAGCTGACAGTTAGGATATTTTCTCTAAGATTAAGTCAGTTCAACTTGAGAAAGAACTATTTATGCATTTAATTTTTATTTTTACTTTAAACATTTAAAGAGAGATACAATTCTCCTAACATCCTCCCTGACCCCCAATTTCTTTTTTACCAGATATAAAGAAAGATCTGACTATTGAAAAATCTTTACAGCCTACACAGTTTTATTCCAAGGACTAACCCAACAACATCCCTTCTCAGTCAGCTCTGTTTATTCCTGCACCGCAGACCTCTAGGGAACCTCCACTCTGTCCCAGTATGTCCACGCTTCACAGAGCATGGGCCGCCTGCAGGCACAGCACCCATCACCCCACAGCCCTTCCAGAATTCTCCACCCTGTGCTCATCCACACACACGTGTGCCTGCACCAATAAGCAGTCTGGGATCTCAGCATTCATTCTAATCCTGTGGTAGCAAAAAATGGTTAGCTGCAGCTTGGGATAATGGGGTGGAGATGCAACATTTTCTCATGAGCCACAATGCCACAACCAAAATGATTGTAAGATACTTCTCAGCTTCTCTGTACTACAGAAGCATGGTCTAAACACTGGAGGCCATCAGCACCAAAGTCAAGCCATCTTTCTTTAACTTCTCTGGGACATACATCGTGAACACTCACATGTGAAACCACAACTTCCCATAGACAGAAGGCTGCTGATTTCAGGCTGCAAAAGGCCACCTAGCCAGACCTTTGCCAGGAAATCGTGATAGCTCTGAAGCAGTAGCCCCCTATTTTCTGGATCCTATCTTAATAGGGTCATTAGCTTCACTAAAGTGGCTATATCAGACTTTTATAGAGCTGGTGTTTTACAGTTCCAAGTTAGCAAATCTTTTATTGCTGTCATTATAAAGGAGCTTCTGCAAGGCTGTTCTCCATCTGTTTCATCCTTGACAAGATTTATGACAATTCAGGCATCATTGCCATGTTCCATAAGAATACCATATCCAGCCACTCCAAGACTATCAACAGAACACACTTCCCCCACAGTCTTTATTGAATCTAAGTTTATAATAGGTGATTTTACAGTGAGCACTGGCATATGCACTGCGAGCATACAGTGTTGCTTCCTCAGTGTAGGCCAGTTGCATACGTTGTCTTCACCAGTCATGCTTGTACTGCCAATCTATTTCAAAACTCTGGCGCCTTTCTCCTTATGTGACTAAAAAGGATCAACATGTCTTCTTATGTGAAGGAAAATACCCATATCTGCCCCTGAAGCAAACCTAACTTAACTCCAACCAAGAATTTCTGCCTTCTACTTAGGCCCTTCTGCCCATTGCACTCATAGAGAGTGCAGCAATATTTTCAGGTTCTGCCAGACATTTGTTTCTGTGCCTTTGGTTGTCTTAGGATGCTGTCAGTGAGAATGGTTCAACACCAGTGTGAAAACATCATCAAGATGCTTTCTGCACACTAAATGTGAAGAAAATGGTGCATTTATAATCTACACAGCATCCAAGAAGACCACAAAAGCCAGATGACTTCTGCCCAGTCCAGTGGCAAGTTTGAGTATAGTCTATACTGGCAGCTTTCAAATAAACAACTGCCCAGGGTCCCTATGTGCTGCATATATACATCAAATAATATAAATCTGTGAATTCACCATGAGTTTTTCACCTATCCCTCAACAGCATGACTTAAAAGAGAGTAGTACTAAGAATTTTCATTCCCTTTCCTCTTGTTCTGCCCAAATTCCTCTTCCTACTTTAAGAAGTGCTCTTATAGACTTATACTCCACCTTTTTCCTCTCTACAAACAGCTACCCCTCTATCCACATACATGGACATACGTTCTGGATTGCTCTAGAACCTTGCACTTAAAATACCTGATGTAAATACATATTTACTCTCTCCTGGTGTCTTCACCCACAGAGCAACAAAAGGGACCCAGAGGGCGTATTCCCCCTCCTTCTACTCTCTTTCCTCTGCTTTCAGAAAACACAATACATCATACATCAGCCAGAGAAATACATACCAGCACTCAGCACTTGAGAATGATAGAGAAATCAGAGAAACTACTTTCTAATGTCCTGTTACATTTTGCTATCCCTGGCCAAATGTTCTCTATTCGCTGAGCTACAGCTTTTCTCCTGGTTGAAGGGGGTGAAAAATATGACCAATACTGGTCATATTAACACTTAATTGACACTTAAGTCTGGTGAAGAGTAAGCTCACTTTTCCTACCTGATAGAGTCCAGAGAACTACCAGGTGCTATTAAATGCAGAAATTTCTTGTTGCCATCAAAGAAAAAATATTTTAAAGTTTTCAAACAAATACATTTTTTGCTGTTTGTACAGGTGAAATGTATTGGCCTTACAGAGAGAGACTGCTGGACAGGGAGACCTTAGATCATCAGCCTACACTGGAGAATGCCCAGCTGCATCCACCTCTTACTAAAGGACAAGCTTACAGACCAGTACTTCCTACTGAAAGGAATTCAGAAGAGCAGCAGTTCAGTTACAGTCCCTAAGGACTAGCTAACCTGTTTTACTGGGGTCCTATCAGCACAGTCATTATTTATTTGGGTCATCTAGAAAAGATTAAGTGCACACAGAAGCCCTTTTAAGGCCACAGATGGGGACAGATTGCTCAAAGAAAGATAGGCATCTGACAAACAACCTAGTATTAATGCATATCCACAAAACCAGAGCAAATAAGAGAGTCTCTGAATTATGGACTGCCTTTCCATGTACTTGATAAAAATGTCTGCTCTGAAGAGAAAAGAAGAAATACAGGAAGGAAGGAAGGAAGGAAGAAAAGAAAACTAGGAATCCCAGTTTATCCCAAGTTAAAACAAAAAGCTCCCTTCATCTAACCTTTCCCAGAAAAGTAACCCAAAGAGAAGAGAACACTATAAATTTTCAGCCCCTCCCTACTGCGATAATTTCCAGAAACTCTTTTACACCTCTGCTTCAGTGCCAGACCAGCCACAAGTGGGTACCTGTTGCTGACATTGAGGGCACTGTGATAATACCTCTGCTCTATGTTCAGCAGGTCCAATCTACCGCCTCGTCTTGGACTTACAATAAAATCACTGGTGAGTTTGCTCCCTAGATACCCACTATTGCCGAAATTCCTGCCACCAAAGCAGGGGACCTGTAATAGAATTTCAGAGCCACAAAAATCTGGAAAAGTCTTATGAAAGAGTAGTTCACCATCAAAGATCAGTTGTATCACCAGTGAACCTCCCTCTACTCCCAGTTGGAGTCCTAGAACAAGGCTGGATATTCCTCATGGTATTGTTGTCTGTCACTCTTCCCAGCCTTGCCTTTCATGATTTGGATGATGTTATCCCAGGCAGGCAGACAGACCTTGACAATGCGAAATTGGTAGTCTGCTACCTGATCCACTGCTGGGGCATAACAATAAGATGCTCCTACACTGCCAGAACTGGAGACACTGGTTGCTGAAGTACTTACTTCCTTTCAGAAGTTAGATTTTGGAAAAGTGCGGAAAATTGCAGAGAATTGCACCTTGTTAGATGGTGCTAAAAAAAATAGAGAACCTGGTAGAAGTTCAGTACAAAACTCAGTCTGTGAAAAAAACTTAAATATAAACTGAACATGAAATACCATAAATACTGCAAGTATTTATTATTTATATTATATGGAAAGATTGGACATAACTGAATGAAAGAGACCAGACCAGAGACCAGAGATTCGTAGGATGTAGAGAAAGTGATAAGAAAGATATTATTTTATGCTCTATATCTCAAATTTTTGTTCGCAAATATCTGCCATCTGAACATTCCAGCAGGGGGCTGTATAGCAAAATAACTGCTTAATGTAAAAAGCAGTACTGTCACTACAACCTGTTGAGGTCAGTTCTGCACATGACCTATACCAAAGAAAGCTAAAGAAATATAAGCCCTCTAGAAAAAAGTTATTTCAGAATTATTTTAACAGACTAAACTGAGATCGTTGATGCACATTATTTTGGAAAGGCAATTGTTGAGAATTTCATTGTCTGGCTACAAGAAGGGAGGATTCAAATTCTTTTGGAAGAGTCACTAATACTAATCTGAACTGGTGAAACTAAATCCTGTGATGCTGTCCCAAGGAAACAATTAACTGATTGCAAATTATTAAAAATTTTTAAAGTCCAGGGATTAGTTTAAGATAATGATTGTATTCCATATGTATTAGTGCCATAAAAAACACAAGGGTTAAACACTTGTTTATTTAATGGAAAATGACATTTACAAACGGCACAGATACAGGGAATTTAGAGCCAGAGGGGACTATTTTGGTCCTGCAGTTTAACTTATATAAAACAGGACAAAGAATTTAAGATTTCTATTGTGAGGGAACTGATCTTTGACATATATTATTTAAAGAACTAATTAGTATTTAAATATTAAAAAAATATTCTTCATGGTAATAATTATTTTTAATGATATCCCATTTCTCTCCAAAAGAAATAATAAATGAAGTTCCCCAAGGATCTGGTGACTGAATTGTTAAATAGTAAAAGATATTACACCTTCTAAAGAACTGGGTTAGAACCTAAAAGTTTTAGATAAAAAGTTCATGGATTTGAGCTTTTAATACTTGATTAGAGCTCACACAGACTACAAGTTTTCATGTAGGTCAGTGCTAGCAAAACCTCAGTAGTGTTTATCCACTTTCAACCTATAGCTATAGGACAGTCAGCAGCTCCATGCAGGTTCAAATACTAAATTTGGGATTTGCTCTCCACAGTTCTCCTTCCTCACATTAGAAAGTTTAAGTCACTTGCCATAAAGCACTACAAGGAAACCCTTCTCTTATTTTGTGACCCTCTGTTATGGCCACTAATTGTAGAGCATTACCATTTTAATTTCACAGTGTCAGTTGCAGTTTGCTACCTCTGTTTCCTGAAAGCATTCAGCCATACTAAACAACAACGATGAGAGGGCTCATCCTCTTTTTTACCTTATCTGCATTTTAGCTCCTTTTCACGTATGATAAGTTTTCTGGTCAGACTTACCACACCTTTCTAGGAAAAGTGTCTGTTCACAAAGCCCTGTTTGACACCATTTCCATACACAATACTTCCTTGCATTGTCTTCTGAAGCACCTAAAAAGGGAATTTGTAGGCCAGAGACTCCAGAAATAATGAAGGTGTCTGCAAAAGAGAGGGTTTTGAGAGTCTTCTTGTCTGTGTGGTGAAAGGGGAGCTATTTATCCAGTGCATTCTCTCTCTTTTTTCCAGGAGAACTGAGAGGGGACTGCCTTCATCCCAATCGTGCACAATTTCTACCTCAGGTCTAATTGCTGTAGCCTGCATCAACAATTCTTCCCTTTGATGTCTGTGCATCGTGTTTCTCTTCTTATTGAAGATTTGCAACCCTGATACACTTTTGGCAGACTGAAGAGGCTCAACTTTCTGGTACATCTGTATGTATCAAGGCCAGGTAGAGAATTTTTGAAGGGGAGAGGTGTAAACGGTGATGTTCATATGCAAGAGAATGGAGGATCAGATAAACAGAACACGTTTGATTGCTCACAGACCCTGTCATACAGAGGCTGCGGATGACACATTATTTGTTTTGAATTCTCAGAGTCAGGAGCTCTCTTTCTGACTAAGCCCTACCTAGGCTTCCTGTTCCTCATACTGACTTCCTTTGTGAAAACTACTTCTAATACCTGACAGGAGTAGACTTTTTGGGCTGAAAACACAGCTTTTTTAAAAAAATAACTTTATAAAAGCAGAATAAGATTTCTCACTTGTCTGTATTCAGCTTACACGTAAAGAAACATTTTACTTCTGACTATTATGTCTACAAACTCCAGCTGGACTAGGAAGATTGTTGGCATTTGTACCCCATCAACATTAATGAGGGCTTCAGAGCTCCATTGAGACCCTTGGACAAAATCAAGTTGG
Organism: Tringa tobata; assembly: GCA_033628505.1. Classification (NCBI taxonomy): domain Eukaryota; kingdom Metazoa; phylum Chordata; class Aves; order Charadriiformes; family Scolopacidae; genus Tringa; species Tringa tobata. Next base: position 4,467,338 of record JAHREE010000215.1, read on the forward strand.
TTTTGATTAAATATGATATTTTTCCACTACTTTCCATAGATTTCTGCAGAAATAATTGAATGGAACTTAAAAACAATTCAGCTGAGCTATTGCACAAGAATCCGTCTACATCTTTCTTAGGCATATTGTCTTTCCAACACTGAGAGAATGATACACTGTTTGAAACATACATCTCATCTTATAAGTGGTATCTTTAGAAGTTGTCAATGAAAGTAGTTAAACTGAAGCCAATAAAAATGTACTGCTTCACACCACCAGAACAGCTGGATCACAATTTTCACTAACTCCAAGCCACAAGGGAACAAAATTTCACGTTTTAAAATTGATGCAAAAAATTACTTTGTGAGGTTGAAAGGAAAACTGTTTTCATCTTCACGTTGTGGTCTTTTTGCATGTTAATAGCTTTCCTTAGATTCACCATTTTTCCAGTTGTCTGAAAAACACATCTGGCTTCTTATAAAACAATCAATTATTATAATTAAGACATGTACACTGTTCTTAGGAAAAAAAAAAAAAAAAAACAGAGATAAGGGAGTAACACAATGGTTCAACAGGCACTTTTTACAGAATTCAAGTTCTCAGTGTATGAAGCCAGAGAGGTAACTCAATCTATCATGCTGAGATAACCATCTAAATAATCCTGCGTGGTACTGAAAGAGGTAAACAATTCTTGAGAGCAGACAGGTGGTACAAAACCATAGCAACAGAAGGTCTGGACAATGTGGTACAAATGCAAACAGAACTCTCCATATGTATTGTTTTGTCCTCTGCCTAATGTAAAATTGTACTTTAGCTCCAGAGTATTTCAAATTTAAATTATTTTTTTCACACTTGTCACGACATCTCTTCATTCATTGCACCTGTCTCCTTCTCATCTTCTAGTTTTGGTCAACTTTTCATGATTGGGTACTGTTCAATCTCCAACCAGGATCTGGGCTCAAACTGCATACCTGTTTCCCTACCAGAAAACTCAACCCTGCTTTTTTTCCCATCAGACCTGCCATGCACTATAGTCTACTGCCAGAGTGGGTGCCAGGCTGCGAGATTTTCCTCATGTCCCATATAATCAACACAGAATGAAAAGTGCCAGCAAAGACTTCCAGAGGAAAATCTTGTCCTCCTTACTTCCTCTACTGAATTGATGATCTGACAGCTCTGAGAGATATGTACTTTTCACCAATTCCATCAGGATTTTAGGCAGTTGTGTCAAGAGGACTGTTTAATTAGAATTTTAAATTTTATATGCAAACTGTTTGTCTTAGGCTGCATTTACATTAGCATATTGGTTCAGAGCAGTTGTGTAGTCTTGAAATAACTCTCTCAGTCATCCCCACTTATCGCACATTGGCTGAGTTCACAGATAGGTTTTAGTGTTTACAAACCAGATCCCTTCTGGAGGCTGTAGACACCAAATGTGCTTTGGCCCTTCATGGGGATATAGGAATCTGAACCAACAATTGGCCCTTTAGTTAGCTCGGAAACATATTAGTTGTAGGGACGTTCAGTCCAGGGCACCATGCTAAATCTAGACCGAAGTAAAATCCTCACACCGTGTATGATACAGATAGAAAGATGTTATTCCGATTGCTTTAATCTATGTATTCCACTGAGTTAAATTATTTGCTAATATAGTCATATCTTTATGCCAACTGAACTCAGACTCAGACTTTCCTGCCCCCTTCTACTATTTCGCTACTTCTGCTTTTCTTCCATTGCTTCAAACTAGCGTGCACCTCCCTTGACGTTACTTTTCCTGTAATAGCTCTCTTTTATACTTTTCCCACCCAGAATCTTTCCATCTTAGTAATTCAATCCATTAGCAATTACCCAGCACATCTTTGACTAGCAACAAAAGTGAATGTAGCTGTCTACAACTGAGCCATTGTCAAGACTCTCCTTATAGTCAATAAAAAAGAAATAGGCACTTTTAGGGTATGATTCATCTTAACCTGCAGTAGACACTGAATATAGGTCAGATGAATCATGTCTTTAAAATCCCTACTTCTCTTTACTGAATATAAATGGAGCCTAGCGTGACTAGATCAGATTTAGATCGCCATGCTGAAGCCATCTAAGATCAGCTATTTTCTAGGCTATCTTCTTTCTTTTCCAGCTTGTTTTTCCTTTAATATGGGTTTCAGTGAAAGTCGTGCAATCCGGATGAAAGCAGGTAAAACAAGGGCCCTCAGGCACATGCTTTTCTTGGGAGTAGGGGGAGACTTGGGCCCTGAGAAAACAGTACCCAAACAAGTTTTCTGTAGCGCGAGAATGTGTGGATTATCTTCCAAGTGATGTATGTGTTAGGTGATATTTGTGTTAACCTCTTCTGCCTGATTCAGATCAAAGGAGGAACAGCTCACACTTACTGGTCTCAGCTGGGGAAACAAGCAGCAGCATTTATATCCCATCCAGACTCAGTGCTGACACCTTCCTGGATGAGATGACTCTCCGGCTGGGTGAATGGCTGGCTTCCCCACCTCTCTTCCAGTGGAAAGAGAGATAAAATCAATTAAATTAATCAGTGAACATTGCAATAATTAGTCACTAGGAATCAGAGTATTCACCTCTTGAGGAAAAGGAATGACTTGGAATTTACCCAAAGGTGAACCGGGGCACTATTTGGATGCAACTACGTGTCTCTATGAAATGAGAATTGGGTAGAGTGCGGGGATTTGGTTTCACATGCAGATTGAATTTATAGGGCATGTTGAGTACTTAAGGATTTAATAACAAAACAATTAGTTATTTACGCAGAGGACAATAAGACTCCTTTGGAAATATCCATCTCATTGCCATTAAAAGCAAACAAAGTGATTATGAACAGTGTAACCATACAATTAACTGATTAAATCCACACTCTATACTGGACCTACTTTTCAATATGACTTTTATGATTAAAAAAATAGGCTTGTACATGGTGACACATACCTAAGCCTTCTAAGCATAAGTGAAATTTTTAATTAAAAATATGTGTTTCAAGATAAAACAGCTTTTTCAAATGTAGGATAATGAAAGAATAAGGCTTCTGACAGAGGTGTAGAGCTCATAAAAATGGCTTTGTGGAGAGGGGGAGGCAATTAAATGCCAAATGATGCTTAAGTGTTTGGAAATTATGAAAATCATTTATTGTAGGGACACTCCCATTCTACAGATATTATTCTAATTATACTGAAAAACAAAAGACAGTCAGCAAACTTCAGTGTTATGGGAAGTAGAAAGAAGAAAGCAGCCAAGTATCCTGTTTCATGGAGATCTGAAAATATTATATTTTTCTTGTCCAAAATTCTTCACAATTAAATAAATTAGAAGACATGATCAAGTGGTGAGCACTCTGGACTGTAGGGAATTTTCACTAAAATGGAGGCTCTGGAAAGCAATATGATGGCTGGACAATGGAACAGCCTCTCCTCCAGACACCAATTATGGTTTTGGCCAAATAGTAGGGAATTTAATTTTTCAAGTTCTTCAGTGTAAGTTTCCATGTCATGTGTTAAAAGTTATTTTTTGTTCAAGTGTATTTTGGTGTGAATAAAAATTTCATTTTTCTGAAGGCACCTAAGAAAAATATATTTTATGATTATTACATAAAGGCAAAGATTTTTATTTGCAGTACTGGAAGATCACAATATCCCCTCCAGCATTTAGCATATCGTATTTCCCAACAAAATAGATGTTGAAACTGAAAGATCATGCTTATACAGAATACTGGTTACACAGAACACTGGCTGGGTATATAAGGAGTCTCATTCATGCAATGACTTATATTTATTTTTTTTTCATGTCTTACTGCACGTTTCAACATACTGACCAATCCAAATAAAGAGAGAGACAGACCAGAGTTCTGAAGGTGCTAAACCTAGCAGACACCAAACTCATCAAGAGAGTGAATGAGAAACACATTCTAAGTCAGCTGTGGAGAAACTAAAGTTTTAGAGGTGATGTTGTTTTCTTAGTGTACTCACTATAGCAAAAAGGAGAGTTTTGTGATTGTTTTGCATAAGAGCTTCAGGACTAATCAAATGCAGTTCACAGAAAAGAATCATCAAATCTAGCAACGAAAGACGCAGGATGTGAGAAAAACCTGTCTCCTGACAATGCAGGATGTTTTCTGCTAGAAGTGTATTTTTCATGCATCAGTCAGTCTATTTTAAATTTTACAAGCAGTGGTACTAGAGATTGCCTGAAACTTGTACGTTTTGAAAAAAAGAAGTAACAGCAAATTGTTTAGGATGTCTAACAAAATAATAAAGAGAAAGCCTGAGCTTTCTCCTCTGAATGGAAATCAGGCCTGAATTCCCAAACAAAGTAAAATATATAAGTGGATTTTCAAAATGTGTGTCACAAGAATTTATATTGGTTGAAGAACAAGACAGGTTTAGCAAATATTCAGCTGAAGAGCAGTTAGTCTTGTTTTCTGATAAGCTGTCAGAAAACAGCTTTATATTTTGAGCTTGGATGGGCCTAATAGTTTAGTCACCATGTCAAGCATCAGTAAAACTTCATTCTGTCAGCAGGAGACTTACAGTGTGCCACTACATTTTAAAATGAAGAGTTGGCGTGAACTCTGTTAACCATAACCTCAGGCTCTTCCTGGAACTGTGATACACCCACGCCATGCAGCCTTCACTGAATATCATGTTAACACTCCTCCCCCATGCACGGCTGTTATACTGTATGTGAACAGCAACAGTCAAATATAAGACTAAGAACCAGCTGCACCCTATTATTCAGTTCACTTTCAGATTTGCATACTTACCAAATATTCCCTCAGTGGGATATTTGTTATTTCTAGTATTTTACTTAGCACCAGTACAGAATTTCCCACTAAAATAGGCTTTCATCAGAAAGAACATTTATTCCTTGAAAAGGCATTGGATGGCAGATATACATTACTTCCAATGAATTTCCACTGAAACACCAGGAAATCTGGCCTAAAATTTCAGACACTGCAGTTCCAAGGCAGGTCCATCACGTGCGTTGTTTAAAGTTCAGGCATGTCAAGACTTCCACAGAACTTTCATGCAGTATTAAGAACCTGAATCCTAGAAGATCCATCTCTCTTTTTTTTTTACCTAAAGACCATATTAGAACTTAGGTACCAAAAGCTCATGCTAAATTTTGAAAACAATTTTCTGACATTTGAAAATCTGTAAAAATCTCCTCTTTTTTTCCCAAAAGTGAAGTTGGCTTGCAACCTCGTTGTCTGCTTCAGCTTCAGGAATGATAATTCTTCATTTGTGTGACCTCTACTTCCAGTATAAGAAAAGATATATTTTCTGACTGGCCAGGATTAAACTGAAACCAAATTAGTTGCTGAAATCCATCAGAGACTGTCCCCTGGGAGCTTCAAAGTTTGCTGGATTGCATAATTCACTACACTTCCGGTAAAGCAGTACTATAAACTGAATTATAAAGTCAAGGCATTCCCTGAAGCAGAACAATAATTTTATTTTTTCATCAATCATAACAAAAGGAATCTGCAAATTCCTGGGATTTACCACTTTTAAGGCAGTGACATATCTTTCAGCACTGAGACTAGCAGTAGCTGAGGTTACTTTTATGTTTGTTTCCTTTCGGGGGGCTGCTAAAGATACACACATAGTGACAGGCTTGGATGGCTCCTAAGCCATCAGCCTGGACATGACACCAGCTCTTACAGCTACTGTAGCAGCCGGCAGGGTTAACAGCAGAACTAATCACCTTCAGTTTACATCTGCTCAAACATCATAGGACTTAATTTGACCAGTTAGACCAGACGTAGTTCGGGATTTTTCTTAGAAAAACATTAGAAATTAAAAAGGCTGGGGATAAGTAAAATTTGAAGGAAGGCAACAGCAAGAAAAAGATGAAGCCATGAAGCAACTGAAGAATAAAAAGTGAGAAAGAGTAGGAGGAAGAGAAAACAGATCCCAGTGAAACAATAAAACAGTGTTGTTATAATGCAAATCAGCTACCTGTGACTCCTTAATTGACAGCATAGTCACATCTATTCCTACAGGTTCTGCCTTAGTTTTAAAAAATGGAGTTGGACTTGATTAAGTTAATTGCTCCAGGGGCTGAAGTGAATGAAGGATATGAGTGGCTTGAGAGAAGTAAAAATAGGGATTCAGTATAGCACAGCATATGTATAGAGGGGGAAAGGGCAAGAAGAGACTCCGCAGTAGCATCTCCAAGGGATCGTGTACTTCAACAAGTCCTGCTAATGGGAAAGCTGCAGTCTCCTTTGACTTCCTGCTAAATCCAAACCTGGCAGAAATAAGGTAAAAGCAGTGAGCTCTGTTGCCTGGTCAGTAGAATCATGTCATAACATCATATCATCATATCAAAACATCAGTTCAGCAAGACTGTGCAAAGAAATAGGAAGTGATGGGAAAAGTGAAATGGGATTACCTTGGGTCACAAATACATTAGGGAAGCATTGTAAAGGAGTTAGTCCTGAAACAGTGTTAGAGGCTTGCAGACCATTGGTTTAATCTGAATATGGCTCAAGATTTGTAGAACATTTTAGACACACGTGCATACATGCAAGACACACAACACGCTGCTGGAAATTACAGGGCCATGGGAGACCAACTGTCTCTATGCAAAATGGAAAACAAATGCCACTAATAATGCCAGAGGTCTCACATCTGTGGAAGTGACATCTCACCAATTGTGGCCTCCAAAGGCAAGACCCAGGGAAGACACCCAAGCTGTTTGAGCTAAGGTGCCTCTAAGTCAAGAAGCTGAGACCAGCCTTTCCAGAGGGAGAGTCAGACCTTCTGTGGGGGATCTCCTCTTCTGGAGTTTTCTCTTCTCATTGACTGCAGAGGGATCCTACCACCTCACACATTATTTTTGGCTTATTTTTGGTAAGAAACCAAGGCTTTGTAGATGGATTAATCACAGAAGAAACTTTGCACTGATTAATGATAAGCTGATTCAGTTTGAATTAAACAAATCTACAGTTTCAGTTTTTAATTCAAGAAACAGACTGTGGGAAATTAAGGTAATTAGTGAGTGGTGTCAACTGGCCTGAAGAGCTCAAAGACTTATATGTGAGGCCTTGAATTTCTTTGTGAAATTTATGAATTTGTCTGTCATTCATTATCCAAGCAAGGAGAAAACATGTTACTTATAAGTGGATAAACAATTACCTGAGAAGGCATATTAGAGGCAAGCAGAGATTCTGCAGGCAGGCAACTGAAAAAAAGTCTGAAAGCACATATCTTGATATATATACATATCTTGAAGGTGAGAAAGCAAAGGGACAAAGTGAGACCTGTCATAGTGTAGATGAGTTACATATCACAGCATAAATTAAAACAAATACTCTTAACCATATAAGCAAGAAGAGATGAAGGAAATGAGAAACAGAGATCCTCATCCCTGAGGGTGAGATATGAGAGAAATTAAAAAATCTAGGTAAAGTCCAAGTAGCAAAGGAGTGAGATATGAGAGAAATTAAAAAATCTAGGTAAAGTCCAAGTAGCAAAGGAATATTTTGTCCCAGTTTTCAATTCAATTAACGTTGAATGGGAATAGGTGAAGGAAAGAAGAAAAAGATAAATGAAAGTGTTGAAATGAAAAATATATCCAAGGTAGACACAGAACTCAGGGTTCAACCTGAAGAAGGTAAGGGGGGGGGGGGGAACAATCCAGAGTATTGAAAGAACTGGCACAAGAAATTGCCAGTATTATATCTGGGGTTTTTATGGAATCAGTCAAATCAGGTAATATATAAGGCAAGACCAGCAATAAGCCAGTAATATTTAAGAAGGGAAAAATTGGGATTATCTCAGTGGTGCCTCAGGAATGTGCATTGTTTAGAAAGTAATTAGAAGGAAATAATAACTTTCCATGGAATTATATTGAAGATGGATAAATGCAGTAGCAGATTACCAATAAATATTTTTAAATGAACAGTATGTTTCTTCCTCAATAAAAAAAAATCAGATTTACTCTAAGATACAGCTCATCTATCTAGACTTTGCTAAGTCATTTAAGGTTCTCTTAAATGGGTAGTTAACAGAGAAGCTGAAGTTTAGTTAAGAATTATACAGTAAATACAAAACAGAAAGAACTAAAAGATGACCAGTTTATACTGAGGGTGACACTTGTATTTGAGCGACAATATTTTTAAAGATTCTTAAAAACCTGTGAGAGACCAAACGATTGAAAGCTTTCACAAATAACGCACAAAATGTAGGAAGCTGACATAAAGCTGAGATACACCATCAGTATGGAGGAGAACTGGAATATCACACAGTAGAAATGTTATATTGACCCTGAGGACTGGGCTAATAGAAATTCATGAATTACTTAATTAATACAACATATGGAAGCTCCTGCAATTACAGGTTCATAACAAGAATAATTTCTGTAAGTTAGGAGCTCTAAGGTGTTAGTGACAACAAAGAGGAAGGTCAATGTGATCATTTCAGTATTGATCAATCAGGGATTCATGTGACCTAACTTCAAATGTCTACAGTGTAGACATATTTCCCCTAACTGCTCAACCCAGCCTGCTTTTGCAGTCAAAGGAGATGAACAGGCACTTCCAGACATTATTGATCTGACCTTTTTCAGACCTTTACTTCAGAATGAGATGAATCACTTATTTCTCTCTATTGATTATGAAAGAAGTCTAGACAAGTGCATGAGTTTGAGATGTCTATGCTACGAATATGCTTGCAATGAACTAGCTATGTAAATCAAATATGAAAAAGACAAATGCAATATTCTCATATATTACTCAGTGTCTTTCTCCCAAGCAAAGAAATTATTAAGGGTTTTTTTACTAAGCACTATGAAAAACTTTATCTGGAATACTGTGTAAAAGCTTAGTAATTCACATTCCAGAAAGACACGTTAAACCTCTTCATAAAGAAGGGATAATGGGATGATCTGGGGAAAGGAGAGATTACTATATGAGCGGAGACTAAAGGAGCTTGTATTGTTTGGTTAGCAAAACAGCCTAAGAGGAAATATGATTACTTTCTACAAAAGTTTGGTTATGGTGAAAACCAGCAAGGGAAATAATGCTGCTGAAGCTAAAGGCTATGGGTACAGATACAGTCATCTAGTTCAGTTCCTGCCTTCACTCCTTTTTGCTCATTCCTGCTCATCTGCTCATGTGCAATATTTTTCGGTTCCAGGACCCATTGTGGAAGAAACCAACCAGTTCCCACCAAAACAAAATGTGAGAACCCCCAAGCATACCCAGCACGTGTATGCCACAGCCCAAAGAACGCAACATCTAATGTCTATTTCATGCCATGGAAATGCCATTCCATGGGCTGCAAGACAGTCCTCACACTTTTAAATATGATGAACCAAACCACCCCCGCAGACAAAAACAGTCATTATGGTTTAGATGTATGTGAGCACCATATGGACAATATGGTGTAGATTGGGTTCATCTGCTCATCTGCTCTACAGAGGATTAGCCTTGAATATCAGCCAGTCTGAAATACTTGGGCCAGGGGACTAGAGAGCACTCTGTGAGATAGCTGTGTTTAGCAATGTAGCTCTAGCCAATGTTGAAAATAGATGGGTGTACAAGGGCCATGCCTATACCATGGTCATGAAGGGATTCATGATGGAAATTAAATAGTTTCTAACCATCACAGGAATGAAGCTAAGAAAGCTTTCTCAGTGCAGCTGTGAGGAAAAGAATCATCCTGAAAATGAAGCTGATGTGTTTTGTGATACCTGCCACAGCAGAGGATGATTTTTAGGCTGGGTCTGAGCTGTCATGCCCTTACCATTCTCTCCTATGCACCTGTCCTTCCAGCAGATACTACTTTTATCTTGCACTCTAGTATATGCCAAATAGTGTCTCAGTGGAATTCTTCAAGTGCAAAACAGAGTCTGCTTCACTTTTGCATCGTGCCCTTTACAATTATGTGTGCTTTCAGTCCTGTTTTCCTATATTCTATGTTCCCACTTGCTAGGAAGTTTTACAAAGAGCAGACTTTTTTTTAATGTGAAGAGCAGTCTGAGAGGTTCAAAGAGTCTCAAACGCCAAGAAATCAGCCCTCACCTAATTAAGAGCTCATTTACTCCAAACAGAATTGCTACAGTGAGCTACAGACTGTTTCTGATCTGCTTGGAAAACACCTTTTCTGATTATGCCAGATGAAATACCATACACAAGATTTTTTTCAAGCGCATATACTTGGTTCTCTTTCACATGTAATGAAGATAAAAGCTCTGTCTGCACACAGGTTTTCTGAATATCAAACCATATGCACTTGTCTACATCTATATACACAGAGACACACATATACAGGCTATATTAGCAGTCCACAAAGAATGTGAGCAGGGTAACATGTCTTTCTTCTTTTTTTCTTTTGCTTTCCTTCTTTATTTCCTTTTCACCATTCCTTTCGTCTCCCTTTTCTTAGCTTTGTTTCTTACAGCCATAGTATAACAAGGTACTAAAGCACACACTTAACACTGTCAACCTATTTAGCACATATACAGAGCATATACTTATGCATGAATGCACATTCCTTAACACACACAGCAGCACACGTTTTCCAGGGCAGGCTAAGGAACAGTAGCCCTCCTCCTTCCTTCCCCTCTTCCCGTCATCTACACTGTCCTTCACAGCATGTTCCCATCAAAGCCATGTGATGTGGTTGCAGTAACATGGCAGTATGCCCTTCCCTGCTCACGCTGTAGTTTACTGAACAGTCAGCTTGACAGTTGTAAGAATCATCCGAAGCTCTGGGCTGAAAATGGTGTCAGAGCATCAGAGTGCCTCACATTTACTGTTTGTAATAAATAGTGTCTGGGATTTACCTGCAACTGTCACGGACAAGCTCCTACTAATGAAATCTGAGCTAGTGTCAAAAAGAAGAGGACTCCCTTAGTTTGTTTATCACCTCATTAGCAAAATTAATTAGCAAAAACACTTCATCATGACAATCACAAATGAAACCCCAGGATATCTACCTGTAGATTTTGGGATGAAACCTTTTCCAGAAGGACTATTTTCTCCAGAATCTGAAGTTTACCCAAGCACTAGCCCTCTTCAGGTTTTCATTTTCTGTGTGCTTGCAAGGATATAAGGAAGCTCTGAAAATAATTGGAAGTGTTTGATGTATTCACTATCTGCAGTACTTTGCAAAGCTTCTTCAGAATTGTGCGTTTCTAAACGCAAACACAAGAATAACATTCAGCAGTATAAAATCTTCAGGAACAATTAACTTCTAAATTTTGTACTCAGAAAAATATTTACAATCCTTTTCTGAACAAGTGATAGCAACACAAAACCAGAGACAGAGCAGAAATATATAGATTATGGATTCTCTGGCCACCCTTAAAAAAAAGCATAATTACATTAATAAAATGAAAAGGGAACCTGAAAGTAAAGTCAGGGCTTACAGAGTAAAACCAAACAAAAATGTGTTAATTAAATGCCAAATCAAACTGGTGCATTTTTTAACAAGATTTTAGGTCTCGCAATGATTTGCTTATTCTGCTAAACAAAAGGGAAGGAGTTTCACAGCGTGGGAGAAGAGAAGAGAAACACCCTAAAACCGACATCATCTATTTAACAAACAGAGCTGGGAAAAGAATTGTTATTCAGCTAATAAATAGGTATTGTTCTCTTTAACTACTGGTAAATGTGCACCAGAAAGAAATTGAAAATATTTCAGTTTTACTGTCTTATTCCCAGCCCCTTGCCATTCTGTTCTGTTCCAAACATTTTGGCAGCTGCTAAGCAGCCAGCAAATGCAAGTAAGTGACGTTCCAGAGAACGGGATGACCTTGCCACCAGTAAATCCATGTGGACAGGTTGGAAGAAAGCTCATGTCTACAGGGCAAGACAGACAGATGACAGTTTTTTCCCAGGGTAAGACAACTCACTTGGTGGACACAACAGACAATCTGGCTACTGCATCTGTAATCCAGATGGTCATTAGTATTTGAGAATGGCTCACTATTACTGAGCCCAGTCTAGTTCATTTAATGTAGATGACCTTCTTTGCATCACCTCCAAACCAGACAGTCACTTCTTGCCTAGAGGACCCCCGGTTCTAAATATGATGAACATTAAAGAGTGCTACTGCATGCAGACCCAGACATTTAGTTTGCGCTGATATTTGTGCAGTTTATAAAAAGTACATCAGGAATATTACACTATATTTTGAGACATACCACCACACCCTATGACAGGTTTGCAATGTGCATAATTTGGGTACAGTGAGGGTTTTTTTCTGCTTTGTTTTTTTTTTTTTTGTGAAACCATTTGAAGTTCAGATTTTCAAGTGATAAAAGTGGGCAGAGTTTCTCTAAGATTATCAACTGAAGAGCTGAATCTTAAAGCTCTATTTTAAAAATGATGCATAGAGTGAGCTTTCAGAGGGCTGAAAGAACAAATATGAGAAGGCTGGATGCAAAATAGATCACAGTCTTTTCTTGAATTTTAGATCATTACTGCTTGAAATTAAAATAGGTATCATGTTTCGGGCAAATAATACATTGGTAAAAGATTTGGGAAGGGATTAAAACAAATTTTACCTCAACCTATTCCCCTGACAGTTTTCTTTGTTTCTAGGTAAAGTAGAAACACAATTTGGAGACTAAAGCTCCAAAATCCTTTCTCTTTGTTTTTCACTGATTTTATGATTCATCTGAACAATTCAAGTATTTGGACAGAGTTGAGAAGGTATCCTCTAAACCCTTTCTTTATTTCTGTAAGCATTTGTGCATGTTTTTCTTCATCCTTGGGATGGGAGCTAAGATTTCAATAGAAGAAAAATAATTGTAACTGGGTCAGTGTTTACAGTTTACAGTGTAAATATATCGGAGAGATGTTGCAGATGTCCAGAAGGTGATATTTATCCACTTACACAATTAGGTGACACATAAAGTGCCCTAGAACAGATACACAAAAGTTGAGATCCTTGTGTTTGCCATTTATTTAAAAACTGCCCCTCATTGAATCTAAGTGAAACATCATTTTGTGGTTAAGTCTTGGGAAGAATATGGGTAACTTGCTTCCAGCTCTTACAGATTTCCAGGATGACGTGGGACAGGTGACATAAGATATTGAGAGATGTTGTGGCGCCTAAGATTTACCATGGATTTACATAGGATTCAAGAGACCTAAACAACTAAGCTGTATCTCCAAGGATGTATTTAGGCTGATCAGAAAGATTTAAGCATGACTGTAAGAACTGTAAAACCTCAACCACTTGGATTATATGAGAAGTGAGTAAATGACACATCATTTGCATGAGAAGGACATAAACTCTCAGTTGCATTGCTAGCTGTGATGACTGCTCCATTGTGGTTCAGGGAAAGGCAACAGCTACATACAGTCTGCTGGAGTACCAGCTTTTTTAGCTGACATTCTTCAAAATGACACAAAGCATCAAATTCAACCTAAAACCAAGCTAGTAGTAGTCTTCTCCATTTTAAACAATTGACTTTAATGCAGAAAATGGGTCATACTCTCTTCAACCTAAAGATTTTCTGAATTACTTCTGTCCTCACCCAGAAGAAATCTCCCCTCAGTGTACATTGGTCTTGCTTTCTGTCCTTCCAGTTGAAAGTGCGCCACTGTATCCAAAAGCATGGAGGATTCATAGCACTGGAGACAAGGAGAATAAATGAAAACAGTCTGGATTTATAGCCCCCTGCCAGGAAAACTCTGGAAATGAGGAATCCTAAGTTGTGTTCCTTGCTTCAGGGATGACAAATACTTTTTCAACTAAGAGTCTCTGGATGCTTGACCAACATAGTATGAAGTCTGAGTGTGACTCCACGTCTCAGTAAGCCCTCTCTAGAAAGCAAGAAGACTTCCCTTCTCCTGCCCTTTATCCATGCTGACATTACATTAGAATTTTCAGAGTGGTCACTTCCAGGGTGAGGACAGTTTTTGTAAAACCCATGTGGAAAGAGCTCCGTGTAGTGAGTCCTGCTGTACACCAAAGACACCTTTTTCTCTTACCTCAATTCGACACCCAAGAACAAAATCTCTCTATATACCTAGCATCCGTTCTGGAAAAAAACAGGAACTCCTGACTGCAGTCACCTACCATGTTCATAACCCCATTCCTAGCAAAGCAACGCAGCGCAGTGGCACAGCTGCCACCTCCCCGTGTCAGCTGGGCTCATTGTCAGGCAGGAATGCCCCGGGAGGCACAGCTGATGTTTGTGCTCCTGCACAGATGGGCGCTTCCCTTCCTGCCCTGGCATTTGCTGAAGTCCCCAAGTAGGGGCTGCTGCAGGGTGGAGCTGAACCATGATGTCCCCTAGACATCCTTGTCCTCCACCATCCCTCTCCAGTGCCCTTCAACTGGACACTGGCACTAGGGTGATTTCTGCAGCCCTAAACCCTTTTGCAACAGACACGAAAAACCCTTCTACGTTCTTAAAAGGTCAGTTCAGAAATCAGCAGCATCAGCAAGAAAAGGACATTCCCCAGCTGTCAGGGTCGCATATGAAAAGAAAAAAAAATCCACAACCATTAGAGAAATGAGTGAAGTACTTGAATACTGCTGGATTTCATTTCTCTCCTCTTTGCATCCCCCGTCTCATTTTCTGTCAGTATTTCTAGAGTTTCAAGAGGGGGAGCTAGTTAGCTAACAGAGTCCAGGTTGTTACAAAAACTTCCTTGGCAGCAGCCCACAGCTTTACGATTTTAGGTGAAACAGAATGAAAACCGAGTTCACAGCTTCAGACTCATCCCAGAGAAGTACTTTGTATGGCATTGCTACTCCTGCTTTCCCCATAAACCTGACTGATTATTGAAGATATCACATAGACACAGCATGAAAGCTGATTATGTCTTGACAAGCGAAAAAACATAAACAGAATTTTTAATCATGAGACACACAAATGAGCTTGTAAAAAGCTTAAGAATGTATAATATACAGATCTAAATAACCAGGGGAATATAAACTTATATACAGAATGACCTGTGACTGAAATTCTTGCATCAAAGATTTTAGCATAGTACAGAATTTCACAGAAGAAATGTCAGGGAAGGAAAGCGGCTCATATCGATGCAGACGAGGGCTTTTGCTCCCAGCAAGACAAGATGCATTCACTTGTCCTTAAGAAACGTGGAGGAGTCCTAGGCCTTTGCAGACTGTCGTACCAGTTTGCTTGTTACATGGAACAGCAAGTAACTTTTACGGCTCTTGCTGTCTTTGAGTTTTCAGAACAAAGATCAAACACAGTCTCTTTGTGTGGTTTATCTCTTCATTCGCTATTCTTCTTCCTTAGTTATAAACTCCCCACCCACGCACACACCTGTGTGCTCGTCCGCCCTGGAGCTGCTGTAAGTGGCAGAGCCCCGGCTTCTGCTCCTCCCTGGGCAAACAGTCGCACCAGCCTGTGGCATGTGCCGAGAAATGTTGTAACCCCTCTAAGAGCTTGCTGTGAAATCTGTGAAATGACACGCAAGGGTTTGTGTAAGATCACCGTGCTACTCCCCATATGCAATATTCTGCTTTCTTTTTTTTTTTTTTTTTAGATATACTCTTTTAATTTTTAGATATACTCTTTTAATTGAAAACAATTTGGCAAAATTGCCGGTTGTTATTTCAGTTGCTGGAAGTGTTCAGCAGGCTACAAGTGTTATGCTGCATCGGTCCCATCCAACTCTATCGAGCCAGGCAGTTCAAATGGCGAATGACTTCTATAAGCCCTTCTACCCACCAAGCTCTCCCTCTAAACATTGAGACCTGGCAACAGTGGAGCTGTAAAAGGCCCATGCTGTGCTCTGAAAGTCACACATGGCAACTCTTGTTCTAAAATCATGTTTATTTCTCATTCTTCCTACAAAGCGATATCATGACAGGTCAGGTCCCACTGCATGTAACTATTGCCAAACACTGACTCCATACTCCTTTATTCCGTTCCTGACTCTAGGTTTTCTAAACAGTGCTTCACGGCCAAAATTATTTTTTGAGCTGAAGTAAGTAGTATATCACATTGCTATTGACAATGTTCCTCCAAAATTCCGTGAGGAAAATCTCCCATAGTTGATACATTAACTCCTGTTTTCTGTAATACTACCTTCCATGGGGGCACAAATCTTCTGCTCCATGGAAAAACTGATGCTATTTATATGTCTCTTGCTAAGAATGAAATGTTGACGTCAGTGGAATCACGACCGTCATTGATTTCTTTCAAGTCTTGACTTACAATTATAAAGCTACTGGGGGTTCTAGGAATATGGGGAAAGTCCTAGAAAATTCAAGGATTTCATAATCTGGAAACACAAACTCATTTTACTTTTGTCTTTGCATAATTTTATGATTTTGTTTTCATCCTATTTTCTGAACCTTATGATGTAAATTTCATTCTGCTTTACATGTCAACTGCTCTACAGATCAGCCTTCTTCACTTAGACACGTCAAAAGAGAGCAAGAGCTGATTGTTACTCACAGAAATGACAATATTTTTGGTACGTTTGCCAACAAATTCCACTCCTGATATACAAAGTTATAAGCGAGGGAGACCCGTTCAGAACAATCTGTCCAAGGCTAGCCACTGTAGTCATTGCATCCCAAATGCCATTGTGGCTCCTCCTAATTGAAAGCATGAAAGGTAAAGACATTTCCATTATCCTTTAGTTGCTTTGCAAATACTAGTCACCAGTGAAGGATCCTAATAATAGGAAAGGTGGGGAGGTGTGTAATATGACATCTGCAAGAACAATAGTAAAGCAAATAATAACTTTAATAAATTGCAATAGTAAAGCAAAATAAATACTATTCCTTTTTAAAGTGTTTTACCACTTGCATTTCATTCCTGGAGACAAAGAAGTAATTGTGTGCTCACTGAGGGTACTCAGTGATCAGTGCCTGTTAAGGTGATTATGGTATGCTACAGACTTGGAAGATGCAAAAGCACTGATGCGGTTTTATTTAGGCACAATACTTAAATTTGGGAGTGCTTGGCTCTCCTAGTGGACTGAACATAATCCTGTCTGTTGATAAAAAGCACAGTTGTATTGTTGTCCCCAGGCACTTGCATAAGTGCTGGGGAAGAGGCAGGAGTTTGCCTTCATCCGACAGACATTTACCTACCAGACAGCCAGGTGGGTTGTATGACAATCTTTTTAAGGGCGTTGCAGATGCAGAAGCAGAGGGTGACATGGATAACTCCGAGCCCAAAGGGAAGCATGTATCAGCAGAATCTTTGCAGATTACCTTGTGAGTAGATATACTGATTTTAATCACTTTTGCATGGCAAATTGCATCACTGCGGTTGCACACCATGACTCACAGTTATGAGGCAAACTCTCCCTGAGCTCTTTATGAGTTTGAAGTAGAGAAGTGATCTGAATCACTAGTGTCTAAAACTTTTCTGAACTAGGATTTAATATTGCTCCTACAAACATCAGGTTATTGAATCGAAACCAGTGTGTTATTTCCTTCGCTGTTAAGAGTTTCCTACTTCGGGAGAATAATGTTCTCAATTCCAGATGAATGGTTTTTTTCAAGATATAAGATAAGGCCCATCAAATCACATAGTTTTATAATTATTTGATAGTGTTTTATGCCTTAATGGAAATATGAAATTAGTTGGCAGTTAGAGCTCATCATTTATTGTCTCCATGGATGAAGCTGAGCCATCTCTAGGTTCTGAGAAAGGGCACAGTCCCTGTTCAGCACATGAAACCTCAGTTTGATACGCAGGAGATGAAAAGGGAATGAGAAAGGTATGTGAATATCTGCTCCTGATCTCTTCCTTCCCTGCCTCTAATCCTTGTGCTAACCAAACGCAGTAGTCAACGAAAGGACAAGAAAAGAGCAGTGTCCTTTGTTCACAACGTGGTGCTTCAAGTTGATGTCAGCCCTGGCTTCAGAAAATAAAACTGATGACCAAAGCAGGGGAAGTGAAAATACGATATATAGAAAGGAATAAACTTTTGGATGATTCTGTCTCCATCTTGCTGTGCAAAATGATTCCTGAATTAATGCTCAATTTGCACAGTAGCAGCATGGGGAAAAAGGGGGTTGATGATAAAATGAAGCAGAGGGGCATCTTCTAAGGTCAGGTTGCTCCTTTCCAACTCTGGGTTCCCCAGGAAGACCTGTGTGGAGTCATAAAGAGAAGGCTGGAGTTCCTGTTCTAGTGGTGTCTCCTAGGACAGAGAGCTCCAGGGCTGTTCAACACCCTGTTCTTCACTTCTGCAGCACTCACCACAGTCACAGAGCAGATGCTATAGTACATAGTCCAAGGAAGTTGGTCCACTTCAGAAATTCCTAAATATTTATTCTATCTTGTTATCTAGTTAAAGTTATCTTTTACCACCACATTATCATTTTCTTCTGTGGTAAAAATAAAAACGTAGTAGCAGCATTTAAGACTCCCCAACAGAATCTTTACTCCATTACAGAGAATTCTGTAACACTTCTGTTTGCTTGCTTTCTGCTTAGATTCCCTGACTTTTATAATTATATCAGAATAGGGCCATCAGCTGAACAGCAGTGAACTTGCTAGCTGAAACCTACAAGCTTTGAGGGACTTGTTTACGAGGCCTGTGAATTCTGGCAAAGAGCTGTAGATTTTCAATTAAATTAACAGATTTGCACAGAGCCCTAATACCTGACCTGAGCTGTTAGCTAGTAGGAAAATTACTGCATTCCTCTTTGAATTCCTTACCTTTCTCAGCTCTTAATATAAGCAGGTAAGAACAATTGCTTTTACACCCATGGGCTACATTCCTTCCTCCCACTCCTGTCATCAAATTTTGATGGGGCGGTTCCAAAGTCAGAGCAGTTTGCTTGACCATAGGGGGGCCATCTAGAAAATACGGTCAAGAACATTCAACTGATCTGTGGTGAACATCTCAAATACTAGGGAGTTAGATGGTGTATGTTTAAAGATCCAAATTCCTCGGTTTACGACTTTGGGCTTCTGACAGCCTTCTTCTGGCCTCTGGAGCTGTGAATCTTTCAGGATGTCATGACTCTTAACTGTTTCACCCAGAGACCTTCTTTGTACATCAAGTGTCTTCATGCAGCTCAGGGGGGCTTTCTTTAACTTTGGGATTTCTGCTGGTCTGGAGGAGTCATGATTCACCACAACCTTTATTACCTCACGGACACACCTATTTCTCCTTTGCTTTTACCTATTAAAGAGATGGTTGAATTCCACAAATAAGTCAAAAGCCCACTGGCATTTTGCAAAGTCCTTCAAACTGTAAGGGTCCTAACAGAAGCAATCTATGGGCCCCAGTCTTGATTTGTGGTTCAACCTGAGCAACCCTAAAGAGGATGGGGGGAAAAGCCAACCCTTCAAATCACACTGGCGTGGTTACAAGAAGACCAATGGTCAGTCTAGCACCTTTTGTATATGGAGTTTGAAAGGCAACTGGCTATTAGTGAAAAGCCTCCTGGAGCGTGTTCGTAAGTAGAGTACCAAATTTCCAGCTGCCTGGGTGGCATTACACTAATTGCCAACTGGCATTTGGACTATGTATACAAAAGGTGTCTTGTGACTGCCCGTCAGTGATGTCACAGCTACGTCAATAACGTTCAGTAAATACACAAAATCTGACTTTTATCCTTTCCCTTACAATTTCCATTACATAATACCTAAGAGACTCTCCAGGCATTGCATTTCTAAGGCGATTAGTGCATTTCTTGAGAAGCTAATGTCACTTGGCCTCTGGCTTCATGCCTCAAAACTCCACAACTGGTGCAAGTATTAACCATCCAAATGGCACTGTTTGTTGTGCCTGGTGCTGAATCAAACTGCTACATAAATGCCTTAAACGTAAATTGCTTTAGAGCCACTCTAAATGCAGGAAAATATTGCAGAATAATTATAAAAAAAGATTTTACCCCTCATCTTCCAATAAAGAACACGGGAAGCCTCCAAGCCAAAGTTAGTTTTCCTGAGAATTCACAATTAAAATCTTAAGTCTTCTCTGTGTGATAAAAAAAATACTTATTTTCTTTCTCATAGAGTGGGATTAAATCGACCATGTTTACTATGCCTCCTTATAGACAGTACAAGCAGACCAGAATCTGGAGTGGCAATAGTAAAACCTCAGAATGAAACAATGTGTTCACTAACTGAAGTGCTGGATGACTCTCTGTGGTAGCAGAAAACAACATATTCCATTTCACTTACTGCCAAAAATATGTACATAAAAGCAATGGGACTAGCATGCTGTTTCAGCTCAGTTACAGGGAAAAGATCTGCAGTTTTTTCATTCTTACAGCCACCTTTCTGCCCTCATTCTCATCACTTCAGCTAGCATTGGGTTTGCTATGACTTGTCTCGTCACAGGTGACAAGCTCGCTGGGGCAAGAGGAGCAAGACTAGCTGACTTTCTGGGATGCAGAGGTCTCATTGTCACTGGCAGCAGTTCTGAGGTAGAGGAAAACACAATGCATCATAACACCTCAGGTCTTTCAAAAGTGGATTTGAATGTATAATAGTGCAAGAAGGCAGCTGGGGAATTTATTAACCATGATTTTAGAAAATTGAAACTCTGCTTTATAAGCTGCTTTTTTTGCTTTTTAAAGAGTATGTCAGATCTGAGTTCCGTACTCCCTGACTGAATCTTTATTATGAACTAACAGCAGAATCTCATGTCATAAAAGAAATGTTTTTCTCCTTCTGCTCCCAAACCTCTGCTGGCTCCTGCATCTGAAGTTTGAGCCTGGAGAATACAAGGAGTTCAGATGTAGAGAAAAATAAATGAGCATTGACCTTGAAAAAGAGTCTTCCATAGCATGTGTTTTGAAACACTGATGCTCTTTTTCCAATTTTGTAATTTTCCTCCTTCTGTTTTCAGGGTGGCAATCTATATTTGCACAGTATGTGTTTCACAGTGAGGATGTACATTTCAATATTTCAACCCTTTCAATCTCTAAGAGCTACAACCAGCAAAACCAACAGCCATTTTGTGAGATAAAACTTACCATTTTGTTTTAACAAAGAAACAGAAGCAGAAGACTTTAACATTTTCAGTCGTAAGATCCCAGGGCTCTGGTTTTCTCCGAACTCTTACAAAGCAGCACAGTGTGCTTGTTGTTGTATGCAATGCCATTGAATTTAAGATTGAGCATTATATGTATGTAAGCATTACACGCAGTAGCAAAGACTCAAAGGATCGGTCTTCCTTTTTAAATGGGTGAACAGTACTCATTTCATTCTGTTTGTTTCTTGGTCAATCATATTAAAAGAATTGTTCATTTGTATTTTATTTCCTTAATGCACTATTTAAAAATTATATTATGTTCCAAGATAGTTCTCAGATAAATCAATTTAAGATAATGAACCTAATTCTTCCATTTGTTTAGCTCTGCTTAATGCTTCTCTGCCAGAGATAATGCTGTTTTGTAGGTGGCAGCTATTAACTACAGAGGCACAGAGATTTGAAACAAAAAGAGCCTTCCTGTTGCTAGCTGCTGGTATTTTACCTCTTCTGCTCTTTCCTCAAAATTTTTGCCATGCAGAACTCTTATGAAACATACTTGAGGAGCACAGTGTTACACTGGCAAGTTTGTTGCTCTCTGTTCTATATGGGATTTTTTAGTTTCAGTGCAAGTGGGTGTCCCAGGAGTCACAGATGCAGCGGCCACCCTGATACCCCGGTGGGCATGCATTATTGCCATGTAACAATTGCATTTGAGGCATAACTAGAAAGTACTCTCCTTAAGACAGTAAATTCGCCCTTAGCCAAAAGGTAACTTCTACCCAAAGAAGGGTTCCTTTCTTTGAAACTTTCACCATTTCATGAAAATAGGGACTACTAAAATTCTGGTTGACCTGCATCACCAAGACACCTGCATCACCTGCATTTTCTGTGCAGACTTAAAACATTAACAGAGGAGCCCAAATCTTCCCTGACCCAGAATACTAGGGCAAGCACCCAAACAAGCTGCCTTTAACAAAGGTGGTTCAGGGCTTCCCTGCTGTTCATATGAGCTCCAAAGTCCTGAAAGTCACACAGCAAAGCTGATCAAGGTATCAATTATACCAATTTCCTACCAGCTTGCAAATGTTTCACTCTTTTCCCTTCTCCTTTTTTCTTCATCAGCTATATTACAGACAAAAAAAAAAACCCAAGCAAGATTCATTCTTGGTGGAAATCTAATGATCACAACCTGTTATATTATGATAAAAAAATTAGTCTCGCTGGCCTAGTTTAGTTCATTTACTTTATGCTCTCCTCCAATATGCTACTCTTCTGCAAATTAATGTATAATCTGGATATCCAAACATCCTTTTGTCTCTGTAATATTCTGTGCTGATAAACAGACACATAATAAGCTGCTTTCTGCACAACAGCTAAAATAAAGCAACTTCAAGCAACAGTACATTGGTAAAAGTAATCTCAGATCTGGTACAACTCCTTGCAGAAACTGCCAACACAATTTGCATAGAAATAGAAGGCATTATCTGTCCCTCATAATCCCAGTAATATACACCTCAGTAGCAGCTTTCTTGGGAACATGGAGGACTTCATTCCATATAAATCAGACAGTTTTCCATTTACACAGAACAATTTCATTATGAAAGAACAGACTTGATCAATGTGTGAAATCAGAGTGATCTGTGTCCCTCTAACTCCTCATGGTTTAGCTACAGGCGGGGGCGGGGGGGGCAGGGGAGGAGAGGGGGTATTGCCTATTTTATTACCTGAGTTACTTTTTTTCTCAGCTGACAAAAGGACCATATTGGAGGCAAAGGGCAGAGGCCAAATGTTAACTTCATCTGACATGTAACAACAGAAAAGAACAAAGCGAGGCGGGAGGGGGAATATGTGACATACTTCAGCAGTGTCCGTGAGAGCAGCTGGCAGCTGCATATCACCAAAACATTCTACCCGCTTTATTTCAAGATTTTACAGCAGTTTCTGAACTGCACTAAACTAATCCCATATTTTTTACAGTTTAGCTTTCAGAATTCATTTTCAAAATCAGACACAGGCATGGAAATGTATTGCCTTGAAAGCACTTTACATAACTGTTTCAGTAATGACTGTAGGTAACTAAAGTGATATCCACAGTGACTCAAAGCGGCTAACAAGGAATCCATTTAGAATACCATCTTTCCAGTTTCACAAGCATCCATGGAGCTATAAAAAATCTGTACTGTAATATGCTTGTCAGGTGACTAATGACCAGAATTAATTTGTTTTCACATCCCAAGATTCCTTTTCTGTTTTATCAACATTTAATTAAAACCATTCAAACCCCTTTGTAGAGTGCAAGTTGCTCCACAAATTCAACTACTATAAAGACTGTGAAAGCAAGTAATAATGAATCTTGGTGCACAGTGATATTCTCCACAGCATTGAGATCTGGTCTTGATCTGAGCTTCCAGCTTTAGGCTTATCTCTGAAAACAGCAACATTCTTCATGATAGACTTGAAGCATAGGTGAATTATTTTATTCAAGGATATAGTCAAACCAAAAAATGATTGCTAGCACTGCCAGTCCTATTTTCTGTTGTCAATTTCAAAAGATTTTTTTTTTAATTTATTTATTTGGAGGCAACAATTTCAGTTTAAAGAGAAGAGTGAGAAGAATAAACTGATTAGCTAGTGAAAGTCTCCTGATTCCATTCAATAACTATCCATGCTATGAGGTTTACAGTGTAATGAAAATATTTGCTGTGCAACCTTTTCTCGGTGGTACCACTCAGGAAGTTAAATTTGTGCTCCAGAAATCAGTTTGATGTAACAACTTTTAGAATGCAAATGTGCTTGCCCCTGTACTACCACCCATACTCTAGCAGTGTGTCCTGGCCACAGTGAGGATCCTACTGTCTCAATAGGGCAGAGAGATGGCCTTTGTCCCACTGAATTTGTGATGCAGTGATCTAAACAGAAATCATTTTCAAGGGCACTTGAGTCAGAAGATTGAAGGTCTTCTTTCAGTGTGTCATATCTAATGACTATATTTAAATGACAACCTAATACTTAGAGAATATACCTGTTAAAAATGTTGTATTTGCTGGCATGCCATTAATATACAATGCCATCTTTGTACAATAGTATTAAAATGATCAACTTCTCAAGTATTCATCCAGTCAGATAGTCACTTTTAAAATTCCTTTCTGTTCTTTTAGCATTATGGGAAATGAGGGAGATAATCTCCAAGTCACACAAGCATTTCTTAGAGTGTTCCCCAAGGAGGACAAATTGAGTATCATCACCTTCAATTCATAAAGAAGGATTTAAGGCAAATACAGATTAAATCAGTTCTCAAAGTTCATGGAGAATATCTGCCGCACAGATGGGATTGCACCCAAATTTCTTGAGTTCTCATCCAAAATATCATCCTTCCATTTTATTTTAATGATTTAATGTCTGAATGAAAACTTCTTTTAAACAAAACTTTTTGTCTTCTTAATCACATGACAACACTTTGGAACTTTCTACTAACAGCTTTAGGAAAAATCTTATAAATTGGATGCCTTTTTTTATATAATAAGAGAAGTTATATGATTTAATTCAGACAGCTAGAGCCAACACTTATCTCATGAGATATTTACATCGGGTTTGTCTTGCACACATTGTTATAGTTCTGTATGAATATGCTTCCCACCAGCAATGATGTAACGTGTTAAAAGATGCCAAGTTATTGCTTAAAATGTTGCACCGATTCCCAACATTTGTTCCCTGGAGATAGGAAAAAGTCTGCCATTACGTATCACTGTCTTCTAAATATGAACATCTTGAACAAAACAATCACAGTGAAGCACTGTGATTGTTGTCATGTCTGTAAAACTAATATTTCAGCAGAGTAGGAGTAGGAGATTCTAGTCCATAGATTAGGATTAGAGTCATCAGGTAAAGGTGAATGCAAGGAAAGATTCTTGCAACAGGACAAAACAGGGGTTTATTTTGGAGTACTCAAGTCTCTGTAAGTCACTGAAAGTCTTCAAGTAAAGTCAGGGTTTTCCAAAGTTGACTGAGGAAAGGTGAGTAATTTACAGTTTCTTGTCAAATTGACAATTTCATATCTTCTCTAAGTAACAACAATGGAGTAATTTCTTCTGAATTCGAGATCAAACAAGAAAATTACTACTTAATGACGCAATACTTTTTACATTGCTAAAACAATTTAGTGTCATAAAAGCTGAAGAGTGTGTTGCAATCTGATTTGTAATTATTAGCTATTCTTTTAGCCACCTAATGTAATGGCACAAAGCAACAGTGGGAAAAATTTGGCCACATAGAGAAAATGTGGGCTCTAAAGAAGCTTCAGTTGACCTAAATTTTGTTTCTGGTGGTTAATTTCTGCTTTCGCTTAAGAAAACAAAGCAAAGAAAGAAACAAGAAGAAAAAAAAAAGAAAGAAATTCAAAACAAGAAGTCCTCCTAATCACAGCCACTTTGGCCTCAAAAAAAAAATTGTAACAATTTACATAAAGTGTATTGTTTCAATTAGAACAGGCACATGAGTTTTCCAAAAAGCTTGACCTACACAGAAAATCGTTAATAGCTAATAACAACCATATTTTAAAGAAGAAAACATTTATTTAAGTTCGAGTGCCTCAGTGGTGTTAATGGTAAAAGCTCTTTTTTATTTTATCCACCATTTGACGTGGAACTTTTAGTGATCTCTAACTTAGGAACAATTTGGTGAATTGCTTTCAAGCACCACAGAAACATTTATCTTTAGAGTTTACCTAGAGCAAAACCGGCAATTTGCAGATAAAACATATTTTCCCAACCTAAATTAAAGGATGAGGAGGGCTAAAATAAAACTTTAGAATCTTTGTTGCAGACCTTGAAAATGGACAGACTTTTTCTCCTCCATGCAGTGTGTTCGACATGGCTATGTTGCGGTGATGGCATCTCTGCAAAGCGGAGCTCTGAACTTCATCGTCCACTGGACTCCCATTGCTACGTCATGTTCACAAACTGGGTTTTTCCCAGTGACTTTTCTTTTTAACTTGCTTTGCTCTTTTCAATTCATTTATCATGCTACTGAGACGGAGCATATAGGGTTCATCTTTGATAGCTAATAAATTATTAATCACAATCTACAAAATAGTTTGAAGCAAAACCGTGTCTGTCACAGTAAGCTGTACACTTCTGTCACTTGCAGACAGCACTGAAACAGAAATATTTTCTCTCCCAAATATCTAATATTCCCACAATTTTCTCCCAAACTCATGCATTATCTCACTCCTGGAATATAAAATAGCATTTGCAAATGCAATGGGAAAACATAAAACAGATTAAGAAGTGTCTTGAATTGTTCCCTGCAGAGTTCTGTGGAGCTGTCTTCACGTGTAGGCTGTGTCATTTTATATCTCCCTTTGTGTTTGCAAGACTGCTCGCTGCTTGCAGGCCAGGCTGCGGCGCGGGGAGGTTGGTCCTTGAGTGCCACGCTGCAGCAGGCTTCTGCTCCCTCAAAGCCCTTGCATTATCCACATAATTAGTTCACACAGACTGATTAAGAACAACATCCTTAAGCCTGGGCAACTAGAGTTTGTTTTCACTCTACCAGATACCAAATTCAGCCAGTTAGAGCTGCTCAGCCCCTCTGGAAGTAGGGATAGTTTTGATTCATGTGCTATGATATAAATATAGGAGCTTGATCACTGACCTGGACATGGAACTGTTGCTTTAAGACAACAACAATGCTATTATTAAAAGAAAGAAAAAGAGAAATGAGGAATAAAACCACGGAGACATCATGATTTTCCCACAGTGAATTTTGTGACTTCTCATTATGGGGTTATGCAGAGGAGTGAAAAATGAAATCATTACATTTTAACGTTTTGTGTTCTTAATGTTCCCACATTAAGTACAGGGGCATAGATACAGCAGAAACACCGCTGTGGCTGGCACAGTTCACAGTTCAGTTTGTGCTTCAGTCAAGCACCAAGATACTTTTAGAAATAATCCAACATGTACAAAAATGCGTCATAAGCATCTTTTGATTGATTAAAATTTTATAGCTAGAACTTTATCTAGTTTTGTTTCTTTTTTTCAGAAATGAAACTTTAACAGAGATAATGGCAGCAGTTTTTAATGCATTTCTTCAATATCCCTGTGTGGAAATTCATTATACTGGGGCTATTGATCAGTGATTCCTTTATAAGTTCATAGGCTTGAAAAAAACTTGTTACAACATAGCAGAAAATATAAGAAAAATACATAACATGGAAAATAACCAGAAGAAAGGCTAACAGCTTTGACATGTCTTTTTGTACGGAGGTTTTTCTTCTGCAGGAGATAGACAGCAGTCAGAGTTCTGATGGGTTTTAATATTCAGATCAATCGGCTTCCTGAGGGTCAGGGTTAACCTGGTGTGGGAAGCAGTTACGAAGGAGAAAGTGTGATGCTATTTGTTTGCCTGCATGCCATTTGTGGGCCTCTGCAGCAGAAATAGTTGCACGGGGCATTTGGCTATCAGAGGGTTTGACTGAGATAGCCCCAGAGCAGCTTCACAATGCACTCGGCTGGGGAAGAGGCTGGGTGTAAGGATGAGATATTCTGCTTTCAGTGCAGCGACAACTTACAACTGCAGCTCTTATTAAAGAGCACTGCTGAACTGCTGAGAACTAAACATTTTGCTTGTTCTGGCAAAAAGTCAATGAGTGAAAGTAAAATTGCACACACACACCCTTCTATTGTTCTGTTTGGAAACCTTCCATTGCTGAACAACCCTTTTCTATGAAAGGGGAGAAATGATAAAAACAATATCCCTATCTGAGGATTTGATAACACTCATTTAAACCTCCCCTCCGAAATATCTATCGACTGCAAAAATCTAGGTGAAAATTTCTTTTGTGAGATCTTTAGTTCTGCAATCATTATCACAATAGCTTTCAGCCCACCCACCTGGAATTCCTGAAAGAGCTACCGGTATTTTATGCTGAAAGTCCCTTTTACAGAGATCATTATAACTTACATATTAATGAACTAATTTACTAGAATTATTCTCCATAGTAAGCCATACCACAGCTAACAGTCATATCAAAAGGGCTAACTTTTGCGTCTCTGATTATTTTGCAAAATCCTTAATCTTTTCCTGACAGGTTCACTGTAATTTTGCTTCTCCAGGGAAACCTTTATCTCCCGTACAAGTTCAGACTCCCCATTTTCATTATCTGTACAATGTGTTGACATATGATATAACTAGCAACCGCACAGAATAGTAACACTGAATGGCGGGAGAACGTCTCCCTGTTTATATTACATGAAGGTTGATTTGATGGGCTGCAGCAATTGCCTCTGAGAGCAGACATGAGAGCAGCCTGACTCTTTCAAGTTGACACTTTGCAAATACCACGCGGGGCTCACCACGGCCGCATGCTTAGTATCAATTGCGCCAGGAGATACAGTAAATGTCACTCCCCGAAGCTGCACATTACTAAATTAGTCCTAGTGTCAATTGTTATCTGGCAGCGGTCAGTTGCCAAGCCGGCACTGTATTTTCAAGGGCTTGCTGTTTTACAATGAAAAAGCACAGGCCCGAGAGGGCTGAAGAACTACAGACGCCGGCGGCTGGAACACGTGAGGATTGCCAAGCGGCACGATTTCCTTTGGTGCTGCCTAATAAGGCAACTGGTGTCATTCCCTGGGTGCTTGCTTACAAACAGAGGACCAAATTTGTCCCTCTGTTGTACTCTTCTGTAAGCACCATTGAGCGTAACCAGTGGCAGAACCTGGTCCAAAGGGCACAACTGCAAAAAGCAAATACGGTGTGACACAGCCCAGGCAGAAGACATATTTCTCCTATGCTGTGAAGTGCTAAAGCCCCACCGCTCTTGCCTGAGGAACAAAGTGTGTTACAACTTAGGGGTTTCGTATTCTCCTGCACTTCAACTGTTGCAGAAAATAAACTTGTCTGGGAGGCATGCACAAAAGCCCACCTTATTTCACATGTCATATATATATATCACTGTTTAGAGGAGATGATAATAAAAAAGCACTGGCCATGACTGAATGCTGTTTTCATAACATATTCTTTCTGAGCACGCAAAACAGTCCATAAGACAAGAAAGGAAAAAAAGTACTGCTTTAAATGACTTGCCTTACTAGACAGTATTTCTTAGTTTATGTCTTAAAATTAATTCAAAGTTAGATCTTGTTTATTTCTCTGTGTGCTGAGTCTTCCTCACCAAATCTTCATTCTCCCACATTATTGTTAACTATGGCTTCAACTTCATAACTGTAGTTAGCTGGCTGATTTACAAGACACATTCAGAAGATTTGTCCTAATGCATTGTCTTCACTGAAGACTTTTGTAAGAATGTAGAAATAGTCATAGGCTCAGGCCCCTCTCCTTCAGCACGGTGTAAAATACCTCTTGTAGGCCATCTTTTTCCTACACTATGTCTCAATCTGTGTTTATACTTACAATTAGGATTAAGACCTCAAATTATTAAGTTTGGAGATTTGTAAAGATATATTCACAATGTATCTTTAACACTGGGAGTGGGAAGCTGTCTTGCCTTTTCTGTAAAAGCCCTAGACTTGATTTAGCAGCCAACTACGAAATCACAGGTGTACAATTTCACCCTCCCTGATTTAGGCAGAAGATAACGGGTCTTTGAAAATCAAAGCCTCTCTATTGCCACTGGCCCTGTTGTGATCTACTCTTCCAGTTTCCCCACTCCTCTATATCCTTAACATCTGTTTCATGCAGTAGAGCTGTTGGTAGCAATGTGCACAGATCTTCACATTCAGATCTGGCTTGTGGGTCTGGACCTCGTACGATGGCAAAGCAGACCTCGACCATAACTTATATTCACTTTCCTGTCAGAGCAAAGAGAAGCAAAAGGCTGGACTCAGAACAGAGTTACTGGACTGGGAGAGAGGACCATGAGGTTGTGACACAAGTGTAGTTGGGACATAATAGGGGAGCAGCCTCAGAGCAGCACATTCCCACCTTCCACCCAGATGCTGCAGGCAGCTGGCTGTAGAGTCTTGAAGTGCTGGTCTCTTGGGGGGTGCTTCTTTGTTTGCTTAGTGTCTCACTAGCAACAACGATGAAGACATGTAAATCCTATTCCTCTCTTACCTGGTGTAAAGCTGATTTCGCTGATGGCAAATGAGGAACTCAGAACATACAGCAGTGCGACTGAGTCAAACTTGGCCTTAGTTTTTTTAGTACAATGAAAGGAAAATATCCTGCAGATAGGTAACATTTTTTCCAAGTGTTATAAAGCAGCTCATAAAATATCCTACCTAAACAATAATATCTTTTGAGACGTTTATGTAAAATAGAGAACCTTTTGCAGACTAAAGCATCAGAGTGATACAAATCTTCGGAGACACCCACTGCCTTCTTTCTGGAACTATTCCTGCTGTCTTATCTCAGTGCTAGGATTTGTGACTGATACTTGCTAGGGTGCCAAATCTATCATGGGGATACCCTTGTCAGGGAGAAGAGATGAAATTAGTGGTATTATGAGAACTTGTGCCAAGATACAAATGTCCTAAACAAAGGGGTACTTAAAGTAGTAGTATATACAGGCAAATGGCTTGGTTTAACTACACCAGCATTCACCTTCTCTCCAAACACTTTTTCAACTAACAATACTTTAAAACACTACAAAGCCTCTTTTTCTTTTGCAACATAATTTCATTGTAAATAGGCTGAAGGGAATAATTGTAAATAGGCTGAAGGACATCTCTATCTAGTGATTTAACATCCTCAAGTTGTCAGGTTTTTCAGAACTCTTACTGTATGTAAATATGAAAGGTAGTGACAGGCTTTATCTAATTTTTTGTGAAGATAAGGGAGTCATTTAATAAGCATTAGTAAATATTATTCCTAGTCTATTATTACTACGGCACAGAGCTACTATTCCAACACCAAACTTCTGTACTTTTATAGGCAAGTTACATAGCATGCCTTTTTGCTCATATTACTCCAAGAAGTACAAAGAACAAACCTTTACAAGAAAAAAAAATATTTTTTCCTTATTTCAAACTACCTAGCTCACCTGGCCCTTCAAAATCTCAATTAATTTCTCACAGACACAGGTTTCAGCATATCTGCATTGAGACACAGACTGATCTTCCAGGATAGCATTTTCTGAAACTGGGTTTCAGCACAAAGCAACAGGACAGGAGAAATCCAGCTTCTGGTAGGAGGCCAGTCCTGATCCCATTAATTTCACCTCAGAAATGTAAAACTATATTACAAACTCTTAGGACCTCACAAAGAAGATCTGTAAAGAAGATTACAAATTGTATTTCAGCAAGTTTGTCTTGCACTTAACCTAAACCTTCAGAAAACTTACTTCATGATTAATATTTGCTTAACACTATCTTTTATTAAAGGATTTCAAATCAAAATTTGCAATTATTAAAATATTTGCATTCACATCATCTCTGTGAGGTGATAACCAGTCTGACTTTGTGGATGAGGAAAGAGCTGTGAACACAGGGGTTAAATACTCATGCCAGGTCAGAAACTAGGACTTGGTGGTAGAGCTTGGAATATAAACCAGACCTCTCAACAGCCTGCACTTTGCTTTAGCCACATGTTCACTATTACTTGTACTGGGCAGCCAAAATAGCAGGTGATGTTTCTCACTGCTTAATTCGGCAGTCACAGGGAGTAAAGCAGAAATCTTTTTAGTGGGCAAGATTCCCTCTTTAGCCAGCTTAAAGCCATTTCCTTCTATGAAGTTGTTCTTAAATCCTCCTGATGCAGCTAATAGAAGAATCAGACACAGTTAGGATAAGGATGTTTCAAATAAACTTCTAAAGTCATTATAACCCATCTTTACCATATATAGGGATTCCGTGACTTTAAGAGATAAGCAGGGGTTACCATTTCTTTTCGGCAAAATTTCAGACTTTTTGGGTTGCTTCTTCAGCTACACAACTTAAATCACACCCAACTTGGCTTTGCAATTCTCAGCCAATAGTGATACAAAGCTTTTTTACACTTTCCCAGTTTCCCCGCTGACTTGTGATATTATTAAACTAACAAAATAATATCCCATTTCCCCTTTCAGTTATTCTTGCCCTCCCCAGCACTAGGAAAGAATATAAAATGCAAACCCAAGCTCAACATTACAAATCTACATACTATTTAGGAATATGCACTATGCCAACATGCCAAAATACACATACAGTAGGAAAAGCGAGCAAAGCAACTCCTGAATTGCCAAAACACACATAGCAGAATGCTGTTCGTAAGTCACTCATCATTACTAACACGTATATACAAGCATGCAGGAAACTAGACCTCCTCATTAGCAAGGATGCTTTTCTACCAAATTCTTGCACTGTTCTTGCGAGGATGTGTACTGAAACAGGCATGTTTCTACTGTAAGAAGGCTCCATACACATTCTGAGTGTTTAACAGGACTACTTCCATGAACATGCAGTTTGGTTTCTTTTAATAACCTTTCAGGGTGCAGACACTGATTCAGTGGTCAGCACAAGAATGCCCCAAGTGATGACAGAAAATATGAAATTCTTCAACTTGGATGTCTCCATAACTTTAAAAAAAAAAAAAGATTCACAGATTCTAACACTTCTTTCTACTCAGTTTTGGGAGATACAAGGATATTCAGAATCTTTCATCCTGCTTTCTTCTCCGATACTTTTTTTTTAATTTATTTTCCTGACAGACCACAGTGTAACTGGCAATCTAAACCTTGAGATACTAGAAATCTAATCCAGTACTTTCATGATTTGTCACCTCGGTCAGATCAACACCATCAGCTCCAATGAATGTTATCTAATCCCATTAGATAAATAAACTCAGTAAATCTTAGCTCATGCTATCTAAAACCTACTCTAAAAGTGACACAGGTCTGTCTGCAGCCCTGGGTTTTTTGAGCTAGCTAAAGTACATGCAATTTGTACTCATGCAGACAGCTTGCTCTTATGTATACAGCCATGAAGACTTGCATTGTTTCTTACTTAATCATATGCATTCAATTATATACATAGTTCCTCAACATTTTGCATTCAGGCAGAAGTACTTTAAGTGAATAACTGTTCCTTAGGACAAAAGCCAAATAAACTAATTTCAATTATATTGAGTCATTGGTAATGTAGATCTTGAAACACCTTTTGGAAGGTAACAATATGGTGTTACTTCTATATTGTCTCTGCTAGTCTCTCAGAAGTATGTTCATGTCTCGGCGTTGAACAATGATCATATCTCTGATTGGACAAAATTTATCTCTCATAAGTATGCATTTGAGAGGATTTGGTTTTCCTCCATACAATTACACTTAGTCTATGGATTATGTTTTGCCATATTTGGAAAAAAATCACAAAAATGCCTTCCTGCCTGCCCGCCTTCCTGCCCTCATGCTTTCTCCCTTTTTTTCAGTTGAAAATTGGCCTTTCACTGTCAAAGATGCAGAACCTTAGTCAAAGGAGGAAGCTTCATGAGGAAGAAGAAAGAGGAATGACTAGTGGTAGCTTTGGCCTAATTGTGCTTCACTTCTGAACTTTTTCTTTAATGATGAATATCGCTTCTCAGTTGGTAAACCACTACTCAATCCACAATGTAGAATCCCTTACTCAAAGCATAAACAATATGAAAAAAAGAGAGGAATTTGCCTTTTCACAGGTGCAAATTCAACTAAAATCAAGAAGGCTGTATAACCCAATTGTCTTTTACACTTCCTGTAGGGAGATAAACCATGTCAGTAACGGCACATTTTCACATTTTCCCAGAGCTTGTGAGAGGGTGTATTACCTAGGCTATACCATCTTAATGAATGTGATACAACTATTTCTATCTGTATCCCTATCATTGCAATTCATGACTACTCTGCACAGAGCCAAGAGTTTGTTCTTTAGTCATCACCACCCCAGAAACTGAAGGAAAACCAGAGGCATCTCCAGAACAAATAATGTGTAAGCTGAGAAGTAGTAGGTAACTTCAAGGCTTCACCAGTGTCTTCACAATGCAAAAGTAAAATGAAGCATTAAGTCAGTGTATGAGTGCAGGCTCAACACTATCTCAGCAGAAGGAGTAACAATTAACTCGGGTGGGAGAAGTCCAAACTTTAAAAAATGTGAAAATCCCATATGGAGCTAGATCCATGATGTTCTTGCAGATTAAGTACCATAAGATGACTTTACAAACCCAACCAACACTAATTTAGACATTAAGTAGCAAATGTAACAGAGGTATGTGCAAAATTTCACAACGTTACTTACCTAACTCTTGTGGAATAAAGTATTTAAGTGCTTTTGTAAACTCTTTAGCATATTCTTTTCCTTCTTTGGTTATTAAATACCAGTTGAAATCTGGCTTTAAATGTCTGAAGCACGGCAGAACTGCTTGTCAGATGGATAATAATGTCCTCTATACTACAGGTCACTATTTTATTGTATAATAAACCTATATGAATCAGAGAAATGGTGGCATTTCCAATATACATTTATTCATATAGTCTATTAATATAGATTATGCTGAGTTTTGTGCAACCACAGTGTCACACTAGAAAGTAGAAAATATACGTGGACCTCTTGAAAGGAAATGTATCCCAACTGCCTAACTGCCCAGGAGCATCAAACGAAATATTGGAAGCATTAAAAAAAAATGGACATTTTCTGAGTGCTTCCTTCTAATGCACACCCATAAAGCCATAATTTCACAAACATGAACATAAAAACAAATGAAGGGTTTAACTGATAAAATTCCTGAACACAGACATGGTGAAATGATTGCAACCAGTTCTTCCATTCACTCTACAAACAAGATATAGAAATACAAGAAAGAGTTCAAAGACAGGGAGAAGGAACATGCTGTATGAGACAAGGCTCAAGGAACTCTCTCTGTGCCCCAGTAAAGAAACTGATTTGATCAATGATATTTGTAAAGGGAAAATATGTTTGAGGAAAAGGGAAAATATGTTTGAGGAAAAGGGAAAGAATTTGCCTATCATAGAAAAGCCTACAACAAACAACTGAGTGCTGCATTAAGAGAAGCAAGATATATTTTCCTACAAATTAGGGTATTTAAAGAATTTAAAATGTTACACCAATATACCACTATTTAGAAAAACTAATATAAGTTTCAGGTTTTTTTAACAGAAAAGGCTTTCTTTCAAATAATCATTTAGAAGGAAGAGCATTCTGTAGGATGGAGTTCATCACAATTAACATCAGCTACTTCAGTGTGTATGCATGTATCATATAAGGCCAAATTTTTTCCTGACCACATTCTCTGACCACAGAGGGTAGGGGTCTACAAAGGCAGTGTGAGTCAGGGTCTTTCTTCATTAACTAGTCAATACTCAATGGGGCACAATTTCGCTGCCATGTCTCTGGGGGTGGAGCAGATCCTTTAGCTCCAACCTGTACTTTGAGATATCATGCTCAGTCCCAGTAGACAACTCAACCAGAATTTTAAGTTCAGTAACTTGTTTCATTTTAGGCCAGGTCCCCAGGTTTCTACCTCAGCAGGTGACAATATCTGTTAGATAATTCCCTGTCCCCAGAGGTGAATAAGGAAGAATAAGGGCTGGAAATAGCATTGAAGAAAAAACACAAGCATTCAATAATGCAATTTTATGCAAGAAACTAATCTAATGTACTGGAAGCAATTTAGCAGTAACACAAAACCAATATTCATGGGAAATTTTTTGCTGCCCAGGCCTTCATTTAATATAATTTTGGAAGATGTTCCTTTTAGAAACTTCAAAACATATGAAAAATGTATGAAATTGACTTAAATGACTGATTTTATTTCCAAAAGATACCATTTAAAAAGCTTACATATGTTCCATTTTATTGTTTTAACTTGTAAAAAAGGAGGAATTTGAATCTATGGAATTATAATTGTTCTGAAAAAAAGTCTGTTCAGAGACTATTTCCTTAATGTATTAAACTTGTTTAGACACTTCAAAGGAAGTTGTATATCAAGAACTGCCCAAAGATAAATTAAGATTATTCTTATTTCACTTTATCTCTGGCCAGAGCAGTCTCCTCAGATCCACAAGTAATTTACAGAGATTTCTGGAATCAGTTTCTTTAGGCAGGCAATATTGTTCCATCTTTACATGCAACAGTTTAAAAATGCACAGTAATTGTGTCTCAACCCTTTTTTCCTCATTGGTAGTTGTCTTGTTTCTTTTTATTTTGGGGTCTTTTTACATCACTCTCTAAATTTCTAAGATAAAAGACTAATAAGTAGTGCTTTTCCATAACTCAGAGAAATCTTGGAATATGCAACAAGTAATGCTTTGCAAGTTTATAATCTGTTTTCACAGCACGTCCAAGTGAAAAACTGTAGGCTAAAGTAGGTATTCGAACCTCAAAGGACACAGTATTAAAAACCGGACCCAGGGTGGTGGGCTCCCAACCTGAGCCACTTGCTCAGGCCCCACCTCAGCCCTCACCCCTCCAACCCAAATGATTCTATGTCTTCCCACAGGTGCCACCATCTTGGCTGATGGGGTCGGCTCTGTCCTGCGGTGCGGCCATTGGAGCCAGCTGGAACCAGCTGCAACCGGCTGATACTGGCTGTGTCTGGCATGGAGCAGGCCCGACCTCTTCTCACAGAGACCTCCGCAGCCCCAACTGCAGAGGAACTCAGCGTTCTCACAGTAAGAATGATCTGTCCTTTGGTGATTTAAGGACTTGTATTAGACAACACAACACCACTGCTTTGGCTACCCATAGATCTGTCACCACCATTTTCTCTTTTTGCTTGTAGAGATGTGTGCGTGCATTTTTATAGTATTAAAGCTGGTATTCATTTTATTTATTCCTACAGCAATTGTTTTCACTGCACTACACCACTAGAATTGGGTCCTAATTCAGCAAAGCATAACTACTCCAGAATGGCAGGTAAGTATCTGTTTTTAAAGTACACGCAAAAATCCTACTGAAGTCATAATGCACAGCCCTGCGTTCAGATACTGGTCTGACCTGGGGCACTGGTTAAGGAAAGATTGTCCTACTGGTCTAGTAGCCTAAGATCATAATCCTGTTTCTGAATGAAACAGAAAATAAAGAGGTCTTTTGTCCAGGTGGCCTATGCATCTAAGTTTTCCTCTTTAAACAGAGTTTTAGAATGTCTTAAGAGGCCAAATCTTCCTCATTTTACTCATGAGTGAAATTCTGCTGGCATCCAAGGATACAATAAGCAGATTTCAACTTCACACAATGCAGAGTTAATACCTTATCAAAAAAAGATTGCTACAAAGACCTATAATTTTATTCTTATCGCTGCCATTAAGGCATGGAAACTGGATCTCAATATGCTCATCAAGGGGCCACTTTAGTTATTAGACCTATAACCTTTGAGCAGGAAAGAAGGTAACAGAACAGCTTTGATTTGTGAAGATCCAAACCACACAATGGCATTTAACATGGTCATTCCTGCAGGCAGACCTGCAGTGCTTGAAATGACTTTCTACCAGACCAACAGTGAAGGGAAACTATGAGCCATCTACGCTTGAAGGAATTGCATAGAAAATGAGAAAATCAAGGAGAAATGAGATCAAAAGTGCTGTATATTGCCTCTCTGGTGCAAATGGTTGCTCCTATTGACATTCACGGGAGATGCATGAGTATGTATGTCCATGAATAAAGGTGCAAAACATTCCTGGGCCTAATTTTTCAGGAGCTTTTAAATCGTGCACAGGCAAAAATTTACTGGAAGGAGACAAAAGTGACCATAGGCCTCCCCTACAACACAGGTCATATATTCCCTGAAATTTCCTCTGCAGCTCAGGAGTCATCGTTGCATTACTGCTTAATCATGAAACACCTCTTTCCCTTTGCATCAGTGTGGCAGTCTGTGAACTGTGGAGAATCGGGGACAAAAATCAGACTTATCTGATTAAAGTAATTGTACAAATTGCAAATTTTTTAAGGTATAGCACTTATTGTC
Organism: Tringa tobata; assembly: GCA_033628505.1. Taxonomy (NCBI): domain Eukaryota; kingdom Metazoa; phylum Chordata; class Aves; order Charadriiformes; family Scolopacidae; genus Tringa; species Tringa tobata. The sequence goes on from JAHREE010000215.1 coordinate 4,505,115, forward strand.
CTAAAGAGGGCATCAAAAATAAACTTGAGAACTTGTACTGCAAAGTATTTCTCACTGTTTAGATTACAAAGGGAGCACAAAAAGACTAGTGCTGTTGCAGATCCATATGTTTGGTCAGATTAATATCAGAACTTAAAATTATAAAAAGTGTATCTTATGGGACTAGGGGGTCTTAACACTTCAGATACCAGCTGTAAGCTGTAATCACTTATGTTTTACTGCCATAAAAAAAAGTTACAGCTAAATTATTTTTATAATGGAAAACAATTTTTTATCCTTCCATTGTCTTTACACTTAAAAATAACTATAGTGGGTTTTGTAATTTTCAAATGCATAGAGAAAATAATGATCCAGGAGAGGCCAGGTATGATAAAAATCTAATTTTAAAGGTCATTTGTGTGTATTATATTTCTGAAAACAGGAATGATTAGTTAATGAATTAACTAATGAACAGGAATAAAATCTGCTAAGCAAGACCAGTGATATGGAAGGGGAAATAAATACAAAAAGAACAATGGCATAAAGAAAGATTACAAAAGAGAAAGGGCAATAAATAAGAAGAATAGAGTATTAGCAGTCTTGTACTGCATTCCTCTCCAACCCTTTGTGCCTGTAGTTCTGCATACATTCCCTGTTTAGGCTTCAGTCCCACAGATAGGTGCGAGAATAAAAGTTGACTCATGATCAGCTCAACAAGAATGCATTTATGTTTACACTTCATTACAGCTTCAGGATCTGAAGAAGTGGGAGTGACCTACTTCTTACTGTTTGTAAATAGTTGAGGTTTGTGAGTGGTAAGACTCAAAAGGAAAATGTGTGTTTACATGGGTGGGAAGAATCTAAAGTCAGAAGAACTAATGTAGCTATTAAAATCATAGCAAACTACTACTTCAGAGACTTATCTAATCTCTAGGCCTTAATACAGCACATATTATATTCTGCCTGTAACCGTCTTGGATTGTGCTTAGAAGCAATTGCCTTCAAAGACAGGAGTTTTGGTCAAATGACTCAATGCCTGATCCAGTATTATAATTTTACGGACCTAATAATCTACAGTACTTTTACCCATGCTTTAAAAGGTGCTGAGCATCTGCAATTACCATTGAAGTCAGAAGTCTCAGCATTTGGAAAGTCAACAGCATATCAAACCAAATCAACGTTAAGAAATAAGCTGCTATATGGAAAACCAAGGAATGTACTCCTTTGTGTAGGCAACAAAAGTCATGTTCAGCTAGGGAAGATCTTCAGTGGGTTATCTATATTCCATATGATTTAAACCTTCTATGTGGTTGAGAAAGGGTTGGCAGTATACTGCACCTGCATAACACGTTGCTGAATGCTGGAAATTAAATGCAGAAGAAGCTATGTCCTATCCAAAAATCCTAACATCCCTTGTATGAGCTGGCCCATTTATACTTTTTCTGTGTTCTGCCAGAGCTAGGAAAACAGTCCTTTCTTGTCATGTTGTCTCACCACCTCCAAGATGTTCAACTCAGCAGGCAGGTGATATAGAGGAGAGAATGAAGAGAGTGGGAGCCCAAGCATATGTTAACACTGTGTGTAGCTATAGATCTGACACATTCCCTCTCAGAATTTCTCCATTTCCCCACGCTCTTCTCTAGGCACGTAAAACTCCACACTGCTTCAACATAGGGAAGTGCAGATGAGAAATACAATCATATTCCCAGCTTCAAAGTCTTCAGTGAAAGCACTTCTAGTGCAAGGGTGTTCACTAGGCAGAATCCTTCTCTGGACTTTTACACGTACATAGATTCAGTTGCTCACAGTCAGATTTTTTGTCTTCAGGACTGATCAAAAGCATATTTTTTTTACCATAAAAGCTAAGAAATGCACTTGGAAACAGGTAACAAAATGTATGTTTTTGTCATCAAATTTGCACACAAACTGCACCACCAGTCAGCACACTGGTGTTTTGTAGATAGGCTTAGCTTTGAGAAATCATCATCTTCCTAAGATTTTACACATTGCTTGCCTTAACAGTAAGTGCTGAGTTCTCTTGTCAATGAAACCTAAGAGTGGAAGATCCTTCCATTTATGCTTCAAAATAATCAGATTTACAGAGGTGATGTTGCACAGCATTTTTAGGTTGAAGCTAAAAAAATCTTTCCTAGATGGGATATTAAGTTCAATATCCCCTTACAAAAGCCAAATCCCTCCCATGTCCTCCCACACATAGTCTTTTCACACCCAAATAAGTATGTGATGTGTACCCACACTCACTCAGATTAACAGTGCCACCACGCACCTTATTCCCTCCTTCAATTTCTACATTTTTAACATCTTTTGCACTTTCACAGAAGAACTTGGCTTTGAAAAACACCAAAATAACTTCAAATGTAGGGATTTAGTGTGCATTCTCATTAGGATTCAACTACAATGCAGGCCATTTCCTCCAGACCCAGATAGAAAAGAACCATAAGCACAATAAATAATATGGAAAAAGTTTTATCTATGAAGCAGAATTGTGTGAACTTGTCTGGGCTTTTATCTAATGAAAATGTTTCTAAATTCATGCTTTTCTTTTTGTTGTCCCTTCTAGATCTATCACTGGCACCTCTGCTCTGGGCAGCTTTAACCTGTTCATTTAGGTTTCTCTGAAGGTTTAAATGCTACCCCAAATTTCAGAGTGGTGTATCACAAGAGTCCGTGTGAGTTTTCCATTATCTTTTTTTTTTAGAGCAGTTACCCTATAAGACTTCCTGCCCTCCATGATTCTTGGATGGCTTGATGACTATTTGTACCCCGACATCTTAACTCACCAATTGCAGGTCCTACCATTTATATTTTGTACCAGTAGTGAGAAAGGTGTAAATTCTCAAAGGTGCAGGAGGTCTTATATCTTACTCTGTTTAATGAAGCTGGCATTCCTATGTATATCCCTTCATCAGTTGAAGTGACCAAGTGAATGTTACACTGACTTCAAGGATAAGGAAATTACCTCATTTTAATGTATGTCAGCTGTGCTTCCTGATCTCTGAGGAAATACTGGAGAAAATATAAATAAGCCTGCAGTGTCTGATGTCAGCCATGATCTGCTCCCTCTGTTTTAGATTTCTATATTTCATTTGAATTCACACTGCATTAACCATATGTGAGGAGTGCATTATGTGAGAATTTAGGTGTTATTTATCCATCTTGTTTTTTAGCAGTACAGTAATCCAATATTTTATATCACTAAAGTTTCGCTGCCTTCATTATGATTGCTCCAAATTCATGCAGTTGTGGAAAGCTGAGTAATCGGTCAGTGTCTCTACTGACATTTCTGTCTCAGAACACAGACTCAAATTTTTGCTAACCTACAAAACACATAGAATCATAGAATTTTCTGGGTTGAAAGTGACCTTTAAGATGATCTAGTCCAACCATCAACCTAAACCATGTCACTAAGCACTATGTCACCCCGTCTTATAAGTACCTCCAGGGGTGGTGCCTCAACCACTTCCCTGGGCAGCCTATTCCAATGCTTAATAACCCTTTCAGTGTAAAATTTTTTCCTAATATCAAAACTGAACCTCCCCTGGTGCAACTTGAGGTCATTTCCTCTTGTCCTATCGCCTGCAAATTGGGAGAAGAGACCGACCCCCGCCTCTCTTCACCCTCCTTTCAGGTAGTTGTAGAGAGCGATAAGGTCTCCCCTCAGCCTCCTTTTCTCCAGGCAGAACAATCCCAGCTCCCTCAGCCTTTCCTCATAAGACTTATTCTCCAGACCCCTCACCAGCTTCATTGCCCTTCTCTTGACCTGTTCCAGTACCTTAATGTCTTTATTGTTATTAAGCACCAGTCTTTACCAGTGTGTCCTGATGCCTGGCAGTTCAAAACAATAAAATCTGTCAATTCACTAGAATTCAGTAGTCAGCCTATAAATACATACAGATAAGCCAGTATGAGACAAGTAAGTTTCAGGCTAAAAAAATTTCTGCCTCTGACACTGTGGCTTCCAATTCCACTACTTTCCTGCTATACATGCAAAAGAACTTCAGGTCCTGGCATGATTCTCTGAAAGCTGATGAACAACACAGGACTTCCAGGAAACCAAAAATCATGTCCTAGGCCTCAAATCATATGCCAGCAGATTGGATGGGGCAAGTGTTAAGGTAAGAATGACTCCTGTCACAGTCCAAAATAATAATTTCATATTAACTGCTTTAATTGTATTTCTTTCCAGATTGAGTACACTTAAGCAATACATTTGCAGTAAGGCAATAGTGGTCAATTAAGTTCTGAAGCAGGGTTGGCTTTATTATTATTGGGAGAATATCCTCTGTGTCCATGTGGGTCTAGCCAAGTACTTCTCAAAATTTACCAGTATTTCATTTTTTACTAAGAAAAAAAAAAGGAGGTTGAGGACACTCTTTATGCATTTGATTCAAATGTGAGAGTTTCTTATTTGTTTACTTTAAATATTTTTGTAAATTGCACAGTACAAAAAAAAAGCTAAAATAAAAAATAAATATTTTAATGTTGTTTAAACAGAAGGCTTTGAAAGAAATAAAACAGCTTGTACTATTTCTTTTAGAAAGAAATTTGAAATTGTCAGGTTTTGTGCTGATTCTGAACAAAGCCAAGTTTTGAAATCATTAAATACAACATTCCTACACTTGGCACTGGGTTTGTAATGAATTTGTGCTTGATTCTGCTTTTGTTGCTGCTGACCACAGAGGGCTATGTTGACCTGCACCTAATCCCCTCTAGCAAATTATTCCACTGCAGTGTTTCTCCCTTTAACTTGGTAATTTCAAGTTCCTGCTCATTACTGTTCAGCTATTCTTTTGGCTGAGCATTACATAGAAACTTAGAGAGCAAGACTCTTTTAATTCTTTTTTCCCCTCTCCAGTCAGATGGCTGCCTTAAAGCAATACATTTTGATGAAAAACAGGGTAGCTTTTAAGATATGAGTTTCTCTTTTTTCCCCTCCCATAATTTTTGATGGCACCTGGGGTAGGGAGGCCTGTTGCCTGCAAGAAGGAATGTTATATATGTGGTGCTTGTGAGTGAGGCAGCATCACAGGAATGGAATGTGGAAAATTGTCTTGTCTTGCTTTTCCTTTTCCCATTTACTGTTGCCTGTTTGTGACTACAGCCTTTTCTTTCCTCCAGTTGTTTAGTGGGGTTTGGTTTCTCTTTCTTTTTTTCTTTCCTTCTTTCTTTCTGACTTTTTAGAGAAACTTTTAGGAAAGTCAGCTCAATTTATGCTAGCAATTGTCCCAGAGGGGCAGGAAATAATTGCCCTAATTATTACTTGAGGGTCATATGGGGAGATTTAAAGCCTGAGGCCAGATATAAAAGAGCAGGTTAAAAATTAACTGTCTTGAATTTGAGAGGCAGTTGATAAATCCTGGTGTTGCAATGTTCTTAACTACTGAGGAGAACCTAATAGAACAGGTGGAGCAAGTGGAACAGAAATATATTGATATTTCTATTACTTTCCTGATTTTTCAATAAGACAATAGGCTAGATTAATGAGACATGGTTGCAATAAGATTCTTCTTTGTTTAGAGAAATGGTTTTTAAGAGTGAATAATACCGCCCCATGAGAGCATTGATATACAGAAGACTTAAATGGACAGGTTCCTACCATCGTTGTAGCAAGGTGATAGGGCTCACTTAAGCAGAACCAATTGTAAGATCAGGATCAAACCCTGAAACAGGCAATAAAAGTAACCTGAATGTCCAAAAGAGGAATCAGTAGTTACCAAAGTGACAATTCAGTCATTCACATAAGGTATTTGCTAGAGTCCAGCAGCCATGTCCATCATTCAAGTTCTGTTTTGGTAAAGTTTTAATACCTTCAGGCTCTTAAACCTTTCTAAAGTCTTTGTAGAAGAATATTCTTTCTAGATGTTCGCATTATATCCAGTACAAATGAAAACCTGCTTGGAGACTCTTGTGGACATTTTAGCATTAATAAAAATACTCATAATCATTACAGACCTGAAATAAGTCATTTGAGCGGTCCCTGTTCCCCCTTCAACAGTGAAACTCCAACTAAGTCTCAAACCTTTAGAGAAAAAGGAAAAAAAAAGAGGAAAAAAAGACTCACAGAAATAAAGCAGGTAAGAACTTGTTTTAGTTATTTCTGTTTGGACATGATTTTTCTTTCTTGCCTGGACAAGGTCTAAAGATAGGTTTACACCACTTTTGATTAATAGATTAAAACACATCCTGGTTTTCATGCCAGAGTCTTCCCTTGTGTTAAGTGACAGAATGCATCCTGACCTGGCAATAGGTTGTGTATGTGAAATGGGAAGGAAAATTTATCTTCCAGATTCTAATCCCTACTGTAAATCTTGTAAGCACATGTACTCACCAGGGCTTTTTTTATATTAAGAGATAAAGAAGACTAAGCTGGTACTAGCAGGTACCAGTAAATATAGCTTAGTTTACAGTCACCTCATTCATTGATAGCTGACTGTAATGGTGGGCAGTGGGCATGAGATTCTAATGGGGAGGCAGATTGCCTGTCTTGTCAAGGCTTAGGAAATGAGTGAGAACTTAGTCAAAAGTGTAACAGAAAAGCTGTTATGTAGGTTATGTAAAATCACCAGGCTCTGTCAGGTGTTGATGTAGATTGTGCTCCAGCCTTCACCTCATGTAAAACAGTGCTCACACCTTTAATAAGGAGATTTGATTAAAATACCATACACACACAATTCTGTTGGAAAACCAAGGTTACAGCAGCAGAAGGCATTAGAAGCAGCCAGTAGAAGACTATGGAGGTGTTTTCTAAAGGTTAGAAGAAATTGCTCCTGAGTAATTCCATTTTCTCCATACAGATGGAAAGGATATTTCAACATTTCAGTTAAAACAAGCGAAAAACAAACCAAATAAGTAACCAAATAAGACAACGTCTGTCAGAAATGCAAGTGACAGATTCCTGTCAATAAAACATTCCCCTGAATTTTCAGGCTTGAAGTCTTGGAGACCAGAGATGTTTGAAAACAGTCTTACTCAGAGCTTGAGTAGTTTGTTTTCAAGGAGTCATCAAAAACCAGGCAGAAAGGGACATGTCAGAGTCATCCTATCCATTCTCCTCTCCCCTCCAAAACTAAGAGCTACTCTAGCTGCATCAGCCCTGACAAAGGTCTGCATGCTACATTGAGGCAGAAGAGTCCCAGCCAGAACTTTGCAGTCTCAGTAAAACCTACTGAATCGTACTCTCCTGCTGTGCTAAGCACAGGCAGCTCACATGTTCTCTCCAGCCCTGGCACAACCAGGCACAGAGCAGTGGGCATCCTGTGCCTACAGAGCAGCCCTCAGGAGAGGTTTTACTGGCTGTCCCCAGGCTTGCAGAGACAGTCAACTGTCACCTTGGGCTTTGTGTAAGAAGCTGTGCACAGGAGAAATTCATAAGGTCATTTGCAAAGTAATGGTTGTGGGGTGTTAGTGTTTTCTAGCATGTAGCCACTAAATAGTCCCAAAATTAGTATCGTCTTGGTAAGAGATAATCTAGGATGTTCTTGTTTTATAAGAATTTGTTCTCTTAAACCCCCATTGCACGCATACATATACATAAACACAAAAACACATGAACACAAGTTACTACAAAAATTTCAGTTTAGATCCCCAGCAGCTGAAAAGCATTAAAAAGACCACTGGATTTCTGTGCAAGCTGTTCTTAAAAACCCCCAGTTTCAAAGATCACATAGCCCTCCCAGTTAACTGATGCTACAGACTATCCTTTCTACTATAAAGTCTTCTCTGATGTCATATTTTTAATAGCAAAATTCAATTTAAAAACAAAATTAAATTTAATAGCAGTAAGAAGGTTTTGGGACCATATTTCCAAAGTACCAATTACCCTTTGTATTAGAGCAGCCTGTCTGACTAGTACATTTCTTTCTGAGTTTTTATTTCTTTTTTTAATTTACCTGTTTATTTTCCTGTTTTCCTATTCTGGCATCAGAGCCATGTTGACTGCTTATTACAGATTAGATTTTGCCATTTGGATGTTGGAAATTATATCAGTGCAAAGTTGGGTCCCTCCGAGGAAGCCCCAGCCGAGGCTACAGTCCAACACTACCCACAACTACTGTTTCATGAGGTAAAAGATTGTCGGATGCTGTGTCTTCTAAATGAAAAAAATTTCTTCTTCTAGTACAAGTACATTTTTGGAGTGGATAATCTCCACTCACAGCTCCTTTTGCTTCCTTTTCCAGTGCCAGGACATGAGTAGTGAATATGCAATACCATCTTCTTGGGGGCAGGACAAGAAGACTGTTGTCTTACAACAATCACTGCATGGAGAGCAGACCATACTTCTCCTTTGGTCTCACAAAGCATTGGTTTTCATGCCCATATGCCCTGGGAAGTTGATGACCTGTTAGTCAAAGGTAGGTGAACAGGACATCACAAATGCTTCTGAGGTTTTCAGGGATCCAATATATTGGGTTCATCTGAAATGGCAAAGCAGCACATAGGAACAACAGATTCAGACAACTCTTGGCCGTGCGTTGTTTCTCCAGAAAGCTGGCCTGTCTTGTTTAATAGTCATCTTTTTGGTAGGAGAAATACCTGGGTGGGCCAAACCCATCCTGGGGTGTCTGATCCTCAATCTCATTAGCTCTAACCTTTCTCCAGCAGCATCAAAGACTGAATTCATCACCAGAAAATATTAAGTCCTTGGTATCTTATTGTGCTCTATTATACAGCAGAAACTTAGTTGTGCACCCTGCACCCCTGTGCCTGTACTTGTGGGAATATTCACAGTAGGTTTTAATACATTTTGAAATGTTGATTGTTAAATTAACTATCAAAGTATTAAACATTAAATAAATAAATAATTACATAGGTTCTACTGCTTTTAACAGAATAAGCCCACATCGCCCCATAACCTGCCAAATTAGAAAATATTCAGACACTTGTGGTCTCCTTTCTAGATTTAGGTCAGACTTTATTGCAGATTTAGGTCAGATTTTATTGTTAATCTAGGTAGTACAGCCTTGTAGAAGGAGCTGTTTGATTCTACCTTTGAACTCCTATTTGGCCTTGGAAACAATTTTGCCTGTTACCCGTGTGCAGCTGGTGTCTGTCCCATTTGTACATACAACAAGCTCTTCAAAGCACAAGTATTCTTACAGTCAGTTTCTACAGTGAATAGAAAGTAGTCGTCTCTGCCTTCCATAGGTATCTCTCGAAGATCCAGGAAAAGCGGGGGATGTACAGCCAAGCCTATGATTTAATGTTAGATGATCTGTGGTTGTATGATTTCTTTCCACAGAACAGTTGGATAACAGAAAGGTGTATGACCTGCCAAACCTGCTGGAGATGTGTTCTCAGCAACAAAAACTTTTCTCATATGAGTTATAGAGATACCAACAGGAATTTATAAGCATGTAATTCCACCCATCAGAAAAATATGTTGTGATCGGCAGTGTAGTGTGACCTGCCACACAGAAAATCCTGGTTGGACTGAAGAACTGGGTGCACAGTAGCCTCAAAGTTAGTAAATTTCCAGAGAAAATTAAATTGTGTAAGGTTTAGATGGAGAGTCCATAAACACAAAACAATTCTAACACATTCCAGCTGGTCCGAGAATGCAGGCTGAATGCACGCAATAACAGCATAATTTTATTTTGAACTAGGTTTCACTCCAGCCTTTACCACAGATTTATGTGGGCTTGGAATATGTGCTCCTAACTATGCTTTTAACTTGAAAAGGGGATAATAATCAATTATAGGATCCCATACTGCTGTGAGAAGACAGGCACAAAGGCTTGAGGGTAAGGTACTGAGCAGTCCTGACTTCAGCAGCCAGCATCAATGGCAGTAACAAGCACTACGCTCTGCCACTGTGGAATGAACCCGTGATATAGAAAAGAGTAGAGAAAAAGTCCACAAGCTCATGGATCTTTATTAACATGGAGCTTATGTAAATTGCACATTAAATAGGTTACAATACTTCCACTTGGCAAGAAGAGAACCAACCATCTGGACTGATGTGATTAGCAATGTTCATTCTAATATTCTTTGACTAAAAAGCACATAGTTTTCTGGAAACAGATATACATGAGAAAAAATGGAGGATTTCTTTAAGCTGTATTAATAGTGCAAGTTGTGCTGTGTAATTCCAATTCATTTGGGTAATGAGGTGTACTAATTTTCAGACTCAGTCCAGTTTAGACACACAGCATGCATATTCCCTGTAATAGGAGTGTTTATTAATTATATTTAATTGTCATCGTTTTTCCTAATGATAGTTGTGTTCACCCCCGTTCATTTTGTTTCTGAAATGGCGATTAGTAAGAACAGGAACATGGATGAATAGGCAGCTGGAACTAAGGAACCATGGGTGGCTGCAGCAGAAAAATTGGCCCTCAGCAAGCCAGCCATCGGCACAGTCATCCGGGCCATCATGCTCCAGTGCTTGGGAAAGGAAAGCTTGCCCAACCCCATTGCTGCTCTCCGATGGCAAGCAGGCCAGTCGTAAAGACAAGCTAAGTGCTTTTCATATGTGGATGTCTGCACCATGAGCACAGGCTTAATTAGAAATTTCCAATTAGCTGATTGCACATTTTTATGGGGTTAACTAGTGGTGACCTCCACATCACCCATAGCAGGGGCATTAGGGTTTATAGGCCTTAAAAACGCCACCAGTAGGTGGAGAACGAGTGACATGAATCATTCACACATGAGCACACATGCACTCAATCTTGGGACATTGCTCTAACTTGCAGAGTTGTGTTTTGTCCTTAGAATAACGGTTCCCAAATCCTTTCCAGTTGCAACTTTACATGTGGTTGCAAACTGAGCTTCTGGCTTAGCACCAGAAACAGAATTACCATGGTGACTCTTCATGAGGTTGCAGCCTGTATGTTTGGAAAAGCTGCATCAGGGGTTGATGTAACCTCCACACATACTTATTCCCATCTGAGGTGGTTGTATGTTTAAATGTTCTTCAGCGTCTCTGAAGGCACAACGTACATGTTGTGCCTAAGGTAGTACCTCCAGCCTCAAGATGCCATGAACTTAGTGGCAGTATTCATATAAAATTCTGGCAAGCACAAGGACCTTGAATTCTGTGTATGTCAGAGGCGAGCTAACGAATGCTCTCTACATCCAATACATTTCTTGTCTGTGCATCCGCTTGTGTTTTCTTGTACATTCTGACACATTGAGAAATATTTCCCAATTTCACGAGTTAAAACTGGGGGAGAGGAAGGCTGTTGTGAAGGTTTTGTTGCAGCCCTGTCTTTCTTAGTGCTGGACTTCATAAATACGGTACATACATGTACACAGTGATGAACAATTTGATTGCACGTCAGCCTATGGGACAACACTTTCTTAAAAACCACCTAGTTCTGTTGAATTTTTTTTTAAGGTAGCAAACATTTTCCTATCAGAATACCTGACACAGGCCATACCCAGACTTATTCACTTCTGAGCCCACGCACACCTCAGTGCCTAGGTAACACTTCTTTTTTCAGTAATGTGTTTCTGGCAGATTAGGTTCATTAAAAAAGGAGAAGTATTATAGACTACTTTCATTTTCTCTAAGGCTGGGTACTGTTTCTTTTTCCTCCATCCTGTGGCAAAAATCAGTATACATGATCATCCTGGATGGTCTATTTCTATGTTGCAAGTCTTTCCCCTGTTGCTTTCTGAGCATCTTCTGTGACAGTAGAAAAGGCACTGCGTCTTACAGTGCTGCAATTTTTCTTCCTGAGAGAAATTCTTGGGCCTTCCTGGAATGTATATGTATATAATATATGTCATGTCTGAAGACTAATAACTACAATATGGAAGGTAGATAGATAACTTCTATTGAAAATGTATATTTCACCATAAAGATTTCAAAAGGTTTTGAAAAGAGATGCGTCACTGAAAAGGGAGGGACAGTATCTGTCACTCTGCATGCTCAGCCAGACCTATCAGCCAGGACAAAGGACAACTTGTGCCAATATTGCATAATTCTACCTTCCTCTCACTTGCACATCTTTTGCCAGCCTTTCCTAGATACACAGCATTTTTCCACTGTTCCACAAACACTTTGAATCGGAATGCTGATGGGTTGGAGGGGAATGAGCAATTACATATTGGCAATTGAAATGTACTCCCATCTTTGTTCCTTAGTCGGCAGCATCCTGTTAACTGTAGTCATGATGACTTGTTTCTCATTCCAGTTGGGATGTCTAGTCCCTTTGTTACAGCCTTTTGCTGGAGACTGAGACCACATGCCTTATCATATGCAATTGGGAAGCTGTCACATATATCACCCAACAAAAGCGTGGTGCCCTGGGAGAGCTCCAGAAACACTGTACACCCAAGCTACCAGAAGCCTCCAGCACACTCCTAAAAGAGCAGCTCCACATTTCAGGAAGTAACACATTACAGAATGATTCTTCCATTAAGATTTATGCTTAAAATAGAGGAGCCACAACCTCGTGCATCAGCAGAGTTTTCATCAGCTGATTAAGCATGACAGATGAAGCAGGCTCCTGACCTTTCTGAGGCTGAGGGGGAAAAGGAAAAAAAAAAAAAGAAAAGAAAAGAGAAATGGCCTCTCTTTCACCTCTGTATTCAATTGTGCACTTCCTCAAACAAATAAAAAGACACTTTTGCAGCCGAACAAGAGGCCATGCAGTTAGCCATGGGCCCCTGAAGTTGTTCAATCAAGAAGGAACATGATACTGTATGATTTGTCTGTTCATTGCTCCTGGGGTGGGCCATTGCTTCTAAGTGAAGAATAATAGCTGTCAATTACATTCAGATCACTGTAAGGGCCCTGGCATTCTTAGGCAACCTGTTATTAAACCGTTAACTTTTTGATGTCTACCTTGTTACTTTAAACATACATACCAGACTGACGTTAAATATACATACTGAAAACAGTAATAAATCTTTCCTAACACTGGGAACTTAATTTGCTGAGAGCAATCAAAATTTTGGGATATATGCGCAGACTTTAATTTTAATTTTTTTTTTTAATTTATGCTTTTTACTTTATGAAGAGTAAGCATGTTGTTTTCAGTGAAGTCATACCATATACCCTACAAAATGATCCTGTTGTGGAAGTCTCCCAGACCTGAGCATGACTGCTAAAAACAAAACAAAAGAAAACAAAAAAAAAAACAAACAAACAAAAAAAAGAAAAAAACCAAGGGGTTTGAAAACACAGAACGAATATATTTCATATATACTTTTTTTAATTTGCCTTGCACTATAGTAGCATTTAAAGAGTTGGATAGAGGTTAGGGCAATTGTGACAGTACATCACATCTTTGCTGGTGGAACTTCCCCACCAAATGCTCTGATTGTCAAGATGAGAGGTAAACCCTCAGAAAGAGAAAAACATCTCATAGAACATTTTACTGAAAAAGCAGCACAACTGAAAGCAGTGACTTTGATTCAAACTTTGAAGTCCAAGGGAACTGGCATAGCATGAAGTGGTAAAGCTGCACATTCATGCTTGCTCATGAATTACCTTTCACTATTTCCCAAATCAATGTTTTTTTTAGTAACAATGAGTTTGTTCAGAGCAGGGATTTGAACATAAATCCCTTACCCCATGCTTCATTTTCTTTTCCCTTTTGTTCTCCACCAAAAGACTTTATAAGATCCCTGGTCATCCCAAAGGAGAGTGAAAAATACAGAAATATGTCTGAAGAGTTTTAGCAGACAGGAACAGTGTTTCTTATGCAGCTTGACATTCAGTTTTAGGGAGATGGCAATCCAGAATTTTTCATCTGTGTGGAGGCTCCTATCTGAGACAGCTCAATTAACCAGAGCTTTTCTGAAGGCAATGAAAAAAGAAGTCACCAGCAGAATAGAAAATATGCAAGTGCCAATACCTCTCCAGTGCTTAAATTGATTGAATACAGGGAGGACAACATGAAATAGGTTTGTTCTTTCATTAAGGAATCCTGTGGTCCCTGTCTCAAGACAACTCAACCTTCACTCTGGTTCTTCACTTGCTCTAGAGAACCAGTATCATCTGCTATTTGTCTAGTGGGAAAGTAAGCACTTGGTTAGCCAAGTAAACACAACATCTCTTTGCCAGGCGATGTCAAGATCTATTAAAAAATCCAATAATTCAGGTAAATATTTTCCGATGTTTTTTATGTGTGCTGGTTTATTCTATTAAGTAGAGTTTTCCAGGCTGACTCTTTCATTTTTAAAGGCAATAAATGAATCTGAAAAGTCAGAAAGTACACATAATTGTTGCCAGGCCTGCAACTGATAAATAGAAATAGGAAATTTTCTTTTGTAGAAAGATCCTTCTGTGATGGACACAAAATTACAGAAATCGCTCATTCCGATTATGGAAATGACATAATTTTAAAAATTCAAAATACAATGTAACAATATTACTTTACTGAGATGTTTAAGTTTAGTTTATTGAATGAAACACTGTCTTTCACTTTGGCTCCATTCAAGAATTCATTGTACCTGGACTGGTTGCTGCAATATCTGAGATTCCTCATGTTCTATTTTCTACCACGAATCTCCAGATATTCCAAGATATCTGAAACAAGATTTTGACGAGGCAACTTAGCATATCAATGGAACATAAACAAAATAAAGCCAGTGCAGAATTAAATGTAGCGGCTTCAGTTCGGATTACCTTATCCCAAAGTGTTTTGTTAGTTTTCTCTGACAAGAACCTCAAAATGTTTGCAAAGTCAGAATTTCCCAAGAAAAATTGCTGTCTGTGCCATATGTAAATCTGAAGCCAGGGAGAAAGTGGAGTGACTGGAACAGCATTTTTCTAACCTCTTAGTCATCTTATTTACAAACGAAATAACTGAGTGGTTGTTTTTGAGACGCATATTGTGCAGGGATTTATCCAGGGATGTCTTTTTTTTTTTTTTCAGTGATCAGGGTTTTGGAGCATTAGAGGCTTTAGGGTACTCTCATCAAAGCCTGTTGTTTGCAGGGGTCTCAAGTATTGACTGATGTTTTTACTGTCCAGGAAGGACAGAGGTCAGAGTCACAGTTGGAGGCTTAGCCTGATGACAATGCTTTTGTGACGGTGTGGGAATGGCCCGACTAGCAAAAAGAGGACATTGTGTCTGTGTCTATTCTCAACTTAAAAAAAAAGAAGTCTTGTAAGGATGTCTCAGATGTTTGTAAAATAAGACAATAATTGATGGTATTGCAAAAATGTGCCTGATCAACTTGGATTCATGGAGACACTTCTGTACAGAAATATTCTCCACAGGGTAACTTTGCTGCTCCTCATAGCTGTTGCAATCCAAGGGAAAGATCACCTTGCTCCCATCTTTCTTCAGGGAGACACAGCAAATAGCTATTCACGCCTAAAGAAATATTGAAAGACTCTATGTAGGCCTTCATGTTAAATGTCTTCTTTTATCAAAACAGTCCAACTTCACTTATCAGCTTCACAAAAACTGATAGTATTTAAAACAAGAACTTCCCACTCTCCTGCTGTCTTCCCATTAGAGAGAGCCCATCCTTTCCTGCTGGGTCACTCAATGAACTTTCCTTGCCTCATCTTCAGTGTCAGAAAAGAGATGAATAAAGAATGTCTTGTAACAGGACATAGGTGATTCCTCCTTACTTACACAGGTTTACATCTGCACCATTGTGTAAAATCACATACATCCACAATCTGTTCTGAATTGCTTTTCAGTGGAAATAAATCAGCCTTTTCCTCTCCTCTTCCCTTTATATCAACCACCAAAAAGAGCTGAGCACGCTTTCTGTATCTTGGGAGATGACTTTTTTTGTTGCTCTTTGCAGTTCAGGTATCTCCTGCATTATCAACATGAGAGGATGTTTAAGTCCTAGTTATTTAAGGCCCAGAACCTGGAAAATTTGTTTTGTTTCCTGTTCAACTGCGGACTTCTTATACGACATTAGACAAGTCATAGAGTTTTTCTTTGCTCCAGTTTCCAGCCTATGAAAGGAGATAATTGTACTTGTCCCTCTCAGAGGCTTTAAAGATTGTGAGGCACTAGGGTATTGCAGCAACAGAGGGCACATCAAACCCTAACCCTGCATTTAGGGAGACAGATAGTCTCCCATTTTGGCCAGGAAGACCAGAGTATCTGGCCCTCCATCAAAACAATCAGAACAGGAGGAAATAAAGCCAGCTGGTACACGAGGTACTTCAGTGGTTCTGGAAATCAGCAAACAGCTACTTCACATATGCCCATTTGAGACAAACTTGAGGAACCCATTTTATGACCAGTCCGGGCAAGTTATCTGGTCAATAAGCTTTTGCATTCATAACTATTTCTACTAGGAAGCCACAAATATTATACAGAATTAATCCAAAAGAAGCAGCAGCTGAATTCCCTGCTTAACATATATTCAATCTCAGGGAGAAAAAAAGTAATTATTGTATTGCCTGCCAGGTACAAAAGCAGGAAAGTCTGAATGCAAACAAGAACATTTGTTATCAGTTAATGAATGTAACTATTTGCTGTTCATCATTCTTCTGCCTCTCATGGAAGTTTCAGGCATATGACGAGAGAGTAGAAACAACTCCAGAAATTTCAGCGATCTGTCACATACTCCAAGTGTGAACAGTCAAAATGAACAATATTTCAACATGCCATGTGATGGTAATTGACACAACAAGGAAAGCTTTTACCCATACTGAATAATTAAGAATAATCAATATATTGGCAGGACTGATTCACTGCTGATTCAAGACAAGGAAAAAAGCCATATTCCTTGAATCATTTATTTACCATGACTAGTTCTGTCATATCAAACCACAATGCTGCAATAGCACTTTATAAATGAGCATTGATTTCCATCAAGCATTTAGTAAAAGTTTATAGTACAGTTAGACTGCTGACATGTGTTGCTTCAGGAACAAAGCCCAATACTTATTTTTCAGACTGCAGTCACAAATCTCATCTTCCAGCTGGAACAATGAATCTAGGTATAGAAATGACATGCCAAAGAGCAGCAGTTTTCAGTGCAATAGGGGAGACTGGTGTGACTCTATATGCCTATCTTTAATGTTGGATTTGCTTGATTTGTTACAAGTTCAGAGAAGATGAATAGCACATTTCCTTAAATTGCATGTTAAAATATATAGTTGGCCATACATAATACAGCTATTTGGCAGAATATATTCGTTACAAAACATGAGCCTGTCAGTGGTTTCCTTACTTTTAGGTGTTCTGTTTTTCCTCCTTGCTCACCATTTTGACATTTTGCTCAGCTTTCTCTAGATTAAAGATCACATGTAATCGCAGAAGCAGTTTTGGTATCATCTAGGTAAACTATCTTTTATGTATCTGTTTCATAGATACATCACTGATTAAACAATTTGTTGTAAGACTAGTTCCTTTCCTTTCTTCCCATGCACTGTTGTATTCAGCACAATCCATTTCCTAATCACTGTTGTCATTTATCTCTTCGTTTTACCTTGTCACCTACTTAATTCCACTAGAGGCATTTCTAACATCTCTGTCTAATAATCTCCGTTAACAATGCAGAACACTATTAGCATAATAAGCATTTCCCATCTGCACAAATGAGACTCCTTCTCATCAGTCTGAAAACTAACTACTGTTCATAAAAATAACCAGGAATCACTAGAATTAAAAAGAAAAGACATTCCCCTGCAAACAAGCTTCTTCCCTCTCTCCTCCTGGTGGTAAAAACTTCAGCTGCCTTTGTGACTGTAAAGTATTCAAGTCCAGGATTGAGCTCAAGGTCCCAGGCGTCCATCCTGTTTAACATTAGTATGATCCCTTACACTGTATTGAGTTAAGACAAACTGCCAAAAATGCCCAAACTCATTTTAGGGATTTAACACAAACCATGGGGTCATCTCAGTGAACAGCGTCAAGAGCCACATTGTTCCATGGGTGAACACAGTTTGTATGTACCATACATACCTCTACTCCACACCCCTGACTTGCCAGGGAGTGTACTCGGACCTTGGACGTAGCCTGCCTTCTGTAAGCACACCTGCAGAGATGAGCAATATTTGAATAAAATGAGGCGACATATTTCTGTGCTTATCGTCTTTAGAAGCTTTTCCATCAGAAGCACAGGTATAGGTGTTGGCAGACCCTTATCTTTGTGTCCTCTAAGCCAAATTAATTCCTTTCTCACAGTGTCAGACTTCGGTGGCAATCATCAGTCATCGCTGGTCCCATCTCATCTCATCTTTACTTGGACCTTTGGTTTGGCAAAGACCTTGATCTGCGTAGTTGTTTCTCCAGTCAGTATTGCAATAAATAGATCACCTCATTCCCATTGTCTTCGGAGGTTCTGGCCTGTTCTAGGAGATGCCTGGCAACTTCAAAACATGATCGTCTCCATTTTTTCCAATGCAAGATGTTTTTTTCTCCTGAAAACTTTTGCTCTGATCAAGCATAAAACCAAGTTTCTATCCAAAGACTGAAGAAAATTTCAGAATGTAATTGGATTTGGTCAAACCACAACTTTATGCGTGCCTTCATGTAAGGGCATGGAAAACATATTACTTTTCTGCATAACATATTCTCCCACATTTGCAGGCCTATGATTTCTCTCTAAGTTTCAAAGTATTCTGAGTCTTTCTTTGCTATCAGGTCTTTGATATGGTGCATTTTTGAGTGTAAATGGCATAGGATACAGAAAAAAAAAAGAAAAAAAAAAGAAAAAAAAGGTAGATGAAGGCTGTTTTTCATCCACTAGTTCCTTGATCTGCTTCATTGCATGCCTGCTCAAACAGTTGTGATGCCCCACTGGAATTGGTGGAAGAAGGAAGCCAAGAAGAAAGACTAGGGTTGAGGGCAAAACCAGGGCTACTTCAGCCAACTTCCACTTTAGAAAGCTTTCAAAAAGCAGAAGGTTTGGGTTCTAGACCTTCCTCTAGTCTTGAGTTGTTCTGTAGTATCTTTCAAGCATTTGCTACGAGATGATGTGTATCAGCTCTAATTACTTCATTTTACCTGTTGCCCATTACATTTCACCAGAAAAGCCCCCACCAAACCAAAATCAGCATTAATATTGTTAGAGTAGTGTTATTTTCAGCACATGCTCTCTAGCACCCAGTTGAAGAGAATGGTAAGGATTATTTTTTTGTTGTTCTTTGGTGGTGGTGGTGATGGTGTCCATAAATAAAAGACGTCCATAAACAAATAAATATATCATTCTGAAGGAAAAGAAACTTTTGCCTCATGCTGCATCCTGCTTCACCTACACATACAGATCTGTCCCATAGATTTTTCTGGAAGACCTATTATTTCGGTTAGCTTTGCCCAGGCTAAGAAGGATTTAAGAACACAGAAGTATTTCACAAGTTATGAAAAGAAAATTTAAAAAAAATTTATAATAATACAAGGTCACTGAGTAATCTATGAGCATTTCAGAGTGTGTCATCAGAGTCTGTCCTTTGCGGCCGTGTACTTGCCTCCATTTAAAGGCAGAGATAGGACAAAACAGCTTCTTTAAAATATTGCAGTTGTATTAGTAATTAAAAACATTACATACGTCTTTGGTTGAGGCTGAGGGCCTTGCAGAGGAACTGAGATTGTGGCCTGTGGAATGTTGGAAAGGAATGGCAACAACTCTTCATCTTCACTGAGCCTGTAAAGGATCCTTCTGCACATCTACCTCTTTGCACTGGTTCCCTTCAGCCACCACTGGCCAGACACTGGTGAGTTGTGTGGTAGCCTTCAATGAGTGGTGGAACAAGTGACATCATTTTGAAGAGCTTTAGAAGATCTTACTTGGCTGTTTTGAAGCAATTTTTTTCTGATGGCGTAGATTTTACTTTCTAATTATATTTATACATAAAAGTAGGAAACGAGGAGAGAAGTACATTGTTGATAAAAGGTTTTGCCTATACTGGTACACTAGGATTGGATAATGTAAACAAGCCCTGACATGTGTTCATCACTATTGTTTTTGTCTACTCTCTGGCAAAGAACAGGCACAGCTGAGGAAAGAGTACATGCAAGGATCTATTGGCAGTCAGTGTGAGGCCACCCTGCTACGCAGTAGATGCTTCAGCCATAGAGATACATAGTTGACCATAAGACCAAAGAAGAGGCCCTGGCCTGTTTTATCTGCTAGTATTGATGTAGCTAAAAGCCTGCAGATCCCTGACCACATCTGAATTTCCTTCTGAGGTATGCTCCTGGTGCCCAAGGTAACAGAGAAACTTGGATCTACCAGCTCTTTGGTTTGCTTTCCCCCCAGAATATGATGTCATTCAGCTAAGGAGACACTGTAATTCATCTCATCATGGTAAGCATTGCTACATAATATTTCCAGATTATTAAGGCACTAGAAACCATGATTATTGATAAACTAGAGGTTTGTGTCATATGCCAAATATTTTCAGACTGAAAGAACAAATTTTAAATAGAAGAGACTCTTCAAACCGTAGGTGGAAAACACAGGGATTTAAATCAGGAATTGGATAAAGCTAAGCAGCTTTCATCTACTTTAATTAGAGATAATGTTTTTCTTAATCATAAAATTGAATTTATGGAAATCAATTTTAAAGTGTGATTTTTTTAATACTTAGAGAAAAATAATTTTCTTTCATATATTGAGAACATTTCCAGGCTATAAAACCAAAAAGAAAATGTCTTCATATGGTAATTTGTGTCTCACACCTCAGGTTGAAAATACCTGATTAATCTTATTCCTAACAAAAAAATCCTATTAACAAGGATCCATCAACAATTTATTAGTATCAATAATTGTCAATTTATAGCTCTGTTGTCATCAGATTTAAACACAAAAACAAAACCTGAAATTTTTCCACATCCACTTATCTACAACATATGGTGAAGAATACTTTTTTAAATATAAAATAAAGACTAATACACAGGTTGTTGAAATTGTACTTCAGACCTCATGGCCTTATCAGTTTCCTTACTGGCAGATCAAAGTGTCCCTTTATTTGAATTTATCTGCACTCTAAGATACTTAAGAAAATGTTTTGGTCTCTACAGGAACAGTATGTAAAAATATTTCCAGTTTTTAGACCCATTGTCCTTATAGTGTGTCTGTTGGTTTTGTGCTCATCTACACAAACAAACTAAGAATATATCTTAGTCTTATATATGGAATGAGTGAGAGTACCTTCTATGATAAATAAATTGTGTGTCTGTGGGTATGCATATTTGTGTTGAATTCAGACAATTATTTTCTTTTTCACTTGTTTTGCTTTTAAAGTACTGAGCTATTTGGATGCTGGGTCAAATCCTTATTGATGTAGTGAAACTTACTTGTGTGCAGACTGACTGCAAGAGACACAACTGCTTGGGCAAATAAAGCCAACAGGATATTTTCAAGCACTTTAAGGTAGTTGTAAAAAACATTTAGCATGCTTCTTTTGTGCCACCTTGACAGAGACATAGGATAAAATTATAAAAATATTCTACGACTCAGTGGTATAATTATTCTAAAGATATTCTTGTTAAATAGCTACTTATATTGAACATTGTCCCCACTTTTTTTCCCCTTTCATTTCCTGTACTGCCTGCCTAATGGAACAACACTGAATGTTACTAATGTAAAACCACTGAATTGTACTAAAGTAGAATATTCAGCTTTGTATCTTTCACATATAATAATGTATCCTACATACATGTTACTATATCTTACATGTATGCACAATATTTGCATACATGTATGCATGTACAATTTTAGGTGATCTATTACCATATCATATGGCATGGATTTAAATTTTCATGGGGTTTTACTTTGAAAAATCACCAATCCCAGGATTTTGGATAGCTAGATACACACAACAAATAGATGTCTAAGGACTTCTAAAAAAGACCTATAAACTAAACAGGGTGATGTGACAAATTCTCTGGATAAATGCAGATTTAAATGCAGGATTTAACATGTTGAGTGGTGTTTTGTATTTCAATATTATCTTCTCTATAGGTTGCTGATGCTTGTTTACGTATCAGGGATTTTTTTTTAGTTACATGTGCCTGAAAAGGGAGAATATTTTTATGGCTTTGCACAGTAGACCTCCACCCCCTCATTTACAATCACTGAGATGGAATGTGGAGATACTGACTTCAGTGATATTTGGATCAGGCCCTCAGACTGTAATTGGACACGCTGAGAGCTCTGCTAAAAAAAGTTCCTCAAGGCAAATGATGCACTTCAGAGGACACGACCTAAATACAGCTTATAGGGCTTTTAGGAAAGCAGAAGTTTGGATAAGAGAGCTTCTAAGACACATGCCTTTCTTCTTCCTGAACAATGTGAACATTTAATTTTTCCTACACATCTCCTCCTCTTCTACTGCCTGTCAGATAAAAAAAGGCTCACAGATGGTTTTGTGGGGGAGATAAAAGACCCTCTTTTAACCTCTACCCCACCCCCCAAATAACTGCATATCCAATGTGAATTTATCAGAAGCCTTATGTGAGTTTCAAAACTTTTGCCAAGTCCACATTTTCTGTTTTACCAAAAATCTAATTTCAGATTTCATTCTTTTAATTAACAGATCACAGATACTACTTTAATTAATTATGCTCTACCAAATTAAATCAGCTAGATGTGAGTGCTTGCTTTTCTGCTGAGCTCAGTTGGAATTACACTATCAGCACAAATGTTCACTGATGGAGAGGACCTGTCTGCTTTTATGATGAAGGGGATCATTCTCTAGAGCGTTGTGTTGGGTTTAGCAGACCAGATCTCTTCCAGGCTTAGCCAAGGGCAAGCAAACTTCCCTAATGAATTCCACAACTAAGTTCCTAATCCAGCTCTACTAAACTCAAACAACTTTTACCACTGATTTCAACTGAAAGTTGAAACTGATTTCAAGCTCCTCCACAACTGTATTTCCCATCTAGTGTGTGTAGGTTGTCTTTCAAGCAAAGAGAACAGACATCAGGTTCAAAATCCTGAAGACATTCCCCCAAATTTCAGCGACATACAGCATTACAGTGTTGAACTACATAAAGAACAGAGAGCTCATCCTTCCCTCAGGACTCTCATCCATGAATTTTTCTCATATTACCCTAGAGCCAGGCTGACATGTTTAATTTAATATGTAGGAAGTCAGAAGTGCCTTTTTTCATATCTAATGAAAACATTAACTTTTATTCTTGTTCTGTGCTTATTTATCTCACTCCCAAATGCGTGTCTTAGAGTAAGACTCAAAAATCAGAGACAAAGGTAATCCCAAACTAAGCAAGGATGTCAACCATCAAAATAATTCTGGGCTCACAGCAAATTAAGAGAAAAGCATGTGAGCACTTCAGTTCAGAGAGAAGTTCTGCAGTTGAGAACAGGAACAGGAACAGAACCATAACATAAAGGCAGTCTCTTGACTAGTTGTCTAGTCCAACCTACTGTTCACACCAGGGCCAACCACACCAAACTGACCAGGGCCTTGTCTAGTCTGGTTTTGAATCTCCAAGGAAAGAAATTTGACAGCCTTTCCGTGGAACACGGGCTTTCTAGGAACATATGGCTATTCACAGAACCACAGCGAAAGAATCTAGGACACTGGTGATATCCTTGATCTCACCTTCTCCTTTTCACATGGCCCATCACAGTTTTTTATGTTATTTGATATTTTATCCTAAAGGTTACCAGTTCTGTGGCTTGCTGAATGTGCCAAACAGATGTTTTATGAAGTCACCTGGACTATACATCTATTGACTGCACTTATATCAACTGGACCTGATGACCCAGCTGGTCTTCTGCGGGTCTCTTCCTAGCTGAATCTGTAAATATTAACTGCACAAGTAAACCACTACTTGCATGAATGACAGTTCGTTTTTCATAGTCTACAACAGCATATTTTTGCATGTGAAATTACCTGCTTGTCACAGTATAGGCATGTTTTGCATGCATATTTTATGAGAGTTGCATTTGAAAGATGGTCTTTGGATAACCTATACAGTCCTCCTGGAAATCCATATAAATGACTTCTGTTCCAAGAGTAAATATATGCAAATGAAAAAAAGAGGTCCCACCCTTCCTACAAAATTTTAGCTTCACACACGTCAATCCAAAAGATGCATTTTGCGTATCTGCTTATTAGAGGAATAACACAAAAAAATGAAAGGAATAGTGCACACCTTCTGTCAGCCTATTCTCTATGAAGGCATGCAAGAGAACAGAAAAGACTGTCCAGTCCTTCACCAGCAATTAAGACTTGAGAGGATTAGGCCACACTTAATTTTCAGATTTGTTTCCATCCACAGTTCTATTCTCTACTATAAATTATTTAGACTGCTGAGGAACTGAGAAACAGTGTAAAAGAGGAATGTGAAAGAAATTAGGGAAGATAAATTAAGGGGAAGTTACAGACTAAGCATAGTATTTAGCAAGACATATGCCCTGGGCTGCTTAACCTGCTCCCCAGGCCCCCATTTCAACATGACTTTGCAAGCGCTGCTGACTGTTTAGTTTTATTGTGGATAATGTAGATAGTAAATGGAAATGGATGGGAGACTACCAGGTGATGGAGGAACTCACTAGCAATAGGAAAGCAATAAAAGAAAACATTATTTCTTATGTTCCTCAGCCCCACACAGAGATACTTGAGAGTTTCTGAATTTTTTATAAAATATTATGTCAAGTTTTCAAAGAACTCCATCAGAATCTGTCTGTCAAATGAATAAGGGAAGTATGGCATGACCAGGAATGTCCGTAAAGACTATTGCATTGCAGACATTCGCTAGCTGACAAGGGTCATAGCCCTTCAGCAATACACAAAAAAGTTGGATTTGATTCCTTCATGAACAAGTAGGTGGCCAGGAACAAGTCACTCAGACCTTCCACTCCCCAATTCTGCACCTGCAAGATAATAGTACCTCACTGAGAGCTGTAAAGAAAAAGACATTGATTTCAATGAAAGTTCTTTTTTACTTTTTTTACAGGGAAAAAAAGCAAGGTGTGATAGAAAAATGTCCTTGACCCCAAGTAAAAGTTGAAAGAACAGGAAAACACTTTTTACATGAAAGATAAAAACTGTGAATAACATTTCTTTTCTTCTTTCTACCACCACAGTGAACATACTTTCCATACTCTTAGCAATTTTGTGGTCACAGGCAAGCCTTGTCTTTGTCCAGGGACCAGATTCTTAGAGGCACTTCCTCAGTGACCTGCACAGGGGGTCCTGCTATTCGCTGCCTCTCTCAGTAGAGGAGAAAGGGGAAATGGAGTGCAAGGCGAAGACTCCACTAAACTTTTGCTTTGGTGCCCAAAGCAATTCCCTAGTATATCAGAGCTGCAGGAAAGTGAGACACAGGTCCAGGAAAAATAAAGTGCTCTCTTCACTCAGATAGCAACCTGCACTTGCACAAGCAGATGAGTTGTGAGTAGTCCCACTGGCTCCTGTGAGATAGTGCAAATGACAGGTTTCCAGAAACCTCCTACTCTGTTTGCATGACGTGGGAGCCAATATTATTATGGTGACCAAACAGTTTATGAGCATCCTGCTGATGGTGGTACTCCAGAAACCTTGACTTTACCTCCTTCACGGCCCAGTCCATCACCCAACAAAGTAAATGAAATAAATGTCTTTAGAAATGAATGCTAACAGCACTGAAGGTACAGAGAAGGCAAATATGCTGGGTCCCACCACTCCAAACATTTCTATGGCAAGTTTATGTTAAACTTAGCGTGCTTCACTGTTTCCGTACTTCCAGATACTAAGTGCAGATCCATTTCTATAATTCAACCTATTAAGCACATTCATTGTCTCATGAGTTCTGACCAAGTGACATTTGCTCAGATACTTTAGAAATGTTAATGGTATACCTCCTCAGGACCAATGAGATCAAACTCAAATTCATATTCAACATAGGAAATATTTCATATAGCACATAAATGTTTAAAACACAATTGTGCTTTACTGCAGCTCCTTTCAATGTAGTTTTAACCTCAGATGAATGCATGAGTACCACAAAGCAACAGGGAAATCTGGCACGGATAGTGTAATTCTGAAGATTGTAAGGGAAACTGTGTAGTTTGGAAGTGTTACTCAATGGGACATAAAAAAAAAAAACAATAAAAAACCCCAGGAGAATCAAGCCCTACATCACTGCAACAGTTTTTCTAAATATATGAATGTCCAGAAAGATATTCAACCTTCTCTCCTTGTTAAAACAGGTTAGGCTATTCTTTTGATTCATAATCTCTGAAGTATCTGTTCCTTATTACTTTCTGATCCCTAGTCATTATTAAAGTATGAAATAAAGCTGAATTATGAAAAGATCTAGAGACATAAAAATAATCAGTATTCCTTAATGAGGGCTGAATTTTTTTTCTTCAATTGCTTTCAAAATTAAGGAAAGCATCTAAAAAAGCCATCTTGATTTCTATTTAAAAAATAAGAAAAAGAAGATATGTAAAATGACCTCATTTAGTTCACGCTCTTTCCTCAAGGAATTTTGATACATTTATTATTCTAAGAATAGAAATGCCAGTATACTTTTCAGAAATCTTTTGTTTCTGACAGAGTTGCAGTATCTTTTATTCATATATCTATGGTCTTAAACTATCATATGCAATTTAAAACACCTAGGATTATATTTTCTGAAGGAATTGTGTAATGTGAGTTGTTCTATTCTGGGCCCCAAGTACAATAGAGACATGGACATACTTGTGCAAATCAGTGAAATGATCAAGGGATTGGACTGCATCTGTTCAGCCTGGAGACAAAAAAACTCATGGGAGTCCTATAAATATGTATAAATACCTGATGGGTGGGGACTAAAGAAGACCAGAAAACGAGCCAAAGAATTCTCATTGGTGCACAGTGAAAGGTCAAGAGGGAATTGGCACAAACTGAAAGGCAAGAAATTCCATCTGAACTTAAGAAAGAGAATTTTTTTATCTACAGTGCTGCTCTCCAAACACTGAAACAGGTTGACTAGCGAGACTGTGTAGTCTCCATCCTTGGAGACACCCACAACTCAGCTGTGTACAGCCCTGAGCAACCTATCCTAGTTGACCTGGCATTGAGTAGAGGTGTTATACTCAACGCTCTTCAGAGGTCACTTCCAACCTTATGTGATTCTGTGAAAATCTGGAGTCCATAGATGGAAAGATCCAAAGAGATTTCAGTCACATTAGTTCTTTACATCAACAAAGCTGATGAGACAGAACTTAGACTCCTGTGGAAATCACAAACTAGTTGAGGTTGTGACCTCTGGAGGTCACCTGGTCCAACTCCCCTGCTCAAGCAGGGCCATCTAGAACCAGTTGCCCAGGACCATGTCCAGATGACTTATGAATATCTCTAAAGGAGACTCTACAACCTCTCCAGCCAACCTGTTCCAGTGCTCAGTCACCCTCACAGTAACAAAGTGTTTATTGGTATTCAGAAGGCACCTCCCATGTTTATGTTTGTACCCATTGCCTCTGGTCCTGTCACTAGGCATCACTGAAAAGAACACGGCTGTCTCCTCTGCACCTTCCCTTCAAGTATTTCCATTCTTTGATGAGATTCCCCCCTGCCTTCTCTTCCGGCTAAACAATCCCAGCTCTCTCATCTTTTCCCCATAAGCAAGATGCTCCACCCCCTTCATCATCTTTGTGGCCCTTCATCAGACTCTCTCTGGTATGTCCATGTCTCCCTTGTACGGAGGAGCCCAGATCTAGACACAGTACTCCAGGTGTGGCCTCACCAGCACTCAATAAAGGGAAAGGATCACTTACCTCTCTCGACTTGCTGGCAATACTCCTCCTAATGCAACATGGGACAGGAAAGCTGGCACGGAACTGCAAAAATCTGGCTCAGTTGTGGGTCATGTTCAACTTGGTGTCCACCAAACCCTCAGGTCCTTTTTTGCTATGCTGCTTTCCATCTGGTTGGCCCCCAGTGGATATTGGTGTGTGGGGTTACCTCTCTCCAGTTGCAGGACTTTGCACTTCTTGTTGAGCTTCACGAGGCTCCTGTCAGCCGATTACTCCAGGTGATATTTTCAGCTGGAGATACCTTTAAAAACAACTAAAAAAGATTGAGATTCATTATGATTAAGGTTAAATAAGCCCTCCATTTATGTATGGATTTTTTTATATTTGGGAAATATAAACTCTTCTATAGAGAAAGTATATGTAAGCAGGTAAACAGAGGAAAGAGATTCATTTTTTTCTTTTTCAGACACAGCCAAATAAAATTAGGAAACTGGATCTAAAATGCATCAGCTTCTTAATGCTATTCCAGATGTCATTAAATGAATTTACATTAATACAAAGCAGAAATTGTAAATAAATATTGAAGGCCACATCAGATAAGAATTCACATCCAGCTTCCAACCCAACCATGGACAAGACAGTCACAAAAGCAGTTATCCACAATTTACGAAGTCTGACTTCTGGTGTTCCTCTCCTATATAGATTATCTACTTGTATTAGACAAGCTTTTTTTCATGGATCAGGAATCTTCCAGGAATATAATGTCTTTCAAACCTCTTTTTCTCAGTCAAATATGATTTAAAAGTAATATGTTCAAATGTTAATGTATGATACATAGTCACACTTAAAACACATTAACAAACAAAAGCTGCTCTGAATGCCATCTCCTTAAATCTACACTCCAGGCCAATGGTGTGTATAATATTTTCCCAGAAAGTACTACAGAGGTAAAGAAAACACTCTTTCTTACTAATTCAAGCTGACACTACAAAAACTAGTTCTTTCTGTAATCTGTTGCAGCAATGATGTAAGCCAAGGAACACTAAACATGCTTTAGCTGTTGGTAGTTGTGTTTCACAGCACTACAGCTAACTTCGGGAAATCCACCACATTGATTTAATCCTGCTAATAAAGCATCTGGGCAATGCTGACATCAATATAATCCTCATTCAGGGCTAAGGTTTACTTAGAACGGGTTGAAGACAGAGCTTTCCCTGATTACCGGTTTTTAGGAAAAGTAAAAATATCTGTGGCAATGACTATCACTCATTCCCCTTCTGCTCAGTCAGAATACAAATGAGTTGACCTACAAGGCAAGAAAGATATGCATGTTTATCTAGACTTCTGCCTGTAAAGTTATTGGATGAAAGATGTCTCATATTTAAACAATCCGTGCTAGAGGACTTCGAACTTATGGTATTTGTTAGTAGCAATTAATACTGGGATCATCTGCTTCCTGACAGTCTCTGGCAGTTTGTTAGGAATTTTTGGTATTAATATATATTTTAAAGGGTGAAAAGTCATGCAATAGGTGCACATTTGATAGATGCGTGGATATATATTTAAAAAAGGAGTGGAAAATCCTCGCAAAGTGAGAACGTACAAAAAAGGAGAACAAAGGAAACAGCATCTTTTACTGTGTTCTCTACTTTTGCCATATTTATTCATTCCTACTTTGTTTTCCAGGCCTGGTTCATGATTTGCCAGAAAGAGATCATATCACAAGTTTGTGGGCTCATAGAGACTTAGAAAGGATGAAGATTTGGACTCCAGAAAGAAAAATCACAGGCCATTATTCAGGAGGAACTATTACATGGTTATAAAGATATGTCTAAAACATTACTAGCTAGTAAAAATAGACTTATTTAATTAAAAAACATTTCTGTGTTTAAATGTCTTACTCAATTTGTGTATGTTACTTGACTATTCTACTTATATTTCATTTTGTATCTGTTTCTTTAAGCCTGGACAACAATTGTGTGCCATTATTGATAACAAATTTAAAAAGAATAATTATTTAGTGAAAGAAAACCAGATTTTTTCCCTTTAACTTTATATGCCTTCCTGTGATATGGCTTTGGTAGGAAAAAAAAAAATCAGACTAAGTGAAAAGAAACAAAAGCAAATTGCCTTAAGATTTCTCTTCATCCGTGTATGGCTGAGGGAACTCATAAGGCAGGTAAGATTCTGCTTTGGTTTTATAGTGATGGGATTTGCAAGTTACAAGTCTGTTTAATAGAGAAAGCTAAAAGCTCTTCTGTATGGATTTAAATGGAAGTCTCATCTGTTCTACAGAAATACACCTTTCTTACTACTGTGATTTTGATCACCTGCTGTTCTTCAATTAAACTATGAACGAGTAAAAGGAATACAATGTATTTGCATGTGAAGCGCAGCACAGTAACAAACTGAACTTTTTAAAGAAAAGATCAATTTGGGAAGAATAACGTGTGTCAGCAGTGTACAGCAAAGATTCCTTTATTCTTCTGAATTGAGAAAACAAAGTACTGGGAGCTCTATTTTCTTAATGAAAGAATTCTAGGATGATTTGCCACCCACCTGAGATTCTGAGTGGCATAGCGAGTGGAAAGTAGAAACATACTACAGGTGATGGAAGCAGCTTAAAAAACTGTTGATGGAAAGGACTAGACCAGAAGTAGAAAATAAAGGTTATATTCTCGGCTGTATTGACTACTTAGTGTGGAACGAGAAATGGTATTTCATGTCTATGGCTATGTTCTATCTGTTAAATAAAGATTTTCTTTGCTTTGCAAGCTACTTTGGTCTAGAAGTACAGGGAAGTCTTAGTTACATCTATTTCAGTGTTTTACAGAGAAGTTGCACTGTTCTTAATACACACCTGGTTTGTTTCACAGGTTTAACATTTTACATAAGCAGAACTCAGAAAGGTAGAAAGAGGTGCATGGAAATAATGTCTTTGTTGTTACAGGAGAGGGAACTAAGCTGCAAGGAAGAGAGGTGCCTGCCAGCAGCCGGGCAGTCAAAAATGGCAGCTGGATCCCCTGGTATCCAATAAATGCCCCGATCCATTAGATCATCTCTCTGTCATGTAATAATAACATAGCTCTAACACAAGTTAATGCACAAAGGAGGATTCAGTCTCATATCAGTGCTGTTTCCTTTTGGATAACATAATTGCCTGGGTTTTCGAAAAGCCAGGATATTTGCAAAAGGAGTTTAAAGAAGCACACCATTTAAAGTTCAAAAAAACCTGTGAGATGAAAGGAAGTTGTCAGGGCACTGTATGGGCCAGGGGCTCCCTGTCAGGGGGTCTGTCAGGGCAGGGCCTGTCTCATCGTCCCAGCCAGGAGCGGGGCAGCCAGAGAGGCATGGGGGCAGCCCCAGGCCCGGACATCAAACGCCTCCCTAAGGCCAGGGCCAGGCCGAGGTTGGGCCAGGTGACTGGTCCGGGGCTGTCAGGGCTGGTGGTGACCTTGGGCCCTGGCAGAATCGTCGGTGGCTTGCGGTGAGCCCTGTCCTGCCAGAATGCTGTGCTGAAACACACAGGTGAGTTTTTCCCTATCAGCCCCATGTATTAGAAGCAACCCATTAGTCTCATTTGTATTTTAAACCACTCAACTCTAACATTTCTGAGTGCACATTGCTGCTACTTTTGTTTTTCACGAGTGATAGCACAGGCCTCAGCTACCTTTTCCCATAGGCCTGTGAGATTTTAATATAAACTTAAATTTACCTCTCTAAAGATTAAGAAGGGAGGTAAAAATATATAGTTCTTGCAAGCATCCTTTTAAATAATACAGCCTAATTTCTCAGGCAAAGGCATTTCCTTTGCCAGCTGGTCTGCAAATTCCATGCTGGATTCAGAGGTTTCATGCCAGCACCGTTGCAATGACTACTGTTGAAACAGAGGTAAAGCTAGAAAATTTCAGCCTTGAGAAATGATGCAGCAATGACCACTGATATCTTGGGGCAGGGTGAAAAAAAGGAATCCCACATGGATCACAGTGCTTACTGGTTTTATTTCCATAAATCCTCGTGCACAGTGTATAGTGTTTTATCTCTCATTAAAACTGGTGTGGAGAGAAGGCCTGATGGTCAGTGGCAGAGGCAGGAGCTGAGACCATTTTCCACAGCTCAGTCACACAACAAAACCACCCCAGTTCATTTGACACAGGATAACTTTCAACACTTAAATATGTGTCCTGAATTTGCTGTAGCTAGCCCACAACCCAAGGGCAAAAAACAATCTGGTGCAGGAACAAGTATGGAATGAAAATTAAATTTGGGAATGAAAGAGACATGGGGCTTATGGATGTCTAATCCTGCAGTTGCCGTACCCTTATTGCCCTCTTCCAGCAGATCTGGAAGATGCATTTTGTTTGGTTTCAGTTTTTTGTGGTTTGCTTGGTTTGTGGGGTTGTTTATTTTAAATATTACTTTAATAAGAGAAAAAAAAAAAAGGAAACAGAAAAGAAGACCAGGCAACTGCTGACCAAATTCCAGCACTGCATCTTTTGTAAGGAGACACATAAGCACTCAAGAGCTAAAAAGATGTAGTTTTTTTAGTAATCTACTGATTTACATCCTCACCCATTAAAGTCAATAAGAATTTTACTATTGATTTCAAAAGAGTTTTATCAAGTACAAGTGCTTTTAGAGAGTACAGTAATATCATATTTTTTCTAATCACAGGGACAAATTTGTAACAGTTTCAGCCTCATCTGGTTAAAAATCCTCCAGTAGAGTGTTGCCCATAAACAAATTACAAATATTTCATAAGTCAGACATTTTAACCTGACATGCTGGTTCTGACAAATATAATTCTAAAAGCAAAATTAACATTTTTTAATATGAAAATTTGATTTTTTACTTCCAAATTACTTTTTTAATGTGACTTGGTAACCTGTGAATGACATATTCAGCATTTCATTTCCAGAGAAATTTCAGAGACTTATTCTGTCTTCTTTTTCTTCATTTCCAGAAGAGGAAAAGCTATTACAGATCCAAAGAATTTTGTAGCCTTACATAAGAAAGCCACATTTCAACTACTTCAGCCAAACCATTCCACCTTGTGCTTGTGCTGATATAGTACCTGTGCTGGATTCTCTCTTGGTTCTTATTTACTACCTTCATAATACTGCTGGATTCCCAGAGCAGCCAGGAAAGTAACATTTTACAGTGAAATGCAGTTTAAACTGCATACCAGAGATGAAAAACTGACATCCACCATAAATATACTGCAAACCATCCTTGTCTGAATCTGCATTTCTGGTTTTGTTCTGTTAAAAAATACATGGTGTTTGCAGCACTTACCTGACGACTGCATTTAGTTTACTCAGGTGAAGTTAGTTGTATTTCAAGATCCTAAACCTAGTTAAATATTTTTCCACTCCTTATTGTATTTGGAATGGTTTACTTCTCAGTCAGTAAATAAGATCGTATTGCATACAAACAAAATAAAATGGTTTCAGCTTGTTACATTTTCAAGCCCAGAAGTATTTCTCCTTTTTCAAGGTTAAAATTAATTGTTTGAGGAAAACAGTTATGTATTTCTTCAAAGACAAGAAATAAAATGGTTCGTAGAATGTATCTATGGGAAACATTTAGGACTGATACTGTTGCTACTGTGTAAATATATGAAGTATATTTATACATGAGAGAGCAAGAAGTGAGTGAAGGTCCTTCCAGGGATTATAGATATCCTATTCAAAGATATAAGTAAAATAAATTAATAAATAAGTAGCACACAGTATGGTAAATATTAACCTAAATTATGTCTGTATACTGGCATAATTAAACCCTCTGTAAAAATACATATTAGCAGACAACTTGGCAATTCCACCCTTAAGAGGCCTTCATCAGTCAAGTCATTCCATACAAACTCTAAACTTGTTATTTATAAGCATTGCTCGGAGCCATAACTTGAATTACATATATAGTTTTCACTTTGGAGAAGGGCTCTCTTTGTGGAAAAGTCTGGTGGTTCACCTGCACAGCCAAGCCATAGAAACTTCTAGAAACAAGCAAGAACTTCCCATAAGAGTGGGTTTGCCACACACCGACATTTCTGTTGCCTTTGCAGGGTCCAGCTACTACAGTCTGTCTTAAGAGGACTTTTTGTTTTTTCTGTCTTTGCTGTGACCATCAGTCTCCATGCCATTGACCTGGTTCCTACAGTGCCAAGAGAGAGCTCTTAGCACCAGGCTAAGGGCCATTTTGTTTGGGGAAATATTATAATCTCTCCACTTCAACTTTCTCACCCCTGTTCCACAGTCCCAGTGATGTGGTGTTTCAAGCCCTCTCATCTGGACCTGTGGATTTAAATTCCCAGAAGCTAAAGCAACCGTAGGTCCCTGCTCTCCCACCTGTATCTGGGCCTCTGATAAAAATCAGGCAGTACCATGCTGCTTTGCTGAGTGAAGTGGTTTGCACAACACAGGGGAATGTTGCCCCAAAGTCTTCATTCACTATGTCCTTTGATAGTTTTGCTAACTTTAAATAATCTTTTCCTGTCAGAGAAACAGTTTTGGTTTTCAAAAACAAAAGGAGAGGGTACACCTCTGATTATAGGACCGCTTGGTCAGTACGCCTTTCAGTCTTCCTTAAAAATAGATAAATAAATAGACAGATAACTAGCATAATGGCTCATCTGTTAAGGCAGTTCTTTGGCTGGCAGTTTTCAGGAAGTTTGTCTGTAGGTGTTCACATCAAACAGCATCAGACAACACCTGTTTTCTCTTTACTCTGTATTCAGAGATCCATCCACTCTCTGTAACCTACCTCTTTCCATGCACACAAGCACTTTGCATGCTGAATGCTTTTACTAACATGAATGAACCATGTTCTGCCTGACACCTGCATATTGCCAAGACATAATTTATTTTTTTTAAACTTGGACTTTAAAAGTTGGAGTTGGGGGGAGGATGTAAATAAAAGCAGCTTGATTTTCATTGAACTTTCTAGGTATCTTTCGGACTACAAGTAAAATTTCTCATTGCAGATTTGAAGAAGAAGAATGATTTTAGCTATCAGCTTTTTCATTCCTTTTCATTCCTGTCCATGTTTTTTCTAGCTGTGACATCTTTATTGTACACTGCTTCAACATAGATACACTGCAAAAAACTAATACCCAAACACCAAGAAAACACGAATGGCCATTTCAGTTCAGACTGCAGGTCTATCTAGCACAGTACTTTGTCATCATCAGCAGCCAACAGAGCCTGAGAAAGAACTGAAGAGGTTAAATGTGGGCTGATGTGTTCTCAGCTTGGTTTTATAACTTCCAGTAGAGCAAGGCATTCAAAGACTTGAAGTAGGAATTGACCTCTTTGTGTTTGACTGTTCTGATGAGCATTTCTCCCATTAATTTGTCTGTTTTTTGAACCCAGGCATTTCATATTCACTTCCACTTATATATTTCGAAGGCGTTCAGCATAGCGGAATTAATACAACTTTTTAGGAGGTCTAGGAAAAAACCAACAAATTTGTTGATGAACAGTTGACAAGTTTTAGGCATATGCACACTGACAGAACACAATTCACTGGACGTCAATTCCCTGCTCTGGATCACGTGCCCACATCATGGCTTAACTCCTGTTTCTGCACTATTCCTTAACCACAGCACTGTCTCACAGGCAGACATAAAGAAGCAGGTCTCCCAAATACCTGTCAATTCCCCCCCCACACTTTATTACACGTACTTCTCTAGCTTTGTGTAACATCACGCTGGATCAAATTCCTATGAAATATAATGAGCTGGGTTCGAAACATGGTCTTTCACCACCACAACACATATAGGTATTGCTTGTGGCACTGGATGAAATACAGCACTACAAAATCAAGGCAATAGAAACAATATTCATACCTACAGGCATGTATGTGCATACCCAAAGGAGACCATTAATATATGGGCTCAATGTTTTTATGTGACAGACCAGAAAAATTAACTAGAGGTCATATAAGCAATATTTCTATTGGCTGTCATGATCAGGGTTTGCCTTTATCAGAAAAATTAGTTTTCCTCTGAGCGTCACAAAAAGCAAATGTGCTGGATTTTCTTTTCCTCGAAACCCTAGACAGTCAAATCCTGAAATATTTTACTAGAAAGAAAAGTCTCAGGTCAATATTCACACTTGTAAAACCCCCTTTATCTCACAGAATACACTTTGTTTTTATTCCTGGGTCTGAGACACTCTTTGTCATTTCCAATGACTTCCTGCTTATTGCTGAGACACGATGTTTTTATACTTTTCGGGAAATTATGGAAACGAAGAGCTCTCAGAGGCAGCCACTTTTATTTATTCAAGGGAACTGGAGGTTAGAGAAGGTAGGAGAAAAGCGGGATTCACAAAACATATTACAGAGAAGATAAAACCATCTAATTTTTTTCTAAAAAAATAGATATTGCAAATTTTTAGAGCATCCATTAACTTTACATCACTTGGCCCTATGTACAATGACCCCAACAATACTGTTGGCTATTATCATAGCATAATACAGTACTTTTAAGGAAGATAATGGACACACAATAATTACCAACACAATTGCACTCACAGCAAGGCCAGTGTTCTTTCCTGCCTTTAACAAGCAGCTCCTCATCTTCCTTTCAAACAGTACAACTCTTTACTGTAAGCTTCTAGACATGAGGGGCCACACATAAAGGATCCATCAGGAAGCTTGCCAAAGTATTGTAATGGGAGGTAAAAGCCTAATTGCCTCACAGGTGAATGCCTCTAGTATGGAACTAAGCTGCAATGTCTTTAAAAGAACTAGATCAGTTGTTTTAATGCCATTATGTTTCAAAGTTTAAGTGCAGACACTTAAAGAAAAGAATTCCCCAGTTCAGGTCTATCTAGTAGCTCTTTATGTTTGAATGACTGACACCTGTTAACTTAATTAGGTAATTAGTTTACTTTGAATTATTAAGCGAAAGATCTGAAATGATAAAAGCTATAACAGAGCTGGAGGGCTTTATTATTTTTTTCTCTTTCTTTTCTGGTTTAGCTGAAAAGATAAAGAGCAAAAGCAGAGAAACATATGGTTCTAACCTTCTTGAAGATAGGCCTATGGGGGATTTTTCCAGGTTTGTGAAGTCGGCTCCAGAGTGATGTTATCCATTTTCAAACATTTTCTTTCCCTGTTTAGCATTTTGAGTTTTCACAGACTTCTTATTCTCCCTGGTTTTGATAAGAATCAATCATTGATTTATTGAAGTATTTTAAGAAAAGATAATTCTAGTGGTATTTTCAGTTTGCCCAAAACTGGGACAATGCTGCAGTTCTCATAAGGAGGTGACCTATTCTCATGAGATTTCCTAGCTGATTTTCATAACAAAGAAGTTACTGAAAAACTTTTTTGTGTTGCCTGAACCAAACCTTTTGAGATTCATCCTCTAGGAGAAGCCTTTCGCTTTTAACAAGTTCCCACTGATATGTATAGTGAAGACAGTCTCTGTGCATTAAGAACAGCTTGCAATACAATGGGGTTTGAGAGCCAGTAGCTTCTCAAGCTTTGAAGCACCTGGCATAATAATGGCTGCGCTGATGGATGACCTGATGTGTTACACAGACAGAGTGTATACTGATGGATTCTTTCCAGTACCTAAAGGAAAAGATTTTGAAAGGAAGACCTATTTCAACTTCAAGGGAAAAACAATAGGGCTGCAGATCTGTGGGAGAGTGATATATTGCTATACTGTAGCTTCTGCTTCTAGGTATAGCTCTCAGAGCCTGAATGTTTCGTCTTCTCAAGTAAGCATTTTCAAAGGTTAATGAAATGGAAGGTAAGAAGATTGGTATTATACTAGGTAGTTTTAGAAGCATGTTTATGTTGAGCAGAATAATAACAGCTAAGTGGGTTGCTCTGTTGCAACTCATCAACATTATATATAAGATGAAGAAAACATATGCTATAGGGGATACGTCAACATCGCTTTCACTTTGGAGAATTAAGAATATAAACCACAGAATTTCTTAGGAAACATGACCAGCAGTAGCATAGCATAGATGGAAGACCATTGATGTTATTTCATATGTTTCTCAGTAAGTTACGTTTATGTTGTAAATTGGAAAAAATACAGATAACGTTTGATACCAATTTCTACTGGGGACTCTGAGAAAAAACAAGTACAGAAGCCCTTGCAGGTGGAGCATGTGATATCCACTAACTCCAGCATAGACTCCAGGTATCACAGGGCACCAGCAGGTTCAGATGAGTTCACTCTAACTGGAGCCCAGGTTACTTGACATTTCTCGTCTGGTAATTAACACAAAAATCTTAGCACTGCCTTGTGCCCAGGTGGCAAGCATTGTTACAGGCAGGTTATACTATTTTGGACATTAACTACCCCTACAAATCATAGACAAATCACAGAAAGTGCAGGCAGAGTGTGTCTGTCTGCATCCATCAATATAAACACATAAACGCCTGTGCATCACTTCACTTTTTGTTGTACTATCTTAAATTAACTGAATTGTGAAGTGCCATTATTTCTCTAACTGTAGAAAGGGAAATAATTGTATTTCTCCATCTCACAGATATGCTGAGAACCTTGGTCAGTGCTAATCACATGCATGGGGGAATTCAAAAGGTGCAATGTGTTGTTTCTGCTGAGAATGAGGCAGCACTGAAATTGCTCCATATCAGCTTTTACACAAAGCTTAAATGATCATGAAAATTCTGATTCTGTAAATACTAGTGAGAGAGAGTAGGTACAGATAACACAAGCACTTTCGGAAAGGAGGAAGGAAGGTTTGGGAGATCCCTAGCCACAGGAGTTTTCAGAGGATCATGCAGTAGGTAGATAATTACATTCCTGGGAACCACCTCAGTCCTTCTGCTTTCTTAAGTAATTCACTGTTCTAATTAGAACCAACCACAGAGCACTGATAACAAAGGGGAGCCCATATGATGTATGACAGTTATTTAACTTGTCTTGGAATCAGACAGGCAACATTATGTCTTTGGCTCCAGGTGACTGAAACAAGAAAACCTTGATTAGAGATAGCTATGTAAGGAAAAAAAACTCTGTTTGTGGCAAGGGAAAGGATGCTGCAGTACTATTGTCATAAGCACAGGTGACACCAAGTGTATCAATGTCTTAAAAATTCATTGTCAATTATATACACATCCCTCTAATTTGCACTTCAGAGACTTATTGAGGACAAAAGAACCTGTGAACATGACTCACTGTGTAAATTGCTATATTTTTGTATGGCAAGTCTGAAGGGGAAGGATGATCTTTTCTGCTTAGATTCAAAATACTAACCTGTACCTAACCTAGGAACCCGACAAAAAACAAAATGAGTGATCTGCCTTTTGAAATTAATAAGAAAAATAGAGAGTGCTTTATTTGCAGAGTTTGTAGTTCTATATAGGTGCATGAGATCATATACAGGCAGCTTTCAGTGCAACATTTTTCCTCCTGAACAGACTACTGGGATTGTGGGCCTGGTAGCCTGCCCATCTGCCCTTCTACAAGTGAGCTAAACTCTCTGTTACTGTTTAAGTGAAGGTCACTAAATGGCAAGTAAAGAAGCAGATGCGGTGTTAAAGCCTATTGTACTAGCAAGGGTACAGGCTTACTTCCATTTATGCCAGATGCATAATAGCTAGCGAACTGAAAATGCATCCAGAGGCTGACATGACAGAAGGACAACATGAACAACATACCAGATATAACCTTGGATGCAAGAGGCAGAACAGTACACAGGCATTATGCTGGCTATAGAATTTCTCACAAGGGATCCTCCATTAGATAGTATACTGACTTTAAGCTCAAACTGCACTGCCAGTGTTAGATATTGTACTGAAAGCAGGTGAAGAGCCTGAAACCTTCGTTGAGGGTAAAAGAAGCTGTGTAAAAGACTCACCATGTAAAATTGGATCCTTTTTTTCACAGGAAACCTGAAGTCTATGACAATATTTAGCACCATCACATTTCACGTAGACAATGTGAAAGCATGGCACACAGTCATGTTCAAGAGATAAATGTTTATCAGCCATGGTTAACTGCAGCATGTGAATCAGCAAGAGGTTTTGTCTTGCTTGTTCACAGTGCCTAAGCTCTCCCATAGCATCCCCGAAATGAATAGGAGAATTTTGACAGCGAGTTACCACCCAGAATGTGTGAGCAAATTAGAATCTAGCTTTTAATCATCTAAAAACATAGATTTTTTGTTCTCTAGCCAAACAACAGATCAGCAGTTTTTACACTGGTTTCCTGTCCCGTATGTTCTCAGTGAAATTTTTTCCCAACTCTTTCGTTCTTTTTTGTTCTTTTATTTGGTAGATGTTTCTAAAACTGCAGCTGTCAAACCAGTTCATCAGAACTAGGCAAGAAACAATGAAAAGCTTCACAGCCCAGGGAGCTTGGTGACAAAAAGTGCTTTGGTGAAAGCCTTCCTCTTTTTCACAGCCTTGATGGTCAGAAAGACTTTTGACCTCAGAAGCCCTCTCAAAAGGAACATTTATCCAGAGAATGAATGCAGGGGAAAGTTGCTCTGAGCCACTCAGCAAGTGATCCATCACCTGGGACCATTTCTCTCACTGTGCCTGGAATTCACTGTGGAGTTCCAGGAGGACTTTTCAGTAGAAACCTTATGCCATCATTGATCAGAATCAATCATTTCTTTAATGAACATTCAGATTTTAGGGAATGTTTTCTTTTTACACTCACTCAAGTATTTAATTTCTTTTGCTTTAAGCTTCACTTTAGGAAATTAAGGGATAGTTCTGAAAAATAGCTCAGAAGTGGTCAAACCAAGAGCTGTAGGGACACTCTACTTGATCAACACTAACAAAGCAGCCTGGGATCCCCATCTCTTAACTTGCATTATATACACTGAAAATAATAAGTATTAGGTTTTGGCAATTAGAATAGTCCCACCTTCTAGCTTTGCATCTTATTGAATTCAAAGAAATAGCCCAAGCTGAGTACTTGGTTAGTAGGTAGATACATGTATACATGTAGACCAAAATGGAAACGCATGTATAGAAAAAGAAATAATGGATTATATTGCTAATGCCTGTGATACCAGTTTTTGGAACAAAGCTAATGTATATTTTACTGATATCAAAGGTTACATTTTCTTTAGCTGGCTATTAGTGTATTACTTAAAATAGTCCCTCAGAATGTTCATTTTCAGGGTTTTTTTAGCCCAGTGAATGTCAAGCGCCATTGAAGAAACATATTACCTGACATTAACAGGGTTTCAAAAAGAAGCAGACGATGTTACTAATATCCCTATTCTGGTCCCATAGATAAGGAGCCTTTTTAATGCCTTGCTTTGTAGTAAGTGAAATTTTTCATCCTTATTTCAGATAAAATGTCAGTGGTTACTGAAAGCACATCCAAGCTTTCAGTTTAACAATTTATTAATGGAGTGGGGTGCACTACACACTTTTCAGGATCCAATTTATTTTTTGTAAATTTTAGCCAACAGCTATAATGCCTGTTGTGTTCCTTGCTGACTCAATCATTTCTATACCAAATATATTGCTTCACTGTAAAGGTCGGAAAAAATACTGAAATAATACAGAACTTATTACTTGCCACCACCAGTCTCTGCTTAAGCTAGTTAAAGACACATTTCTCAGATCTGAAAACTGGAATCTAACTTCATGAGTGCATTCAGTGTACCACATTGTGTCGTGGCCTTGTATAATAAATCTACTATACTTGCTTTTGTCTGACACAGTAGAAAAGAATGAGCATATAACAAATGATCCAAGAAACCAGATCTGAGAAATGTAACAGCATCCTCCTGGATGGTTAAATACTGTTACTGATCA
The DNA here is from genome assembly GCA_033628505.1 of Tringa tobata. Classification (NCBI taxonomy): domain Eukaryota; kingdom Metazoa; phylum Chordata; class Aves; order Charadriiformes; family Scolopacidae; genus Tringa; species Tringa tobata. The sequence goes on from JAHREE010000215.1 coordinate 4,546,458, forward strand.
CCAGTATTTAACCAGTGGTTAAGTACTGGTACTGATCACCAGGCTTTTTTGGTCTTTTGGGCTCTTTTTTGCATTATCCTGTCCTGCAGACTTTCATTCATGAATCAATGAATTCTACTCATTTAGTTTGTAAATCAAGAAGAGCCCTAACAGGACTTCCACTGACATGCAAAAATTGCTGTGTGGCATTGATTAAAAAATAAGCTAAGACAGTACTGAACAAATCCCAAAGTCCCTCTAGTACTTTAATTGACACAGCATGTAAGATTATTCCCCAGAAGACACCCCAAATTCTCCTTTAGTGTCTACCTTCATATATACTTACTATACCACTGAAATGATCTCAAGCTAAAATAGATGAGCCATTCCTGGACTCTGTACTTGCAGTATTCCTAAACTGTTCTTTTCCAATATAGTCATGTTAGACAATATCCAGGACAACACTAAGCTAGTTGGACTAGCACTGCTGGCAGAGCTTTAGTTACTCTTGTGAAGAAAACATCCAAAAACCTGTAAAGCCAGGAGCAGATAACTGAAAAATCTGAAAGTACTGCCACTATGAGAAACTGGATCAAATCTTTCTCATCACACAAAGCAAAGACAGTCATTGGAGACTTCTTTCCAACATCCATATGGTGGAGAGGAGGAAACAGCTTCAATGCCTTTTTGATTGTAATGAAAACTCTTTCTTTGTTAAAAACACTGAAAAAGAAATTGTTAAAGAGGATTCAAGAGGACTTAGGTGGAATTCTGAGGTAATCCCATGGCCACGGTAATCCTGAGAATCTGCAGTACTAAATCTATGACTGGTTATCAATAATACTCCAATAAATTGTCCTTATATGAGTCCTTGCTTTAACTCTTCAAAACTTCTTGTAATATTTTTTGCTCCTTGGCTGCAGATGATTAAATGTAAATTGTGAACAGTCCTTGAATATTAACAGGCAGAAATATATTCATTCACTGAAGGATGAAGGCTTATTACTTAAGATTATTTTTTAGAGAAAGTGCTGAAATGTCACAGTTTCAGTTTAAATACTGAAAATAATTTAGTTTCAGTCACTGACACTGTTTTTTGCTTATTGTTTAGGCAGTTTTGGAAAAAGAAACAACCCAGAAATCAACAAGATTTCTAAGGACTGAAAATTTTATTATGTTCCACGTTATCACTGTAACGTTTTTTTTTCCTTTACCTTCTATCAAATACAAGGAAGTTCTGTTCTCTAACCTGGTTGATTGATGAAGTGTTTACACATTAAATACTTTCTTACTATTAGTAGTAGTACATTCAAGGTCAGGTTGGATGGGGCTCAGAGCAACCTGTTCTAGTTGAAGATGTGCCTTCTCATTGCAGGGGAGTTGGACTAGATCTAGACCTTTAAAGGTCCCTTCCAATCCAAACTATTCTATGTACAAATTTGTACTTAGGTAGGAGTGATAAGTCAATAAGATGCAATGTAGCTTTACATTGAAAAATATGAATTTTGCTATAATTATATTCTCTTCTGTACCAGAACAAGAAGAACTTGCTGAAAGCTTCTCCTAAATGCCATGTATATTATAATGTCTCATAAATAATGAAACAGAAGAAAAATGACACGGGAATCAAAATAGTAGAAACAGGTTTTAAAAAAATGTGCAGTATTTTACTGGTTAGCATTTCCCAGAATTAATCTGAGCATAAGTTTATGTTGTATTTCAGATCCAGCTATTCCTAAATATATGTATCAATCCACATTGCTGACACTGTGCTTCTTTTGGCCTGCCAGCAGATTACATCCTCACCACGATTTCACCACTGGCAAGAAGCCTAAGAGAGAAGTTTACAGATGGAAAGGGATGGAGAAATTCCCAAATAATCTGTTCCATTCTGGTCAGGTTCTTATACCATGCCCACCACCATTGCATCAGGGACCTTGCTGAACTGATACATTTGGGCCCTGCTTGCAAAGCACAAGCTCTCAGGTTTGAAATAATGATGGATGAACATTAGGTTTTGGTTCAGTTACAGGTCTGGGAAAAATTAAGAACAGTTCTCATTTTATCAGAATGAATTCACCCATCCCTAATATAGAGCTGGCGAGGTATTTTTTGCAGCATTAGAATACTGTTGCATAAGCATAGTGACTAAATGATAAATGTCTCTAATGGGGATGGAGTAATGGGCTTGAACTACTGTAGACAACTCCACTGGAACTGCTGTTCATCGCTCACAGCACTTCTAACTTCGTCTTTGTAGTATGCTAGTAAGATAGACATTCTTCTCCCACCCCACCCTCCCCGCTCTGTGCTTGCTGAAGTGCTGTTAAAGGGACTGTTGTCATTAGAGAAAGGAATCACAGGGACTGGCTATGTATATTAGAGTGCTGCATTAAAACTTAGCCCATCACCCTGAACTCTTCATACTGATCTGAGCATCTCTTTCTCCAGAATTTATTGATGTTCTCCACTAGAAATACTCATCAAAAAAAAAAAAAAAAGCCTTGATTATTGATGATGCAAATATATTTCATTATTACGTGAATTACAATTAGCTTGGATTTTAACATCTATTCATAATGATAGCAGAGGGCAACTTGCAGCAGAAAAAGGGTTGTAAGCTTTCCACTTACCAATTAATTCTATTATCAAATGCTAAGAAAAAAATAAGTGCCTGCCAGCTGTGGCTTTATTGTGTTTTCCCAGAACTAATAATGGGAAAGCTGTGAAAGTCTTTCTTTTTTCACTTTTTTTTTGTGTTAGCCAACAACAACAACAACAACAACAACAAAAACCAGTGTCTTTCATTTCCCACAGATTTTTTTTTTCAGGAGGTGATCTAAACAGAAATGTAGTGTTAGTACTACTAAAATTAGGAATGTCGGTTTTAAGCTGAAACTTCCTTCCTGCTAAGCACTTCGGAGATATCATGAGCTGTTATTTCCCTGTCATGTAGATGCAGAGATAAGGTGAACTGATTTGGATGAGTGACAGTGCAGTCCAGAACAAACACATTTACCCATCTACAGCTGGCATTTTCCTGCCTTTGCATCAAACATTGCACAGCGAGTCTCACTGTACTCCAGCTATTTGGTGAATTGGCCACAGACAAGTTTAAGCGAAGGAAAACCTTCCCCTTGCTTCTTCAATGCACTTTATAGTCTTTGGTATGATTTTCTTGCTGTGTGCTGCAAGAAACGTGTCAATACCAACAATTTGTTTCTGACTGAGATTGCAATATCAAACCCCCCAATTTGAAATCCTTCAGACATGAATCAAATTTCATAAAGCTCCAATACTTCTATCCTACTTAGTGCTCACTTAAAGGTCACTATTAAATGTACCCAAATTCTGGACTCTTAGGCAGTCCTCTTATTTTATCATCTTATGACTGAATAAAGAGTTTTAACCAATTTCAGTTCTATCAATTTCTTCATAGGGTGAATTTCATTCTCACTTAATCTGTGAATTTTATTTCACCATAACCCTGAATTGAATTTAGCTAGGGTCCTGGGTTAACAAACTGAAATGGACTACTTGCTTCTCTACGTCAGGCCTTAGGCAAAGAAATAATGAAATGACCTTTTCAGCTTCCTTCACAACTGCTAAAATTTCCTCACTGAAAGCATAATTAGACTGTGGAACTCACTGAGGCGGGATGCTACTAAGGCCAATTCAAAGAAGGACTTATGGAATAACAATGTCTAGGTATATAATGGCTACTGCAAGAAGAAAAAATGTAGCGACTAGAAAACTTTGTGCTTTACAATTTGAAATGCACTTTAAGTCAGGGGATTAGAATGAAACCTTCTTAAGGAAATTATTACCATTGCATGGGGTTTCTAATTTATTCTTCTGAACTGTCTGGTACTGGCCACTCTCAGCACCAGGATAATAGGACAGACAGATTTCTATCCAGTGGATGGAAATTTGACCAACATATCAGTTCTTTGAAAGTAAGTTGTATGACCAATGCTGTAGATAATTTTGTAAGCCTTAGCCCGCGTTATTTTTTTTTATTACATTTGATTGCTGAATGTGATATTAAAAACACTAAAAAAATAAAAGTATAGGCTGATTTTTATTTTAGTTTTATTATTCAGAGCTATAGCAGTTGTGAAGTTCCTTTTGATCAATACAGAAGAACACTGACATGTGCCTTCCTTCTTAGTATCCCCTAATACTTGACAGACCCTTGAAGATTTAAGTATAATGTTTTAAGTATACTGACCAACAGACTCAGTTTTACATTCGTTTTACAAAATATAAAATATGCTTTATAGCACAAAGTGTTGAATAGCATGGGGTTGTCCCTAGAGAATTTAGTCACAAAATCAGCTTGAGTCTGTCCTCTCTGAATGCAAACTTTTAATGTACACGTACTGTAAATATGTATTCATAGATCAAGAGATAGTATTTCTTTTGTATCTTTAAACATCAAAAAGAAACATCTAGATGGAATAATATCTAATTATTTTAGACCATGTAATAATTATCTGGGTTCCATGACAATACAATTTCTTCAGCTGCTTCCTTGAGAAGTTTGTTGCAAAATTTGCAGATAAAGTAGCTCTAGTTTTATCTGACAAAGCTGCAGGGCTCATGAGGCTTTACGTTCATTTGGAGTCAGTTTGGTTTCCAGCAGGGATTTTATTATTTTCTTTGCCATTGTTTTCCATACAGATTCAGACCAGAAATGGAAATTCGTCTCTAGAAGAGACAAGACTGCAAAAGAAATTTTTGTAAATCAAGTCAATAACACTCACCCACACACACCACCCTCCCATCTCTCCCCTCCCCCAGATGATATTTTTATAGAGCTCTAATTCCACAATATTGAGTTTAGAAAACACCACAGTATCACTGCTGCAGGGACAAATTAGCGTTTCCAAACCAAAATGTGCTCCTTAACTCCACCCTGTGACAGCATGCACAGCCAGGGAGCTACTGTGGAGCTAGGCAGCTCACCTGCCCACAAGGCTACAGGCAGCACCACAGGTGGAGCAGCCTGTACACCCAAATAACCTGCCCACCAGAAAGGCATCTGGTCAGAAGTATTCTCCCAGGGAAGTCTCCACTTGCTGTTGAGGTGACTGTGTGACTTACACATAACAGCCTGTGTCCAAACCTAGAATAAGAGTTAGGCTAGAGTTAAACTCTTATGAAGTCCCAAATGGAATTCCCGTCAAATATATGTCTTCTCACTTCAGTTAAGCTCTAATGTTTTCTTTACATGCTCAGAACAGATATAATGTAGTAGGAGAATAATTTAAATTATAAGCAAAGCTGCTATTATTCCTGTATTTAGCCAATGGTAAATTGCTACTAAAGGATTTGGGTTATTCAGTTGGTTGGGTATTTCCAGCATCCACCTTGAAAGAAACGAGCTTTTTCTGTAATGGAGTTCATCTTTCCTGTCCAGACAGGACGAAATAAAGGTGTATTTGCAGAAAGAACCTTCAAGAGATGTCTTTCCACAAAAAGGCTTTTACAAAGTTTTGCAGGGTAAGGTAAGGTGGTGCAAGTAGGCTTTTGACTTCTCAGGGAGTAATCAGTGGGGAATAAAAAGCAATCAGACAAAAACACATTAAAATTAAAAATTTAATGAAAAAAAAAAAAAAGGAGAGACTCCCAACTGATTTACCAAATCCAGAGAGAAGGAAAGGGTGGGAATGTAGTGATTTGATGCTAAAAATAAAAATGTAACAAAAAATTAAAAATTAACCTGTATTAGGATTGCTGTCAAAGAGAATTTATTAAATAATGAGATAAAAGCTATTATAAAATGCCCTCAAAATGCCTTTCAAGCTCTATCTTTTCCTACTCACTTCCCCAAAGGTTAAAAAGTGTCTAATGTTTCCTTTCTGGCCAAACACCTGTCAAATTCCTATTTTTGTTAGATTTTAATTAGGAGCAGGAACTAATACTCTACTAATTAATTGAGCATCTTCCTTTCCCAATTCCTCTGCTGCTTTTACTTCTACAAAGATAACCCACCAAATAGGATTGCTGTACAGCCATGAAATTCCCTAAAATAAGACTATGAAGATAATAAACAGTTGAACACTCAAAAACCTAATATATTCAAATTTATTCACCATACTCCTAATTAATCGTTAAAATTTTGTTGGAACTGAATATCTTGAAAAAAATTCGTTTAAACAGCACATTTCCATGTGTGTGATAACATAGTTGTTATCTGTCTATATCAGCAGATTACATATGAATTGCTTGAATGAAGGCAGAAATGCATCTCCTTGTCTGGAGATGTGGACTGTCTTCTGTTCATCTTAGATTGCTCTGCTGATAGAAGGCTATGATTTCCATGTGCTTTGGTCTCAAAGTACTTGGCTGCAACTCAGCAGACGGTGTGTTTTCTATAAATTTAATTCCATTGACCACAGAAATTGTATGGTTCATTTCAGTTAGGGAACTACCCTGATCTATTCTAAGTTTTTCTCCATCAATCCTATCTCCTGTATTGCATTTCTTGACCAGCATTAAGTGAAAAACTTGCTGCAAAGAGAGTTGAAAGAGAACTACAGAGAAAGCATTCTTTATAAAATCTTTAAAAAGCAGCTGATCCCATCTTTAGCGTGAAAGTGGGCAGAGGCTGCAGAAGTAGGAAGAAATGCATTTGTTTTACTTTATCTAAATTAGTTTTCCCCTCCAACCAGCCTCTTATTAGGAAAAAAAAGGGATGGATTTTCTTCTGGAAGCAATTAGGATCAAACCTGGAATAGTATTTTTGTATATTTACAAACCAGATGTTCCATAGCACCATTCCTGAAGCACCTCTGGAGCTTGCTCAACAAACCACAACATATTCCCATGCCCTCAAAATAAATGTTCTGGTGCCGTCATACCTCAGAGTACTACTTTCAAGAGATAATATCACTTCTGGAAGTTGATGAACACCTAAATAAAATACCCGGATCCTGTCACCTTTTGTCATCATCTAGAAACTTTGTCATGCTTTCACAGACAAAATGAATGCACAAAAAAGAATATACTAAGAAGTTTGATAAAAATGGAGTATCTATGATGACTTTATTGGAAGTCACAACTTATTTTTAAATGGAATGACAAAAGATATCTATCATAAACCTGTGCTTAATCTGTGTTGTTTTTACAACAAGTTTGAATTTTATCAGCTATTTTACCCTGGTTATTTACCCAGCTTTATGGTAAATTGTTAAGATCCTGCAAAGTATTTCAAAGCCTTTCTCCTGTTAGGTCATTCTTTGAAGTGATAAAGGGATCAGACCCTTATGTAGCTTCACTGGCATCTTTTACTAAATGCTAGCTTTAGCATTTAAGCAATTGTAATGGTGATGAGACCCTACATCTAAAAATAATTTTCTCTTCTCGCAGTTACCTAGGTACTGATATGACTGAGAAATTTCTCCACCATTGATTTTGGGCTTGGTTCTTTAATGGGCAGGTCTTCCAGCTGAAGGCCTGGCATCTACCAGAGCAGCAAAGGGAAGAAAAGGAAGACTTGTCATGTGGGAAGGCTGAAGACACAAGAATGAAAAGATTTGTTAATACCCTGCTCTTAAATTCTAAAAGAAGCGTCTGTCATTGGCCAGCATTGGAGACAGGACGTTGGGCCCAGCCCAGATGGAGAAATGACCTAATTTAAAGTAGCCAAACTTATGCTGTGCTCTTTTGGTTTAGATAAGGATATATTATTATACAGTACTTAATCTACACTTAATTTATTTTAGCCTGAGGGAAAACCTACATGATGGCCACCCATATTTAGAAAAAGATAGCACTTTTCCTCCAGCTTTCAATGCAGCAAATGTTAGGATTTTATTAATATACTGAGAAATGTATTTGCATTATATTCCATAAAGTGATCTCAATCTCTGCTAGAGTAAAAGTAATTTAAAAGCTACTTCTTTATAAAATAGTTTTACCGACTTATTAAAGTAATTAAATATCTCTATAAGAGTGACAGAATTGCTCTTACACTAAAGTCTGAAGCACTTTATAGCTGTATTTCTTAACCAGAACAGTGCTTTAAATCAATTATATCCTGTTATAATGATCTTTTTGCTAAAATACGTGATTTGTGCCATTTCTGTAAAAGCAATTAATAGTAGCCTTTTAACACAGACTCCATACATTCTGCATAGTGTATACATGAATGTGTGAAACATACTACACCTTTATGAAGCATTTTAAAATTGTTTAATTGCTGCAATAAATCATTTAAATGAGTCTTAGTCTGAGTAATTACTTTTGATTGGTTCAGTGTACTATTTTACTTAATACATTTTGCTTTTCTAATTGGCCAAGATTTTAATAACAAATTACAAAAGGGTGGGGGGAGAGGATGGGTAGTACAACTAGCAGTTTTAATATATGTGGTGTCCTGAACTCAGTTAATTAATCCAAACAGCAGTGTTTGAAATGGCATCTGGTTGATGCAACTGGAAGTGCTTTTATAATCCTAAAATGCTCTTTAACTAATCTGCTCAGGCTTCTTAAATCTGTATTTTTAATTACTGTTATTATTTGAAATAAAACACATTTGGTTAAAGAAGTTTATGGTTACTGGAATCTTCAGGGTATATTCTCCTTACACTTTTTTTTTAAATTCAATTTGGAATTCTTCCTCCTTAAAGAATTTGGGGAAATATTGTGATTTAACTTTCTGTCTTGAGGGAAAGAACAAGCTTGTGGTTACAGTGTCCTTGGAGCAGATCAGAGAACTTTCTGTGTCACTGAGGGCTGGGCTGGTCAGGGATGCTGTTCTTCTATAATTATTGCAATTCTATTCCATTTTCAGATAGTCTGTTCTCAAATGATTTCTTCCATAATAATTACTCTCTGATGAAAGTAGATAATCAACTGGTGTGTGCAGAAGAGAAACCAATTGGGACTGTGATCCTGGAAATTGGTGTATTTTAACCACTCTGTTTTATCTGTTCCAGGTGGACACTTTTCTATGGAATAACTGTTCAAATTTGTGAAAAGTGGATTTGTCTTGGCATGAAAGATCAGAATTCCAGAATGGGGAAAGGTAACTATGCTAATACTATTTCTACCCAGGATCCTGAACTGAGACCACTCTTCAAGAAAGAGACACCAATTCCATTAATTTTGGTTCATTGTATAAATTGAGCCCTAGCATGCTGGACAATTGAGAATAGGTCATTGACTTCCACATAAGCACAGCTGATGGATAAAACAAGGGATTTATATCCCCTGCAAGTTCCATTTACATCTCTTTTAGACATGTTCAGATATAGTTACTATCGCAAGAGGGTGACAACAACATCTTTTTGAAGATTCCTCCCAGATATCACATGCCACTGCCTCATGGAGCAGGATACCTTGCTAGTCCTAGAGATTGTATTTTTTTAGGAAATTGGATGGTGGAAACACCTTGGCCTTTGTTGTCTCCTAAGTATTTGACAGGAGCATTTGAAGTAGGTAACATTTGGGTCTCTAAGGCTTATGTTCTCATCCTAATTTACTTCTGTTAAGTAGAGGTAAAGCAGTGTCTGTGATTGAAACAGACTCAAGAAAGCTTTATGCTACATATCTCAGGTCCTGCTGGCTGTCCACCTGGAGCAGGACAGACTTCAGCTCATATTGGCAAAGCCATTCAAGAAACAGGCCATATTCAGGATGCAAGCGGAAGCCCCAGCACAGGTATACCCTGAAGCACTACAACATGGCTGGAAAAGTTCTTTAAATACTCTGGGTTTTAGATCCCTGACTTATTTTTTAAAAGGAAATAAAATTCATAAGAATAGTGTTCAAACTGCAGAAAATTAATCCAAAGTAAAATTTAAGAGGTAAAACTGACATTTGAAGCTCACAGTCCTCTTCCCTGCTCCCAGCTTTAAAAGGAGTGGATAATGCTATTTCTGTTCCAAATTAATTTTTTTGAAAAATTGGTAAAACTCCATGCATATTTCAGGCAAAATTCTCTTATTTTACGAAAAGAATGCCCCTTTTCAACAGAGAGAAGTTCTGGCCAGAAATCAAGGCATCAGTCTTTGTGTTACAGCGTTAGCCTTGTTTTCTGTTTGCTATTTTCTACCCAAGAGCAGACTTCAGACAAATCACTTTGGTTTTTAGTGGTATATAAGATGCTGAGTGGGACTTCAAAAAGCATCTAGGGAAGTATGAATAAGTGGGTACTAAAATACCTTTAAAATTAGTCCCTATGTTCCCATTGTGTTCAATTATACTTCAGAAGAATGATATAAGGGTAGATGAAATCAAGATCATCACATGTTCACTTACTATTCTAGTGGGTATCACCATCACCATAAATATCACATGGTAGTGGGGAACATAAACACCACATCTGGTGAGGGATCTCATTCTTAGGCAGAACTGTTGACACCTTCTTGGTTTACAGGGTGCCCCTTTAATGAGAGAAGACCCATTACTTGAAATTCCAACTGCCCCTTCATAGACAATGCTGCTGTCCCTTACGGCCTCCGCATAGCCATAAGGGAAAGAAGAGTGTCCTTCAGAAGCCCTGGGTGGAGCTATATCCTTCAGGTCCATGTCATGCTGTTTATTTTTAGATACTAACGATTACCAGAGAGTTTCAGAGTAAAGACGTCTCACTCCACCCACAACTCTCCCAGGGCCTGGTTATTGGTAAGGTTCTCCAAAAAGGCTGTGATCTCATATAACAGGGCTATCCAGAACAGGGACTTCAGACTGAGTGGAAGTCTTGGCTCAGGATTTTCTGTTTTTTCTCAGTTTATAGTCAGCTGGTTAGTGTTACTCAACAAAGTTTTTGTGAGTTGTTATTGGACTCTTGTTCCTATTTTGTTGCTCTTTACTGTATTGTAGTTTGTTGTAATAATTACAGGCTAATGTTGTAATTACAGACTTCTTAATTTTAATTTATTTTCATGGCACCAGCTCTGGTGAGTTTTTTTATTTAAAAAGCAAATTATAATGAAAATAAAGTGCAACTTAGGGGAATCTGTGCAAATAGATCAGTAAAACATCAAGCTAATGGCACAGATAAAAAACGCAAAGGCAGACATTGAATAACCTCTCCAGGTTGGAGAGGAGGTAAAAAAAATCATCTCCTCTTCCCACCAAAGTTTTCAACATTTGGACAGCAATAGATCTCTGCATGTGTTCAAACAGGCAACTCTGTACCCTCAGCTTTCACAAAACTACAACATTGGGCAGTAGTTCCTCTTTCTCAGCCTTCCAGAGTCCCTTTCTTTGAGGAAACACAGCTCAGTGATTATGGCAGGACTAACAAGAAACAAACAAAAGAGGTTCCCTGAAAAAAACCATAGGTGACATGGGAAATCCCCCAAAAGATTAATAGCTCCTGTATCCTGTGCTCAGAAGTGTTGTGTATAAGTACTTGGTTTTATATACTTTGTCATAAATGTTGGCTCATGAGATCTGAGTTATATCTGCAGTAGGCTGGCTAAAACCATTTGTTTCCATTGGTTGCATAGGCAGCCAAAATTTATCAGTCCTGAAATCACTCTAAATCACTTGCATACCTGAACACATCTGAACTGTATGGGACAAAAGTCACTGCATCAGCCAACCACAGATAGACCTCCCCTATGTGCCGAACACAGCCTTTGAGAGTTGTGTTAGAACTAGGTTGATCTCTGAGTTAGTTAAGTTTAACTTTTAACTGTGAGTTACTTCTTTCTGTGAAAGGCCATACCAAACCAACTGCTTCCTCAAACCTTATGAGACATGTGTTTGAGAATGCATTTGAGAGAATACACTTGATTCAACAGGTTAGCTTGGGTCTATCTCTAATATGTTAACAGGCTGGAACCTCAAAGAGGGCTTTCACCTTTTGTATTTGATTACTGCTACTTATTTTATTCTCTGTGGATTCTTGTTCCATTGTCTTTACCAATACTGAGAATCTTTCATTAAGATTGTCAGTGATGGGACTAACATCTTCTGTATTTGATGGGCTCGTGTCCTTTTTGCAGAATTTTTTTCTACAAACAGATCATTTAAAGCATGCTGTGTTAGTACCCTTCTCTCCCATCTTTCATGTTCTGTCTCTTCACGCTCACACACACACAAAAAAAAGAATACACAAATGGTTTCTCAGCTGATCATGTCTTCCAATATTCTGTGGGTGTTGACATTCAATACACACTACATCATTTGATTTAAAAAGTCTTAACTAAAATAAACAAGGTAAATGGTACATTCAAGCTATCCATCTGAAAAAAGTATTTTCTTAGTAGGAATACTTTGTGTGAAACTGATCATTGCAAGACTCATACGAAAAACTTAGATTACATTCTAAAATGATCTTGCATTAAATCATAAGACTGCAAGTACTTTGTAGACTTAACAAATTATTAATGTTATATACAAATATCAGTTCTTCTACCTCAAAAATGCAAACAAATCTAGGGTGCCAGAGGCAGTTGACTCCCAACGCATGATAATACTACACACAGGTTTAGGGAAGAAATTAAAAATAACATTGAATTGAAAAAGCCAAGGGAATTTAGGTAGGCAGGACGTAATTACCCAAGCTGGAATTTGGCCAAGACACCAGGGCTAACACTCTTTCCCTTTTGAAAAGTGCCAGGAGATCTTTAATGAGAACAAGTACCCAGGGATCTCTAATGAGAACAAGGTCAGGACCTTCATTTGATATCGCAGCTGAAACATAGCAATCTCAGCAGCACCATACTACCTAACACAAGGCTGGGGCATAAGTTCAGATCTCACTCAGAAAGAAGAATGACACTTACAGCATCACTACCACCTTCTTCTCTCATACCTTTCTCTCCATGGTTTTCTCCCACTGTAGAGGTAGAGCAGAACATAGGAAGACTGGTATTTCTTTTTAAACATATTTGGCTCAGCCATCATTGTTCCCATTTGGTATTTTCTGCTGGGTAAATCTATCAATGGGTACTGGCTGACTATGAATGGTGAGCTAACCAAGGACAGTAAAGTGGAGTCTACTCTTGACATGAGAGAACATAATTATGACCAGAAACACAAAAGCAGAAAGTATACCATTCTAATAATTTTAATCATTTGCATTTGTTCGAAAAAGACCTTAAAATAGTTTTGCGATGACAGCTTTAGATTGTCAGAAGAGTCTTTTCTATTTAGTGAAACACATTAACATGTAATTTGTCAGCCCAAATACTGTCTTTCTGACCTTTCCAGTTCTTTGGGTTGTAAAGGTGAGAATTTGGCTATTACTGTTACCATTTCCATTGTTCAGGTATGACATATTGTAGTATGTTTGCATGTTGTCATGTAATCATTTTCAAATCAGCCACAAAAATCCACGAAAAAGAAAAAGCAAGCATTATTTTCAAATGCTACTGAATTCAAACCCCACATGTTAATAAATAGTTCAGTTTTTAGAGGCACTGAGCACACTCAGATTCTGTTTATTCCAGTTTATTCGTACTGATGGCACATGATCACATACTAAAAATGTGCTTGGCAGGACTAGGCCCCAACCCGAAACAAACTAATTTAAAGACACTTCAATAGTATTTGCAAGGGCAGCAAATAAAATCACAGGCAGTTGTTCTCTTATTTGTCTTCCATTTGTTCCTACTAGGTCAACAATGAGCACAGCTGGACCCAGATGGTCCACGGCTTGCACAGCCAGAGAATACTGTCCTGGTTTGATTGATCAAGATACAAAACCCACCAGTGTTACAGGTGGCAAAATGTGTCCTTACCATCCAGACACTACAGTACCACTGTAAGAAAGGTTTCATTGAGCTTATTAAACTATCCTTTTTCCTACCCTTTTCTGCTCACCATCTACAAGCCTGTGAGCTGATCCTCAAAATAACACCAAAGAAAAGTATCCCTGATGTTTCTGCACCAAACAGAAAGACATCTTTTCCCAGCTGGACAAGCCACACAATCTGTGGAGCTCACAATTGTATCAGTCTGTTGATGGACTTAATGCCCTGTAGTATAAGAGCATAATGGCTTACTTCAGCTTTGACTTCTCTCCATGCCTAGCAGATCCTAAAGATCCTATTTCTGCATTATTTAAATTACATGCTATCTTCCTTCAGACTAACTTCTTTGTCTGTAAGTTCCTCCCTTGAGAAAAAAAAAAACTGCAAAGCAATGAAGAGTCAGGAAATGTAAGTCAACCACAGCTTTCTTGGCATAACATAATGATTCTGACTAAGGCGCATCAGGAACACAAAGTAGCTCAAAATAACATGTGCAGTGTGTATGGTACTCACACTAAATACTTGGTTTGACAGAGGAACTTGAGAGATAGAATAATTTGTCTCAAAGGCCTCATTTGCTATGATATTTGCAATTATTGTCTTTTGTCTGACATCTTGATAACAATGCCATACCTTATCCTACGTGGTAAAGAGCAATTACAAATCATTTTGAAAATTCAGCATGCCAAAAGCTTCAACATGAAGGGATCCAAGTGGGATCCACCAGACAAAGTGCTTAGTATGGCAAAGAACCGGCACCTGACATGGGGATGACTGGACACGGGAGAGACCACACGGCCACCTCCTCTTCATCTGACTCAAAAGATACCACCACATCATGCGGATGGTTGGAGTGAGAAAGAGTTCAGCCTCCCTCACAGAACATTTCCCTGTGTAATGCCATGTGTAGTATAATTTTTCATACCCCGGCATGAAAAAGGTCCTTTGTCCAAAGTTCAGGAGGCAGCTCACTGAAGTCAGGCACTGTCTTGAAATCTATTTTACTTTATTTCTCTTCCCTGAATTTTGAGCCATTAAACTTTGTTACTTGCTCTTTTCATCCACAGTATATATATCTGTGTGCACACATCCAGTTTAACAAGGAGGATGTAAATGAAAGTCTAAGTATCTAGATGTTTTGATGTCTCTATGTTCACATTATTCAACCTTTTTTCATGCTGCACTATGCAACCAAATAGACACTGTGTATATTAAATTCAGCTCATAAGAGCATGATGATCTTGGCCAAGACAGCACCCAAATTTAACTGAAAGAGAACCTGTCAGCGACTGGACAAGTATTTGCATACATGAACTATTACAGCTGACTTCATTAACAGTGTCAGTCATTCTCATTTACAAGACAACATCTCTCAGACAGGCATTTATATTCTCAGCTTGCCCCTGAGTAGGTTTAGATAGACAGATAATAGGTTACATATATAAATGTATATTTGTACTTTCCAAATACATGTGAAAGTTAAACCTGAAAATGTTAAGAGACCCAGTTTGAATAAGCAGTGAAAAGCCCAAGGGAGTCAAGAGTAACAAGGGAGCCAAAATGCCCGCTAAAATAAGGAGATGAAGAAATCTAAAAACAGATTCTCCTATATCTGCACCAAAAAAAAAAGGAAGAAAAAGCATAGCATTGCCTACATGAGATCACCCCTCTCACTGGGGTGAGGTACAGCAGTTACTGTTAATTGCCCGATCAAGAACGTTCAGAACACTTGAAGGTCCTGCATTATGCCGGACTCGCATCCTGCTCAGCAGGACACGATCTCATCACTGCCCATTCCCTCAGCTGCTCTTTCAGTGGGGTGATGGGAATGAATCCTGCCTTCCAGCTCATCGACCTGCTGTGGTCAAGTGTTTGCCATGATTCATTTGCTCATGCCTAACATTTGCAAGCAGTCTCTCTCACTCAGGTTTTGGATAGATCCAACTAGAGGCAGTAATCCAGCACAGAAAAGATCTCAGAAGATACCAAAGATATTTGAAATATCTAGCGATCACTTAGCCACTACTGATAAAAATTTAACTTCAGTCTTACTTGCCTCTCCTGGACATTTAAACAGAAATCCAGTGAGGAACTTTCAATCTGTGGCAGAACAAGGATGCTCTACAGATGGCAGCACATAGTGTGTCCAGCCCTGACCTTGGTTCAGGTTACCTGGGTTCACTTTCACCATAATATTGACTTCACTTCATAACAAGGTCTTTTACAACTTTTGTACAAGCTGGCTGATTGGAGAGAAGAACAAAATATGCATGTCTTTAACTGTCCTTTTATACATAAGATTAGCGATCCAACAAACCCCAGAAGTGCTGGGTCTGTTTCAGACAACCCCTAACACATTGACATGAGTGTCTGAAGTTTACAAATAATTTATTGATATAATTTCTTGGATCTGCAGAATTAGGCTTGAAGTCCTGCAACAACAAGGTGCAATAGTCTATTGCTGGGAAAAGATGATGACAAAGCTTACATTTCAGAGCCTTCTAAAAGGTTTAGTTTTCACAATTTACAAAGGGTTAAAGGAAAAGAGTGTTTGTGTTTTATGAGCATTGCTTCACCCATTCTTTGTCAAGATACTGACTAAGCCTCAGTGTTATAGAAAAGAAACTGAAGAGGTCTTTGCTTGGCAGTGGGTCGAGAACAGCTGTGAAAATAAATGATGACTAGAGAGAGAGAGAAAATATATGAGGTACCAGTATGCCTTACTGTATTTTTGAATTTATGCTGCAGATGGTGGAGTGTTTTCGAATCTCAGCACTCTGAAATAACTAACCTGGCAGGTGCACACCTGGTGGACTTCTAAGGGGGGAGATCCAACCATTATTATTGTAGAAGATCCAGTTGTTAAAGCTGAAGAACTGCATGGCCATGCAGTTTTTGATGGAATTTTTTTTTTTTAACTGCATGCCAAATCTACATATCAAACCACAGGCAGAGATTAGTCTGCATAAGAATTCATACACATATATACACATACCTGTCCATGTTCATGTGCATTTCATGGGAATATGTCTTTGTGAGTATCTGGAGTTAATGAGACATTAGAGCATTCCAGTTTAAGTTTTTTTTATTGTTGTTTCACTTTTTTGGTATATTATTATTAGAAATACTGATAATGGGAAGGAGTCCCTACCTCCAGTTACAAAAAAATGAAAAGATCCTTCAACCGATGTGATTCTTTTCAACATCTGCCTCTTTTCTTTTCTTTCATAGAAAGCATGCATGAATAATCAGACCACAGTGCTGCTGTTAATTGTAAAAATCATTAGTAAACTTCCAGGTGCTGTTTACTATATAACCATTGTAATTTTCTATCCTAAAATCAGCATCTCACCAACATCATTGTCTGCCCTGGGGCATGGGGATTGTGCAGCTTTTACATTGTCAAAGGCAGTTGCAACCCCATTTGCTAGCAATGAAAGAAATGGATCCACACCTGCAGCGTTTGAGGCAATAATTCCTAATATTAGCCAGACCTCATGAGGAGAGGGCTTTTTTGCCAATCCTTTATGATTCAACACTTTACAATCCATTTGAAATCATTTAAATATTCTTTTATTTTTTTACTCCTACCCCATGTTTATTCTTCCCTTCATTTCTCCCTCCTTCTGAAACAGACCTATGAATAAGAGATAGGCACTATGCCGTACCATACCTATGTAGCTAAAGAAATCAAATAATTAAAAAACACCTCTTATTTCAGGGTGCGAATTATTAGACCTATCCAAGTAAAGGGCGGAGAGACATTCTACAATACAGTATGACTAAGTACAGATGAAATCCAAATCTCTCTTGCAAATAACACCTGGTTTCTACCCAAAAAAAAAAGTTATTTCCAAGTCAGAATTGAATCTCTGGGCCAGAACAAACTGTATCTCGTAAGCCAAAATACAGATAGCAAGACCTCAGCTGGTTGAAATCAGAATATTTTCCCTGACTTCAAGAGAGCTGCACCTGTTTACACCTGCCTCAGCTCTGCCCTTCTGTATTCTCAGTTATAACATAACAGCCCTCTACAAGTCTCTGGCCCTTTCCAAAACTACTTTGGAACTGACAGATATATCTGTGACTCTGAAATGCCTCCTGAATTGTCAGCTTCGGTTTCCCCAAGAGAGCCTGCTGAGGACAATTTATTCAAAGAGAATTAAAACCATCTTAACCATAATGTGGTTTCTGAGAAACTTCAAACAATGATGACTGCCAATCCAGAATTTTCTAGAGATTTAATAGAGTGAATATCATCTTCAGCATCATATACGTAGCATTACTAGGCTAAAATTAATACTAAAACAACCATCACAGTTATTTTTGACATAGCATTGTCCTGGTGGGATCAGCTCTGGGTAGCTGTTTCTAAATACAAATTTATGACTTGTAGCACAGACGAAAAGAGAAGAGCCACCTGAACACATTCAATTAGATGCAGCATAAAAAATAACATGTGATTTAGAAAACCCCTACTTGGGTGAACTGGCTTGGAAGCCAGTGAAACTGCTGGAAAGGAATAAAGGTCACAGCACTTTAGCCCAAGGAAGACAGTGGAGGCCCTGACTTTTATAGTGCTGATTTCCCCCAAAACCTTTTGGGGTCCCTGAGAACTGGTGAATGCAGCCAACCTGAAAATAAGACAGATTGAGAAAATAACAGCAGAGAAGTTTTTCAGCAACAGCAAGAAAGGAGAAGGCCAACAAGAAAAGGATGTATTATTGGGCTGCATTCAGCATCGCATGCTTTAAAAACAGCACTGTTCAGCAAAGCATTTAAGTATTTATTTAATGGCTAATGCTTGATTAAGATCAAGTCACTGCCATATAAATCCTGCCAGACTTAAAGGCTGACACACTCTGAAGTGCTTTATTGAACCAGGGCCCAAGCAATGCTGACTCAATTAGGAAGCAATTTTAAAAACTCTAAAACATATTAGTGTCTTTGTAACAGACTATATTGTCTTCCATAATGAAGAATTTTCTGCGTTTTCATCAAAGAAACGATGAATTGCCTGGTAACTTTTTCATCATGGATAGACATTTTCTAAGACATTTTGTCTGGACTTTCAAGAATTCATCCACATAAACTTTCTTCTCATAACAAGGAAAATTTATCATCTAAATATGTTCTTTGAAAGCACATTTTAATTTCTTAGAAAGATTTTTTCATAATATACTATCTAAAGGATACGACTAAAATGCACAAGAGCTAGTGCTGAGGAACAGTCATCTACATCACTGAGGACAGTATTTCCACACTTCTCCATGTTATCAATTTCTACTATAGGAATTTTACCTTTGACCTGAAGTTTTCATGAGACAGTGTGGAAATTCTAACAAAAAGCCATAGATTATTTAGTGTTTTCAAACAGAATTATATCCTGAATCATAAGGCAAAGACCAAGTATTTGTAAGTATTTGTCCCTGCTTTTACCTTTTACTCAATGGTAAAATGCCTTGAAACATAGGCTGAACTCATTTAGGAAGCCCTAAGACCTCTGTGCATCTGTGAAGGTTTTATTCTGACTTCTCAAACTGTTAGTCTGATTCCAAGTACTTTGAAGTAAATGGAAAAAACTTTAATAGACATCAATAGGTTTGATTCAGACCCATTGGGTCTTCAGACAACCTTTTTTGGAACAGACTGGCTATTGTGCTCTTCACCTTTAATATTGACTATCTTTTGCATCACTAAAAATTTATTTAAAATCTGCTCCATAAATAATCTGGTATTTACAATAAGTAATCTACAGTATCATTTCCCTCCTTGGCTTCCACATAGCATTGTTCCAGATACTCAACTGGAAGTTTTTAGCGGGTTTAATTTTCATAACTCTATGAAGTTTGTTCCAAGATTTCCAGGTGTGTCTGATCACTGAGTTATTTGTCTTTAAATCTTTCAGGGTGAATTCTTGGTAGGTGCCAACCTTGCATGTGTCTGTTAATTGATGCTCTGTTTTCACCCATGGCAATTGCACTTCGTCAGCCTGCCAGATTCTAAAAGCTTGAGCCAAATTAAAAGCCCACTGCTAGAGCTTTACATTTGGTAATTTTAAACCTCCATATTTAAGGTTGGCAAAATATTTTGTACTTCCCATCTTCAGCCTATGCTTTGAAGAAAGAAAATAGATATGGCCTTAGTCACTTGCATATAAGCTGTGCAAAAGCAGCCTTGGAAATGCACAACTAATTTGTGGAGCTGAGATGATTTGAAATTTGAACTTGAACAGATCCTTTTGTCTGAGATCTTATTTTTCTTTTCTTTTCTTTTTCTTCTTGATTTATATTTACGAATTTTATGACTTTAAAAGTTTCTTTCTGAAGGTATTTTTCTACCTTCCATGCAATAAAAGAAGCTGGAGGGGTCATATGCTACGCTTGAAAGAGTTTTGATTTCAGACCACTTTATGTGGTAGCTTGATACCTGGGTGAAATCAAATACCACTTTCAGATAGCTCCAATATATGTAAGTATGTGGACAAATCTGAACCAGCCAGCAATGCTAGCTGCCTTCATGAGATCCTCTTTTGTTTTAGAACTCTTTTGCTATATCATATTCTGTAGATTTCTGTATAGTTGTGAAGTTACTGTATTTAAAAGACAGCAATTAGTGTACCTTAACATGCATGGAAAAATAGGTTGACCCAGGTCAATGTTAACTTGATTTTATTCCTGTGTGGATAAAAAGCTCAGAGGAAACGCATATATTTGGTTGTGTCTTTTAGCCTTCATCATTCAGTTGTCACTTCCCCTGCTAATTTTGGAAAAGGTCATTGTCTGTTAGTCCATGTGGGTAGTTGTCATGGTTTAACCTCAGCCGGCAACTAGGACCACGCAGCTGTTCACTCACTCCCCTCCGTCCCCCTGTAGGGTAGGGAGAAGAGGAAGAAAAAGAACTTGTGGGTTGAGATAAATACAGTTTAATAGAACAGTAACAGAAAACTACTACTAATAATAATAATAAAAAGAACATACAAAATAAAGTGATGCAATATAATTGCTCATCACCTGATGATCAATTGTCCAGACCACCTCGAGCAGCGATTGTAGATTCCCGCCCCCCGGCCAACCCCCATTTATATACTGAGCATGATGTCTATGGTATGGAATATTCCTTTGGCCAGCTTGTCCTCTCTATGCTACCTCCCAGTTTTTATGGGAATCTGAAAAGGTCCTTGACTTAATATAAACATTTCTTAGCAACAACTAAAACAATATGTGTTATCAACATTATTCTCATACTAAATCCAAAACATAGCAGCTACTAGGAAGAAAATTAACTCTGTCCCAGCTGAAACCAGGACTGCATCCACCCCTTATTCTATGCCATCTGCATCATGCCCAGATCTTACACTTTTCAATAAATCACCACCACTTTTCCTGTCTTTGATATATACACAGAAATATCATTCCCTTAATCTATGGACTATCCCTCTAAAATGTTCATTGAGTTCATTTAGTCCATTGCTTTGGGCTCCAAGATAACAGTCTTTCAGGGCAGGATAGATTGTTGAATTGTTGCGCACTACATCTGGAGCTCGCAGCTGGTATAACTGGCACAGCCCACACCCATGGTTGAACATGTCAGTCTTGAGAAAGTTGTCAGGCACCAGTTGCTGAAGTCAGTTCTGGTTCCATCACTGCTGCACTTTGCTTGGTTTCATCAAACTTCATTCTTCATTAATTTGGGTGATTCTTATTGTAATACCATTGATATGGTATTATATAGCAACCATAGTAGTGATGACATTCACTGGCAATTTAGCAATTAACACGCACACACAAAAAAAAAATCATACAATTTAATTCATTCGTAAGTGTCACCCAAAATCAAATCACCTTTGGGTACACATGGGACTTCCCCATCCTTCTGCATCACCCATCCAGTGCACCCAGGTCCCTGAGCAAAACCAATCCCAAGGATGGGATTACCTTTGCCTGTGGCAGGAATAACCCAGATTGTTTTCTGTAACATATTTTACTGTAGCTAGGCTGCTGCAGTCCCACATCCCCAGGTCCAGCCAGCGATGAGGTGGCTGCACACATATTCCCAGCAGCACACAAGCACGCAGACATATGGCCAGCCACGTGGATCAGCACAGAGAACAGTGCCTTTAAAAACACCCACACAGCACACACCCCTTTCACAAACATGAACAGCACGGAGGCTCAATCCTGTTCCTCCTCTTCAGCTGATCAGGATTGAAATCCATTGACGGAGTGGGTACACACATGGTTTGGGTCTCCCCGGCAGCTGTTCTTAGACACTCAGTCTCTGGGACCTATAAGTCCCTTAGTTCGACAGCCTCCCGCTCCAGTGGCTGGCACTGAGACCTTTCCTACCCACTAGCCAGTTCAGCTCAAAGTTTGCTGGCCATCACACACACACTCAGAATACAGAGAGCACCCACACAGAGTGTAGTTATAAACAAGTTTATAGGTAGTACAGTATAGGTAGTATAGTATAGGTAAACTCTAGACAGCAAAGAGAGGACACAGTCAGACAAGTATACTGACCAATCACCCATTTGCCCTTAACCAGACCCTTTTGTCCCTTTTATCATTTATTTTCCCACACTTGTGGGTCTCCAGTCTACCTTGATCCCTCCCTTTCCCCACCTTTGGTCCTTCCCTTAACCAATTCCAAGTTTTGTAATCCACTTAAAATATCCCATTATATTTTGAACAATCCCAAAATTATCTCCCCTCTCCAAGCTATAATCTATGGCCCTTTAGGCAATGACCCTCTTTATTTCACATGGCATTGCAGGGAGACAGTGTCTTTTACTGGTTTGTCATTCTCTGGTGGGTTTCAATGGTTTCACCATTCTCCTTGGATAGTCTCAGGAATAGCTGAAGTTTACAGGCATTCAAAGGAGGAGTGGCCAAGCTAACAGAAGATAAATGCATTGGGGATTAACATATATATCCAGACCAGGAAGCCTCTGAGCTGCAAGTGAATGTAGGCCAAGAGAATAAAAAAAGGATGTATCATATCTATTTGTTTTGTTTCTAAACTCTTCCCTTGACAGTTGCTTTTTGGTTACTGTCTTAAAGAAGGTCCTGGGGAGATTAATCTTTATTCCTCTTCAGGATGGCTGTTCCTACAAGGCACCACTCCAGCCTTAAGGGCAATGCAGATTTGTACCCTTCTGACACAAAGGAAAGACTTGGCTGCCATTCTAATGAGCATCCATCTCTGTCATGTCTTTCTCTACTTTAGTCCTGTTTCATGAGAAAATATCTCAAATGTCTAGTCCAAATGAAATTACAGAATGGCAGGAAGGAGGAAGGTCTCATTTATCACATGAAGATACTGACAGAAGCAAGGAGGAACACTGAGTCAGAGGGCAGGTTAAGAAGCATAAACTGATTTGTGGACTATTCCCCATGTTGCAGATTTAAGACCAACCAGTATGAGCTCTCATTTGTGTGAGCTAAAATGTAAGATTGGTCCTCCAGCACATTATTTGCCATATTTTTTTCAAAACTTACTTTAGCCTTCTTTTATCTGAGGATAGAGCAAGACAATATACAAAACAAGGTAGAGCATAAGAGGGAAGGTGAGTTATTGTGTAGCCCCTAGATCTACTACTACAAGCTGTTTCTTCATTTAACATCTCCACTGTGCTTTTCTCCATAAAGCATTATGTTTTTGCTCTGAATTAAAACTGAACTATTTGCTGTTTAATGTGAGGGGTTTTTTTTACAGATTATTTAAGGCACAATTTCTGTTTATAGTCCCAGGGTATATACTAATCACCTTTGTTTACCTCATATTCCTTTCCTAATTAACTGACAACCTATTAGCATACATTTTTTTTATCCCAGGAGTATTAATTATACATAATTTATATCATAAGCATTTATTCCTTATCAGTCGGCTGAATAAAACATTTACCTGTTTATAGCTACTTGAGGTTAACACTTTTATACAAAAAACTCACCTGAGACTTCCAATCAAATTATCAGATTTTTAATTTTCTGTTACATAATGATACTGTATTAGTCATTGTAGTATTTTATTCCACTCTAGGCTAAACAATCATTTAGTGGAGCAGAGTGTTGGCAGCATTAATTAACCAATGATACATGCTCAGTTGAACAATAAGCTGCAAATAATAAAAATGCAAGATGAGATAATGTATAGACCTTCTGTGTTAATTGTATGCTGGAGAGCTGTACTAAACCCTGCCCTCAACTGAACACGTGTAGCTCAGTAAGAGCTATGCATCTGAGGGCAGGTTCTGGCTGACAAGGAAGGACTGAATATTGTTACTCTCAGGCCACAAAATTCATCGTGCAGATTTTATCTCTGCCCACTAGCACTCAGTCATTTCTGATGGCAAGCTGCAGAGGAACAAGGTGGAAAAAAGGGGCTATTTTATCACCTCAGGAAAAGAAGTTGATAAAGACACCATGGCAAGGAGACTTGCATAAATGCCAAAAAAAAAAAAGAAAGAAAAGAAAAAAATAAAGAAAATGCAGACAGTCCACAGCTGAAGTAAGCTTCATAGCCTTAGCTTAGGACACTGTGCTCTTACAGGGCCGGAGTCAATTAGTTTATCCCAACCCATATCATGCCTTCGTTGTCATATTGACCTCTTTTTTTGCCTCTCTCCTCTCATTCTTCCATTTTCTTCTGAGTGTTTGGGGTTTGGGGGTCTTTTTTTAAATCATTCTGTGGTTTTCTGAACTACTTCCATGTTATTCACCTTCCATTGTTATTTTCGCAGATTATCTTTTTTCCCATTTGATTTTTATTTTCTATTCCCCTCCCACTTCTGTGGCACTATGACTTTGCACTCTCAATCTCCAATATGTTTCTCACTGCACTTCTGGTTCTTTCTCCCCTTTCAATTGTTTCTGGTCATCTCTCATATCACTGTCAGTATACTCTGCTCTCTCTTACCATAGTTCTCTATTTACTTAGCTCTTACTTCATTTACTATTCATTATTCCCCTATTCTTTGTATAACCATTGTGCCCCAGAGTTCTGGCCATGGAGCAGGCTCCATTGTATCAGGCACTATAGAAACACAAAGCAAATCATGTGTCTCTGACCCAAGCAGCCAGATACAAGAGAAGAAACTAGAGGAGAGGATTGCTAGATCAAAAGAAAACCTTCTCCTTTCACCCCTGCATATAGATAGTTCTATTTACTTTAGAGGGGGGAGAATAAGGACAGCGTTGTTAAACAAAAGTCGTCAGGGTTGGAAGCACATGAGCACTTGGGAAAAAAAAAGTAAGACAACAACACAGAAGAAAAGTTGAAAAATGTGGGCCAGAAATTTCATGGTGGGAGATCTTTAAGGGCAAGAACCACATAGGAGGATATTGAAAAGACCATCAACATGCATGACGCATATTTAAAATGACAAATACAGTGACTCATAATGACCAGTTCTGTCTTGGGGTCAGGATTCATCTGACCAACTTAGACATCTAAAATCTGAGTTGTTTTTTTTTTAAATTCTTTCTATAGTCAACCAACAAAGGGAGTTTCTGGACTGCAATTCATCACTAAAGTAAATGTCTAAAATAGCCAGGGTTGGCACTGTTGGACCACTCAGGTGCTGGAGGCCTGTGGGAACCCTCTGGCCACGCACATAATCGGATATAACAGCAACTCAGGGCTCTATCAGGCAGACTGGTGACTTTGGTCTCCCAGGAGCCAAGCCAGGTCAAGAGGCCCATTTATCATTTTTATCTTGTCTCAAATCTCATTGCTTTCTTTTGCAACATAGAACATTTACTAATTTGGGGTCTTCTACCCTGCTGTGGCTGTCCTCTTGATTGGGAATACTATTTTTAATTTGATTGAGAATTCACACAGTGCTACAAACATAACCCCCATAAACCTCTCGGCTTGTCAGGAGCAGAGCTATCCTGATATTGTGAGACATTGTCTGGGTTTTGTTAAGAGGATGTCAAACTATCAGTACATGACATTTCTATGTGATACCTTTAGATGTTACAAGGAAGGGAAGACTTTGGAATGTCCTTCTTCTGACCACTTCTAAGACACTTTTTTTTTGCTTTTTGGCACCAGTTTGTTTCATCCTTTCTTCATACTGGTACCATTTTTCTAAAGATAAAATCAAGCAGTTAGGTTACCTCCTGGCCTTTAGCTTCTGGTAGCGGGAAATTCAAACAGTGTTTGAAGTTTCTTTACTTCCACAAGTTGGTTGAAGACTCTGATCTCCTGAACACCAGAGATCTCTGGGATTAACTGACGTGCTCTTTGTGAAAGGCATTTGGCTTGTTACAGGTAAGCTGCACTGAAAAAAATCTTTTCCACTCCCACTTCCTCGGAGAAAAGATAGTTGCTCTGGCAGGAGATGCTGTCCATGGATAGGGATTGTCCAGACAAACAGAGATGGAGACAGACTGTCTCCACTGCTGTCACCTCTCTCTTCCATGATGGTCTTCCTCTTTCCCTTGATGTTTTTATCTTTTTAATGCTTGAAAAGGAGCCTTAAATTTTGTAGAAGTTAAAAAATTTGTCTGAATCAAATTCTCCTTCTGTATTCAGTGGCGAGAGAGCTTGTGAATGAAATGAGTGAAGGGAGAGGGAAATGTACCTTAATAAAGGAATGCAAACAGCGCTGTAATGACCTGCTTTGCTGTTTGCTGTATGTTGGTGTGCGCTGCTGAAACAGGCTGCTGAGGCCACCAGAAGATGAAAAGGAAGTCTCTCACCTTTCACAGCCTGTTAAAACTATAAACTGGATACAGATGCCTGCTCCACAAACTCTCTCCCTCTTCCTCCACCAAAGAGTGTGTTCATTTCTGACCCTGTGGCTTCCAAGCTGGGCTCTGTGTACCACTAGCAGGTCACGAGGGTGTGGTAGTGATCAGCAGAAGCCTCCTGAAGTATAATAATCAGCCACACTAGATCAGCTTTCTGTTCAGTAAAACTGCAGACCAATAGGGTACAGGATGGCCCATGGGAATGCCTGCTGGTTGGCAAAAGTGCTTCCTGGTTCACCAGAGATGTTGAAGGTTAAACAGTAGCTCTGTAGTCCTAAAGTGAGAAATTAATTTTCAAGAAGTTTTTTCAGTGAGAAAAAAACTTCTTCACAGTGAGGGTGACAGAGCCCTGGAACAG
>JAHREE010000215.1:4573511-4601819 GCA_033628505.1 Tringa tobata
CCCGGGGACCGGACCGGCCCCGCCGCTGCTCCTGCCCCTCTTCTCCCCGAATTCCCGTCGGGGGGCTGTCCCTCGATGTCACCCTCAGGCAGGGCATGGGACTCGCCCGGCGTCTTGCCTGCTGTGCACCTCCAGCAGGAAAATGCACCCATCTTATCTTATAATCACTGTGATTATAATCTCTGTTACTATTTTCTCTAGTTCAGTTAAAGAATAAAACATAGGGAAACTGTCCTCTTGGGGAAATATTCCATTTCCAGGATCTTTCAGATGTTATATATCTCCTAAAAAGTAAAAGGGAGGCTGAAGCTGGGGCGAGTACTCTTTGATACCCAAGTTTTTTCAATCACTGTTAGTGACTGTGCTTCCTAATACACACCTCTTAAAAAAAAACTCAAATAACCCAAAACCTACATTTTCAACCTTCAGAGCCCAGAAATGGAGAAACCCCAAACTGTTGGTCATTTTTACCATTACAACCAGTTCTGCAGCAGCTTAACAGCACTCATGTTAGTCTGTGCTCAGTTGAGCTTAGACAGGATGATGTGACTCTGAGAGCCAAAAGTTGAAATTACTTCTGAAATATCAAAGAGAAAATAAGGATCCCATAAAGAAGAAAATCCACACCTTAAAGAGGGTTTGCTTCATGAGAAGGCAATGCCTTTGGCCCAGTACCTCAGAAATCTGCATTGGTGCAAATTAAGCTGCCCCCATTCAGTGAACAGAGATGTAAGATACAAGAATGATTTACTTCCCATTTTGACTGGTCCCTAATGTTCTGTGTAGTAAAACAAATATTTATGTTCCAGAATCAAAGCCAAATTTCAAAAAACGTCATGCAAATTAAATAGTCTTTCAGAAATACAGTACGATATTAATTAACTCAGGCTATATTTAATGCTGGATATGCCATTATATGGAGTATTGAAATACCTTATGATATTCTGGGTGTTCCAATTGTATTCTGTGATTGAAGTAACTTTGTTGGTTTTAATATTAAAATCAGCTTCACTTAAAGGGACTAAAGGAAGCATTTAATTCCTTTTGTCTTAAAAAACTAATATCTGCCAAATCAGTATTTAGGGGATGAAGATAGTTAGATGGAAACCTGATTTACGTGACCAAGAAATAAAGACAACAGTTGTCACAGGGAATGAGCAGTTAATAAGGGGCTGTCCACAAAACTTATGCAACAATTTGAGATGTCTTTGAAAGTCAAGAGAGTGTTGTGCAATTCATGAATTTATTACGAATACTGAAATATCTGTCATTTCTCTTGAAAAAGTAACTCATGAAGTAACAGTGCTTAAGTGGA
The DNA here is from genome assembly GCA_033628505.1 of Tringa tobata. Classification (NCBI taxonomy): domain Eukaryota; kingdom Metazoa; phylum Chordata; class Aves; order Charadriiformes; family Scolopacidae; genus Tringa; species Tringa tobata. The sequence goes on from JAHREE010000215.1 coordinate 4,574,827, forward strand.
AATCTCAAATTCCATTATAAAAACAGCATCTTCCTAGCCCTCATGGTTGTGGCAAACAGGTTGAATCATACCACACAAGCAGAAATCTGAAAATACATCAGGACCTGGGAGTCTCAGTGGACAACAGGATGACCATGAACCAGCAATGTGCCCTAGCGGCCAGGAAGGTCAATGGCATCCTAGGGTGCATCCAGAATAGTGTAACAAGCGGGTCAAGGGAGGTTATCCTGCCCCTCTGCTCTGCCCTGGTGAAGATGCATCTGGAGTGCTGTGTCCAGTTCTGGGCTCCCCAGTTCAAGAAGGACAGGGAACTACAGAAGAGGGTACAGCAAAAGGCTATGAAGATGATTAGAGAACTAGAACATCTCTCTTATGAAGAAAGGCTGAGGAACTTGAGTCTTTTTAGTCTGAAGAAGAGAAGACTGAGGGGAGATCTTATCAATACCTATAAATATTTAAAGGGTGGGTGTCAGGAGTATGGGGCCAGTCTTTTTTCAGTGGTGCCCAGTGACAGGACAAACAGGTAACAGGCACAAACTTGAACATAAGAAGTTCTATCTAAACATGAGGAGGAACTTTGAGGGTGGCTGAGCCCTGGAACAGATTGCCCAGAGAGGTGGTGGAGTCTCTGTCTCTGGAGACATTCAAAACCCACCTGGACAAGTTCCTGTGCAACCTGCTCTAGGTGAACCTGCTTTGGCGGGGGTGGTTGGACTAGATGATCTCCAGAGGTCCCTTCCAACCCCATATCATTCTGTGAGTCTGTGATTTTTTAAAAAAATATTGCATACTTTTTAAATTTGATCATTACTGAGGGCTTGGGGTTGAAAATATTACATAATCCTAGCCTTTGATAACATTATTTCCCTGGAAAATACTGTGGAAGGTGCACATGAGTATTACAAAAATGTAACAGAGTGCCCAGTCTCCTTGTGAATAGCCTATTGGGCACATTTATGAAAGAAGGATCAAGGGCCCAATAGACACAATACATGGGAAGGTGATGCTCATCCACAGCACAATGACTTTTCAGTAGAAAACTGCCACTATGCTATGTAGGCTACAGGGAAAATTAAGCCATTTAAAAACTTTGCCTCCATCTCTCAGTTTATTCTTTGGATGTTCAGTGGACTGTGAAATCTGTATATTTCAGTAATAGCTGGAGATTTAAGGTACTGCATGCTCAGAACATCTGGTTCTGGCAAACTGTTTTCAATGAAAAATGGTAGCAGGAAATGTGGAAGCTTCCCCTACATCCACCTTAGGACCTGGAGGTCCTGTTCATACACCTTTCATTATTCATCTCTTTTTATCTTTTTGTCCATTCTTACTTCCTCCCCCAGATTTTATCCTCTTCTTCCTCTCTTGATCATGTCTTTGCATAACTAGCAATTCTCCAGTCCTTTGGTGAATCGATTCAAAATTCCCCACCCCAACAGCAGCTCTTCTCTTTCTGCTAGCTGCCTCCAGGAGCTGGCAGCAAAGCAATCTAGATGAAACAATTGCTTTCAGATAGGCCTTTTTGGATTCTGTTCATGCGGGAAGGGAATCCCAATAGCCAGTCTGGAAACTCAGTGGACCTTTCCAATTCCCAATGAAATCTGTGAAGAGACTCCTAAGCCTAATCCATCAGAAATTCATGTTAGCAGCTGCTGGACCACAAACGTTTGGCTGCTCTACAGACCACATATGGTAGCTGATGCTTCAATAATGAGTGAGAGATCTCTTGTCCACATCAGCTGTACAAAGCTTAATTATATTTCACCTTGCCCCTTTCCCAGAAATAGGTCAGCTACATGGAAGACGAACTAATATCTCTGGACAAAGGATGATGGAAGAGCATTTAGTCATTGCATATATTACTACAAAAAAGGAGAAAAATTCGGTTTCTAACCAATAGCTTTTTCTAATATTACCTACACTGTTGAATAATGATAGGCAAAAGTGTATCTTTCCACTACTGTGGGGTTTTTTTTTGCAGCATTCTCTGGGTAATACATATTTTTGTGTTGTTCAAACAGAAAACATATTTTCCTATTTCTTGAAAAGTCACACAATTTACACCGGGAATTTCTGCCTATTCTGATTTCTGTTCCAGAACCACTCAAATTGAGAGAGCTGAGTACATTCCTTTGTATGAATGTATACGAAGCTAAACTGTGGTATTATGAAAAACAGTTCACAAAGCCAGTAGAAAGCTATATATAAAATGATATTCTCATTTCAGATGAAGCCTGAGACAAAAGGGATATAGGTAAACACAGCTGCAACATTTTTAGGCATATAATCAAAGGGACAAAAAAATATTGGAAAACTATGTTAATTATTGTAATTAAATTGCGAACAGTATTGATAGAAAAATATCTTTAAAGCATATAAAATCAAAATGAATCTTTTAACATATGGGGATTTATTCTAGAGGAAAGATGTGCCAGAAGAAAAGTACCAGTTACCTACTTGCTGCTTACAGCTAGTATAAGTTGAAACTTAAGACAGAAGCAAGAAATGGAAGAAACGTTCTTCAGTTCTGGTTCACCAAATCCCCTAGTTTATGAAGAAATAGGAAACTACCACCAAGGCAATAACAGAGAGGTTTTTTTAAAACATTATATCTTAAGACGCTTCCCTCTCCATCTGCAGCGTCAATGTTATTCCCTTCTCATATCATGTTTCTCTATCCTCTTCTTTCCTTCCTTATCAGTCTTTCAAGTCTGATCTTTTCCTTGCTCCCTGTAGATGTTTTCTCCTTTTCTCACTGTGAATGTCACAGAAAGTGAATGCACATTCAACTTTCAGCTGGACTTGCTTCCACTGGCTTAAGCATAACTGTAAATCTGTATTTGTCAGTGGAAGACCATGATGCTCCCTATGCAGCCTATGGAGACAAACATGCTCTGCCCAGATTGGATTCATATTCAGAGTAAAGCCAAACTAGACAGTTTGGTCTTCCAAAAGATGCCACGACTGTGCAGGCAGCCTGAGGCCACCAAGCACCTGGAGGAGTCCTCCATCACCTCTTGGACATTTCAGGAAAGGCAACCAAGGCCCCACAGTAGAACTTTCCACTGCTTTGTCTTTCTCAGGCTTATGCAATTTTTCAATCGATGTCACCAACAGTTTGCTCTCCAGATCATTTCTATTTAATGGGATCTTCTAAATTTAGTCATAGCAAAGGAGGAGGAAGAATTTTGAACCCTGATATGTTAGGCAGCATATAGCCACCTAAAGACATTATGGTAGTTTAAGTACTGAAAAAGCCTCTATACTACTCTAATGTCTACCCCTTGCTCTGGCTTCAGCTGTATGGGAAGAAAACCATTTACAGGTCTGCTAAATCCCCTTTCAAAGTAGGGAACGGACGCAGTGTCCTTGGCTCCACCCGCAGCAGTGGCTTGCAAGCACAGACCGTGCACTGGCCTTTAGCACAGCCTGGTCCTGCTACTTGCTCCTCAGAGGGGAGCCTCTGTGCCTCTTACCCTTCACCCCAAGCTGGTTGTAAAGCCTCAGTAGTACTGAGTGCTGTGTGAGGAGTGGAATGAGTTACTTGCTGTAGAGAGTCAAGCAGGATGTGAGAAAGCACTGATAGCTCCACGGATCTGAATAGCTCCCAGGTAATTGTTTGGCAAGATGGGCTTTTTCTGGTTTTCCATTCAGAAACTATTTTTCTCAATTTATCTTTTGGAGGGAGAGCTGACATCTTCTTTCCATAGAGAAACATTTAATGTTAAGATAATTTGCACATAATACTTTGCTTTTGCATTGCTTTGAACAGAAAATTTCCCATTAAGATAAAGCTAGGATGAGCAGACTGCAGCCACTGAACATAGTGTCTTGGCAGAGCAGAGTAGCAGTATAATGACATTAAGACTCAGATTTTTAAAACATTCAAAAAATAAATCAAATTACAAAAGAAAAAAAAAACAGTCCAAAATGGCCTGAGTAGCACAGAATCACTTGGAGGTCCTTCACAAATGCAGAACAATTGGCTTCACCCTCAGCCCCAAACTGCTCCAGCTGGTCATTACCTGACCACTAAAGCCCTTTGGACGAGTCAGTAATGTTTAAATAATCCACATCCAGACACTGTCTTACACCTTCCTTAGTGGACTGCAGTGCAAATGCATGGTACAATTAATTAACACTGGGACCAAAACCAGAGTCTCCAGCTTCCAAAACAAATGCTCAGCCATGTAGCCAAAAGCACAGCTCCAATGGCATAAGCCAATTTACTCTCTGTTTTATTAAACTTCCACAGTGTTTAGAATCACTAAGTCACAGTCGGTCTGGCATTTCATGTGATGAACCTTGGTGAGCATTTCCATACACACCCAAACACAACTGTAACCCTGTATTGCTTATTCCTCTATCTGAGGCACTTCTGTTTTACTGCAAATTGTATGTAACGATGTGAAATTTGGCAACATACCTAGCAGTGCCTGAGCCCAATTAAGATGTGTGTCTGCCTGTATATATGTTTGCATCTTCTTTCCTTCTAAAAGTCTGAAAATTGTTTTTGGGTCTATGTGTTTCTCGTGGCACTGCCTGAGCACACTCTTAATGTGCAGGCCTCCAGCCTCCGGACAGGTAGTCACCCCCATTTATCTGAAGTCATCCGGATTTCCTATATATTCATCAGACTGTTGCAAGCACCTCTAGAAAGCGGTTTGTCCTGCCCTAAGCTTAACTGTGAAAGAGGGTCATTTGTTTTGAGGTGGTCTGCCTCTGTCTGCTGAGCATTGATGTAGTCTTGACACCAACTTACAAATAAATGGGTTTTTCAGTTAGCATGAATCACCTAAGAGGCATCCGATACTTAACATGCTATTTGACTTCGAAATAATTTTTTGTATAATAATTAGTTTTGTAATTTCATATTAATTTTCCTTCTATGAATAGGAGGAGATCAAAGAAACTAAAAAAATACATTTCAGGATATAATTTCAATTATGTTCAAACACTGCATACAATTTAAGGAGAAGAGGCACAGGTGAATTCTGGGGCTAAGGAAAAAATTACTTCTTTCAGTTTTCTATTGATGTTCTTTACAGAAATACGTTTTATTTAAATACTGCTTGCACCCCATGCAGCCAGAGGTAAGACCTGCTTGTTGGATTCTCTTAGCTCTTCTCCTTACCTCAATGGGAGGGGAAAAAAATAATTCCATTGACACTTTTGTTCTCTATTCTTTTACCTTCTTTCAAGAAGCAATAGTAAAGAACATTTTTTAAAGGAACTAAAGATCTTACATGTGTAAATTGATCAAATGAGTGTTTGTAGCAAGGTGCAAACTCAACATTATGACCAGGATTCATCAGATTTCAACACCAGTCTAGTCACCCTAAGTTCCTTTTGTATCCCTTTAGTAGAGCGAAATGGGCACTTTTATAGTGTGATTGATGTGATGTCCTCTAGACTGAGATGAAACCTTGGCCTTTGGAGGGGCCAAATTCTCTCTCTTGATGACAAAGGAAGCCCAATGAGTCTGGGGCCCATGGGCTCATGGGGAAGGATCTATGTCTTTCATATTTAATCCCTTCCTAAATGGATTAAGGCAAATGAAAATAACAGTAACCACACAAAGGGTTTTCTCAAACAGCCACTGTAGTAGCCAAAGTTGCTACTATTCCTAAATAACCATTCAGCTCACCAGACATGACTATCTGATTTAGGGTGAACTGAATGGGGGTTTGCACTTCACTGACTAAATTGCTGTTTAGGCTGCATTGCTCTTATCGTTCAGATCACATGCACCCTGTTCCCTGTGGGAGTTCAGACACCTGCCTCGCATGTGGACAGTGCATTGAGGGGACTGAATGTGAAGCCAGTCTTATTGTTAAATTGTTAAATGTTCAAATTTCACAGCACGTAATCATGATCACAACACGCCTAAAAGACCACATCCTACCTGTTATCTGGGACTACCTAATATCATTTCATATCAGTTCATCCATATCAAGAACATTGCAAGATGCAGTTTTTATAATACACAGATTAACATTTATAATACACAGATTAACACAAGAACAACATTTTTACCAAGCATGAAATGGATCTCTGAACGCTTTAAATCCTAAAGCCTTCCTAAAGCACTAGCCCTTTAAAGAACCCTTTCTAGACTTGTAAAGTAAAAATGTGACTCTTAGTTCCCACATATTTAGAATTTTACAGGTTATTGAAATAGCAGAAGCTGGAAATAATTGCGGTCAGCTGGCATAGTGCAATAATTCCGGTTTAGTTCATTTCTAGCCTGTACTTGTTTGTAAAGATTCTTGTTGTTTTAACATCTGTCGCTTTATAGATATAATTATCACTTCAGATCTTCTATTTTGTTTCAAAATAATTTTGAGCAAACAGAGGTTATTTGTTTGTCCTCTTTTTCCATTCATAGCTGTAGGTGATTGAGAGTAAACCAAATTCTTCTCCATCATCTATCCTCACCTAAGCCAGATCCTCTGGTTGCCACATTTTGATAGAATAGCAAGTCCTGAGTCTTTGTTTCTACTGTAAAACTTGCCAGGTGCACTGTCCTGACTTATAAGACTTGGCTTTCTCTTTTCAGTAGTTCTACCATACCATCTTTGACAGTGTTTACATACCATATTGAATGTTTCCTTATAATGTTAATAGTCACAAAAAAGGATATTAAAATATTCCTAGTAGAAGACATCTTTGCTAATAGAGGTTGCTTGTTGCTCTACACTGGCAAACTTGGTTTATGACAATAAGATCACTTCTCATAGGAAATGTTTCAAAGGTTTCACTGGCACCCATGATGCACATTTAATGCAAATGCTCCCATCATTAAAACTGCTTTGATGGTATTCCTGAAAGTCATGTTAGGGTACCTGCAGAAAGCAAGGGAGGGAGAAAGAGGAGAGACAGAGAAAGCTGTCTGGATTTCTAGCTAGCACTTACCCTAGAGCCCTAAAAGTATCTACCAGTGTCCAGATTTCTTGAGAACATGAGACACTCTTGGAGTGAGTAGAGGCCATTTGGCTCATCATGTCTCATTCCCTTTTCCATCTACACCATGATGTCTTCTAATTGTTTCTTTAATGACCTCTGTGTTTTTGCCTTAACTATCTTGCCTAGTAAGCCATTCCACACATTTATGATTCGCTGCTTGAAAAAAATGCTTCCTGACATCTGTTCGGAATTTGTTTTTCTTTAATTTTCATTTATGCCCTCTCGTTCTATCATCTGTGTTGGGCTGAAAATAGGAACCCATGTTGACATTTTCTGAACCATTTAAATTTTATGTTCTTTAATTAAAAACTCCCTCTCAACTAGATGGAAGTCTAACCTGGTGGTAGAGAATATAATACTGTATTTAAAACAAAATATTACTCTTATAAAATTTCATCAATATGTATACTTAATATTCCATAGGTAGGCTCATTGATGTCTCCTAAAGAGAAAATTCAACATTTGTTAATGTTCACTCATTAAGAGGGCATGGAATGCACCAAAAACACTAAAAAGTGTCAGGACCTAAGGTTTTTTTCTGGTTTTGTCTACAGCATCCTTTTATTTTATGGTTTCAATCTTTTTTAGATGTCCTAATGTTGTAAGCATCTTTGGAACTAGTTTTCCCTTTGTCAGATTTTCATGTTAAAAATCCAATTTTCAAAAAATACTAAACTTTTTACCTTTTCAAAATTAGATTTTTTAAAAGATATCTCAATTTGGACTACCACAGATTGGAACATCTTCCCAGTCCGTTTTAAAATAAAGAATGAATTACATTTTAATTTGAGAGCTATCTGTAATTTTAATCACTAGGGTTTTGTTGACATTAGTGGGCCATTCCAAGCTCAAGACCTTTACACTCTATGTTTCTCCAATTGGTGAGTGCTGTGAATTTATTTAGAATCATGTTGTTCAGTGTGTGTTTTAAAATGTAGATGATGATGATGGTGAAAGTCCTCTCCTGGGACTCAGTGGCACTTTGGTACCTCTTAATGCTATTATGAGGCAATACACTACTAGATAGATTCTATAGCAAAAATCTCACTTGTTAAAAGCTCAGCTCTTGTCATTAGTACATTGAATACAGAAAGAAGAGAAGAAAAAAAAGTGAAGATTGTAAAGCTTCAGAAAAAAAATGAATAAGAAATTTGACCATTCTGAGTAATTTTTTTCTGTTATTGATGACCCAAATGCCAATTTTAGTTCCCATGCACTTAAATAATATTTATAGATATTTTTGAGAATGTAGTTGATTTGTGAGAGGGGAATCAGACCCTGGTTCCTCCCTGAGCCTGTATGCAGTATGGAAAAGGACCCTTTGTTCTTTCTATGCAGATTAGAAGCAGGGCAAAAGGCAAAGGACAAAGCATGTGCCATTTGCTTTGACCTGAGGGCTTTAGGTGAGAAAAAGGGCAAACACTAACCCTTCCCAACCAATTTAAGCAATAAAGTTTTTCTGCTTCACTTTAGCACCTTTATGCTTAGGTCTTAGCATCCATCTGCCAAATTCTTATTGCCTTTGTGTTTTGTCTTCTTACCAATACTCTCTGATCTTTTCTGCCGATGTTCTAAATGTGTATTCTGATGAGGTCATGTATTATTACCCAAGCAGATAATAGGACCCAGGAGTTTCAGTGTGCCATATTTGAGTGCCATGTATCCTCAGGAATTTTGCCGTTTCTGCTGCTTTTGGGGCCAAGTGCCGGGACTGAGCCTGTATCAGTGGAATTTAGAGCAGTTTCAGAAACTTACACAGAAACAAAGGAATGCAGAATCAGTTTAACAGAATGAGAAGCGATAGCCATCTCAATGGTTTTCCAGGGTAATTTGGCTTGGTGCTTGTGCCTAAAATTCATTTTGTTAGAGTGACTGATCTCCAGTAGAACTGTGTAATGAATGGACAGCTAGGTTAATGTCAATGTGCTGTTAGAGGCAGAAGCCAAAAATTCTCTTTAATGTCGTCTCATTAGGAAGCCCCCGTGTAAGCATCTTTCCCGGAATACTGTGAGAATCTGTGAGCCAGAGCTGGTGGGAGGGATCCTCCACCAGCTGCCAAACATGACATTTCTGGACAGGCTGCTGAACCCTCAGCAGGTGACATCTGTGAAGCAGCCTTTCATCTTCCTGTCTCTCAATGGCTGGATACCTGCATGGGGCAGGGATCCCAGAGAGGCTCTATGAATGCAGCCTGTCTCTTTCTCCCAGCTGGGCTTCCACAGCCACAGGCTGAGGATCCCAGAATTTGAGCTTCCAGTGTCAACATCTGCTCTCAGAGCCTCTTTTGTCCATTTCTCTCTTTATGTGCTGACAGCTAAAGCCCGGTCCAGCCAATATAAACCGTCTGTAATCAACAGAACACAATCTACTGACTGTTTACAGCTTATAAGCAATAGGTATATTTTTTCACTTCTTCGGTGTATTTAACTGAATAGGAGAGTGATGAACCAGCAGAAAGGATTGAGCAGTTTAGAAATATTTCAATTGCTGTAAAAAAGGGGAAAGCTTCAAAGCACGATCTAAGAGAAAATTTACTTACAGATTATGATAACATCAGAAGCATTTAAAATTTAAAAGCATTGAAGCACAACTTGTGGTTTTCTTGCATGGACTCTGCTGTAGAATGAACTATTTTCTGAGATGGGAAAATAACACAGAATGGAAAAAATAGAAAAGTAGTTTATTTTTTCCTTTTCACAAAGCCACCTAAAAGGCAAACGTTCTTTTCACAAAATTCCAAGTGATGCTAAATGTAATTTATTCATCACAATTAATGTTATTGCAATGAATACCAAATGAACTGCTAATCATTGGCCACCCTGTTTTAAAGTGTTACCTATCCATCTGTCTGTTTTGCTAAAGGTACTTTTCACAACATATGTTTCTTTTGGCTCTTTGAGTGCCACTAGCAAAGGCATAGTCACCCATCAGAAGGACATTCAAATAAATAAAAAGCAGAAAATTGCTCAGGAGTATTTCTATGTCTCTGCCAGATACTTCTGCTTTACTCTTCTGTATATAGGAAGGAAGGTTTTACCTCAGTGCTGAATAAATATAGGTGAGAAGATTATTTCTTGTGGTCAAAGGATAAGGATAGGAAACTTGAGGTCTGGATACTTGTCTCGCTTCTGCCACAGGCAGCCTGGTCCCCATGACCTTGAGTCTTTCAGAACAGAAAAAGAACCTAAGGAAGTCCCTGTAAATTCCCTTCCAACTCTAACCATTCTATGATTCTATGAAGTATTTGGGACTTGAAATGACATTCAATTTAAAATTGAATTGGAGTCTTAAATCATCTTTAAAGAAATCAACCATAACCTTTGGTCTTTTCTTGTTGGTGTTTGTAAAATGAGCATCCCAGCAAACCTTAACTGTGATAACTAGTTTATGGCTATTCATAATGTACGTTGGGATCCTCAGACCAAAGTTGCTCAGTAACTGTGAGGTATAACCATCTTTATGAAGTTCATCATTCTGACACTGGTGAAACAAATAATACAATGACATTTCTGCTACCACTTCATTTCAGTTGATCAGTGCCATAAGTTGCTAAAATACATATAATAGTTGATATGGACATGGCAGTGTTTGATAGGGAGGATTGCCCTGTGCACCAAATATGATCTATGCATAACTAAACACCTGGTCTGGCTTGGCCCTTCAGCAGGGGCACTATATCTACACTTCTGCACCTACAGCCTGTTTCAACAGCCTCCGAGAGCCACAGTAAAGATTTGACTTGTAATAGGAAGAAAGGATAGAAGCCTGAAAAGGGTACACCTTAGAAGACCAGCTGTGAGCAGGCTAGATACCAAGAGATGTCTTCACTACAGGAAAATAGTGAGTTTCTACCCCAATATAGTTTAGAAAATGAGACTAATGACCTGGATGATGTATGTAATATGAATAGAAAGGAGGTTACATGTGACCAAACTTGTTATCCTAACAAATAATTTACTTCTATGTTACAGCTGGAACAATCAGAAACATATTTATAGAAAAAAAAAAAAAGGATATTTACATATAGATAAATACATGAATATAAGTATTTAGAAATTAATTTAAAATTTCGAGGACCTCTGAGTACCTGCTTGTGCTTTTAGACCATGAGCATTTTTGAGTAAGCAGTGAGTCTTTTTATGTGTGTACAATGCACAAGTGAATGTTGGACAGTGTTGTGAATACTAGAACATATAAATGCAAATAATAAATTAATAGCTAGTTATAACTCCAGACCACTATAATTGCAATCTCCCAACTAGAATATAGATGCAATGTCAAAGTTACTACGTCCTGAGAGAATTTCCAAAGTGCTATAAATGAAAAGCTGAAATATCTTTGGTTTTCACCACTCTAAGAAGTCTTTGTTGCTCACAGTAAAGCAAAACCAAATAACTCAGAAGGAAATACAAGCACTCTCTGGGTCATCATCCAACATTTTCTCAGGGGCATTTGGAGTCAAATTGTGGAAAAAAAACCAAGGAATAAGAGCAGCAGATGTTCCTACTTCTAATACTGTGGAAAACACAGACATTAAAAGATAAATGTATAATACTGTCTTCTTTAGCAGTCATATCATGCAGCTAAGAAAAGTTTTTGTCATATACCTTGCTAAATGATATTGGAGAATCAGTTAGTGAATACTAATAAATTAATATCATCCTCCATAAATATACATACCTCAGTCCTCTCTTCTATCTCTACTTACATTCAACTGCATCTGTTAAATTTTCAGTTCAAAAAACCACTATCCTGGTAAAGCACCTTCTCAATGAACAGATTCTCTGGAGAGTACTGACAGTCTTTTCACAGTGTTCACCAGCACGAAGGCAGGGGAACCACCTGGTTATGCCTTAACCTCTGATTTTCAAAAACCGTTGTCTTAAAGTTACATCATCTCCAGTTCTTAGAGATTCTTGGAATTGAAATACTCTAATTTCTTGCAGATTTAGTTTCCCTAATGCCAGGTATGCAATTATTTTGTCACTTCAAAGTGCAGAATATCAGCGCAGGACTTAAAAAAAAAAAACCAACCAACGTGAAAAGGAGAAAAAACAAATGAAAAACAAAATCATCAGGTGTCCAGGATATTAACAAATTGCTTGTTAAAAGTGCTGATTAGTGAAGAACATTCTCTGGCCAAGGACAGAAATACAAATTGAGATACATCAGCCTTGAACAAAACTTCTCTATGTCTTTAAATGTATTGGCCAAATGCATACATATTATTTGAAAGATTTTTTTCTTTAACATAATGTAAAGGAATTATAATTTTTGTGGAAATAATGATGCCTTCCATCTGATTCTAATTTACTGTCAGATAAATGTCAAGGAAGGAAGGGCAGAGTCTTTTAATGTTTATTTCTACTGCTTGAAAATGCTCTAAAAAAGGCACTGTGACTCTGGTGGGGGCTCTTTGATGGAAGTTTTTATGAAGTTAATGTTGCAGAGAGATGGTCGGAAGCCCCCAACAAGTGGACTGTGGCGTGTCGAATGGTCAAACGATTCCATCTGTAGTTAAATCTGCTACTGGAAGCATTTATCAACCTCCCAGTTGTTTAATTTGGGATCCTGCTGCTCCCACACTCTATCTGGATTTTGTCATTTACTAGAGCATCACCCTTGCTAGGTTTGGAAAGAAAAGAAAAACCATCAGCTGCTTTAGATAATCTGTTCAGAAACCAGAAATAATTAAAACTCCAATATTCTTATAACATTCCTCAAATATACATATAATATCTTTCTTTTTTTTTTTTTTAGATAAGTGAGGAGGTTTTAGTGAAGGATTCTTTGGGAACTTTACTGACAGTGTTAAGTAAACTTCATTAACTTCATTCTAAGCCCAATTCATTTTACTAGAGGGACTCAAAGCCCAACTGCAAATGGGAGCCATCCTCCCTTGAACTTGTAAAAATCTAAATCTCGGTTTTATAGTTTCATCCTTCTCCAAATGCAGCAGCCCAAGTCAGCATATTTAACACTTTATCTTCCTCTCTGTCGCCTTCATCTGTACCTTTCTTCCAGTTCCACTGTGGGCCTGTGATAACTCCAAAACAAGGGGACCTAAGAGTTTCTCTCTCAGACCATTTCCTCTCTATGCCTATCGACTCACCACAAGACTGCAGCTGAGAGATAAAACTTGTTGACCTGAATAGGGTTAAATGTTTCACTCACATAAAGGAGTCTGGAGCCCCAGAGATGTTGAGGATCCCTTCTCTGTTGCAATAGTCACTCTCCTTCATGATATTGTAAACTTTAAGCACCTTAGCTGGAAATTCTCTCTTTACCACTTCCTACCATTGCATTCCAGCCATGCTGCAGGACCCCTTCCAAGGGGTCTTTCATTTTGCTTCAAGCAGGAAGAGAGCACCACACAGAGATTTGAAATGGGAGGAGAGTCAGCACCCATCAGGGGGACTTAGAGGGGGAAGGATCCAAATCTTGCTAGTAGTCATGTCAGCCAAGAACACTAGTTGAACTAGCAAGTTAATGGAATCAGTACTTCTTCCAGTGGTGCTGAATTGGCAATGCTGTAGAAGAGCTGCAAAGACCACCAACAAAAGATAGATGAGTCGATGGACATTTAATAAAAATGTTTGTGTCACCCCTAAAATGGCAGATGACTGAGAAAGAGGGAAACGTAATCAGAAAGAAAGTAAAGTAGGAAAAGGCATAAAATACAAGCCCATTTACATGATTTCTAGGTGGCAACCATACTGAGTATGTTGATCTAACAGCTCTTTGGAACAAAGAGTTACATTTTTCGTTCCAGTGCTGGCAGTCTGGTTAGAATATCCCATTGCGCAATGTGATCTGGATGCCAATATCTTATGGTTGGAAGCATCTACAATAGGACCAGTTTCATTATATTTATTTTATTGTGGAGCTGATAGAAGCAAGAATTAATTGTAAAAACAATAAATTGCCTTGATGTCAACTATATTTGTTACACTTCTCCCATTCAAAGTATTATAAAGGAAAAGAAAATAAGATGAAAGAGTAAAAGCTGCAAAAAAAAAAAAAGACGAGTGAAGGGGGGAAAGGAAGGAGAGGGAAAAAAGATAATAGAATTCCTTGCTGTGGTGAATTCGCCTCAACTAGCACCCAAGCACCCTCCCAGATGCTCACTCACTCCCTTCTCCTCCTCCTACCTCCCCCCACTAGCTGGACAGGGAAGAAAATAGAAGAATAAGAGTGAGAGATTTCATGGGTCAAGGTAAAGGTAGGGAAAATCACTTGCCAAGTACTGTCATGGGCAAAAAAATTCAACTTAAGGTGTTTATTTCCAATTCACATAACTATTTAATTATTGATTAGAGCATTGGCAAACAAAAAAAAAAACCCACAAGAATTAAAACACTTAGGGAAAAAGCATCTTTCCTTCCACTTTCCTGGACTCAGTCTCACTTTAGACTCCTCTCCATCCCCCTTCCTTCTTTCCATCCTCACTATTGACACAGGTTGCAGTCCCCTTTGGGAGGTGACAAGCAGCAGCAAAGGTGGGGGTCAGTGCATGATGGCTTCTCTCTTTGTTTACTACTGTTTTCCTATGCTCCGCTGTGGGCTGTCCTTTCAGTTGTGTACCTGCTCTGCCATGCAGCACTCCCACCTCTGACTTTGGTGTTCTTTCTGCTGTTTCTCATTCTTTTATTGCCTCCTCCTGTGCCTCAGGTGTTTTCTGCTCTTTCTTACATATGTTTTAGAAAGACACCACCAGCTCAGCTGATGGCCTCTGCTTTAGGTCTGTTTTGGAGACACAGGTTGTATCTGGCACAAGGCAGCTCCTGGTCTCTTGCTCCAGAACCCACACCTTTAGCCCTCCTTGCTGCCAGAACTTCGCCCTTTATACCAAATACACTTATGAAGAAAATGAACTTTTGTAAGCTGACCATGAGAAAATTAGACCTAAACTTCCACCGACACATTTGATGGGAGCATTAATCAGTGCCACGGGTGAGAGAAGACCCAAACCACTCTATACATTATCTATGTGTGTAAGCATGCAAAGAAGGTACAGGATTTCCCAGCCCATGGGCATCTCTTGTCAATGGGTAATTCCTTTAATTCCTTTCCTTCCAAATCTCTTTCTCCTAACGTACAAGAATTGCTGTAGACTAATTCAAGACATGGTGGCAAATTGCCCTGTTTGCAATTACTCAGAGCTGGCCATGTGTTGAAAAGAACTAACTGCCTTACAGGGCCTGGTATTTCAGTCTCATAAAACAGTGAAGTTCCACATGAAATTAAACTGACTCAAGTCATCAGTGCTAAAAGAATGCTTCTATTTACTTCAGTCCTCAGATCCCGCTATTTTCCTAAAACTGCCATGAAGCAATATCTGTATTAGAAATGTTCCCCTGGGCCACTTTTTCCTCCATATCTCTACTGCATCCATTTACAAATTCTAGCCCATGTATCCTATGTCCATACTATAGGAACTGATTTGACTCCCTATGAGTCCAGCAAGTCTGCCAATCTCAATGTACTTCAGAGTAGGCTGTGAATTTTCTTGCTTAATTTTCAAACCTGAGAATGATTAGAAAGTCAGTTACCAATGAAAATGGAAGGAATTTGAATTTCCTAACATTATATCCATAATACACAAATTTAGCTTATGCATAGCCTAGTACTGAATCTAGTTGACGGTGCAGTATCATCCTGAGCTCAAACTGTGGTTAAGTAAAGAAGTGGAAATGAAGACCCATTCCCAGCTTCTTTTCAAAATTAAAGCATTAGCACTGTTGCAAATAGAGATTATTGCAGCTTTGTAGCTGTGGGAAGAGCAATATAGTGTAAAAGCTAGATAGCCCATATATTAGGTGCCCCAAGACAGAACCAATAAGTGGTATAAATGCATTCTATATGGCCTTTTGTAATTAGTAATGAAATGCCTGAAATAAATCCAAAGCCTTGCAAGAAGTCAGCTTTCCCTAGAAAACCTGTTTTCAAATGGTATCATACTTCAGCATTCTTCAACTTTGTGAGTTCACAGCATCTGCTGCTTAAATATAACAGCACATATGGCAGCATCATTTTGGAAAGCAATGTAAAAAAAAGACTGAAGAAACTATTATGAGGACTGCTGTCATGCTCTTGGGGCACAATTGCAATCTTGTGTTCCCATACGGCGCCACTGGAGAAAGAATGTGAAGTTTTAGTTGGGTAGATAGGGTCAAATACTGTATAATAAAATGACTCAAATGTTCCCTTTCTGTACTTATATTTTATTAGTTCCAAATGAAATACACAATTTAATTTTGGTCCTGACTTTTTCCTTGGGACTAAAGGAGGTGCTTCAAGTTCAGCATGAGCATAAATGTTGTTTTGAAGCCTAAATCAGCATTTGTGCAAATCCCAGCAAATGCTGACATTCTATCTCTGGCAATCCAAGTGTATAATTAATTTGTAGATCATCATACACCACTTTTGTGAGCTGGTATCAACATCTAACTATTCTGCCACTGGGTAAACATGTGGCTTTTATCAATGAATCTTTTTTTTTTTTTACTGTCTGACTGTATTATAATAAAGAGGAGTTGTGTCTCTCAGGGGTTAGCACATTCAGCTGGAATGCTACTGATGTTTCATTATTGGAGGGAACTTTATAATATGAAAACAATGAGGGTGCAATTATGCCATTAGGGCACAGCCTCCACCCAAGGGGAGAAGTGTGCCCAAGGGGTTTATGAGGATGCAATTCTCTCATGAATTCCTGGAAGTACTATTTCCCTTCAGAGATATGTGTATCTTTGTGACAATGTGGAGGAAACTGACCCATCTCTCCTGCAAATATGAATATCTTTGGCCACTACACGGGAAAATTCTTTCTTTTTGTCATTAACCATCCACAGTAATTTTCAAGGTTTTGGGGATGTAGCTTTGAAAGTGGACATTAAGTAGAGATTCAAGGTCCTAAATGAGCTGAGCACTGTGAATCTTTACTGGGACCAAGCAGAAAGAATTTGACCCTTTTCTTGGTCCAGGGGATGCCATTTGATTTCTCCTGTGATGGCTGACACCACTTGTATGCTGCCACAGAAAGTGAGTGCAGAAGGGATGTAAGTAGTAGCAAGAAAATAGCACAAGGAAAGTTACTAAGAGACTGATGCAGTCACGTATCTTCCCTGATGTTATTCACCCCTTAGATGCAACTTCAATAATGGCCTGTGGAACTCCTTGTCAAAAGGCATTAGTGAGCTTAGCAAGCTTTTCAAAAAGAATTGAGAACCAATGAGGTTTAGTAGCAACAATTTTTCCTTGTTTCTACTTATTCTCTTGCAAGCAACTTAAAGCTACACTTTTCACTCATAATTAGATTGGGTTTAGGTTATTATTAAGTCAGTTTTATAATAGAAAAAATCCTAGAGCAGAAGAACAGCACTTGATGTAATTAGTGGCATGTTCTTCTTCAAACCACACTGTGTTTCCTTGTCTTTCTGTGACAGAATTGCATTAGAAGAAACAATCTCCCTGCTGCTGCCTGAAAGAGTCCAAATTTTTACCACTACCAATGCCATGCTTGAAGTATGCTTTCTTTAAGAACTATTTTTTCTTTACTGATCATCCTCAGATGGAAGTAATTTATCCCAAACTGATGTTTTTAGCTCCATTTATAACATGTAAGCTCATTTAGAAATCCCATAGTGTGAGCTCTTGAACTAACCTGGTAGTCATTGTTAGCCTGTAAACTAAAATCATTCAAACAATCCACTCTGGAGATTCAGATTGCACTGTAATTGGTCAAAAATTTGGTCTGCTGTGCAGGAGACATACAAATTACAGTTTTGTTTAAAAGAGGTATGTACCTAATGATTTCTTTCTTTAGCCATTATAATTAGATGAGACACTCTAGACCTCAAAGGTTTAAACTTATTGGGAAAACATCATGATACCAAAAAAGATTTGTTTGCATACCATCATCACTGCAGCTCTTGGTTACATATGGATAGAGAAGGATGCATTCAGTGTCTGTGTCCTGCTTTGTTACATAAATCAGTACCCATTTGAATACTTATCAAGAGCACAGGGCCTAGGACCATTTTTTTCATAGAAAAAAGTATTGGAAAACTGGAACTGTTTCACTAATTTGTCTTCAGAAGATAAGTTTAGAGCAGTTATTAGGACAGCAGTGAACATTTTTGTTTCGGTAATGGTCAGAGGAAATCATGTCATGTCTTAAAAGATCTCAGTATGTTTTTAAGAAATATCAAGAGCTGAGAATATTTTAGACTGCTTTACTCTTTTTCTTTTTTACTACTTCACACCTCCTTCCTTTGATATATGGAGTTTGTTTTTTATGAATACAAAAACAGGAATTTCATGCTGTGACCCAGATTTCTATCCCATCACATACATTCCCCTGTGCATCAAGTTTAAAAGCTAAAAAGACCCAGACTTTTGCATTAAATTTGCAACTTGTTTTTTTTTTTTTTTTAACTTTTGGATTTTTTTAAAATGAGTCATTTTGTAGCAAAGGAAAAAGTTTCTGGGGGAAAACTGATCCTTTTAGAAGTAAGACCTATATAGGAAGATGTTAAGACAAATTCTGTTATAGACAAGGAAAACCAGCTATCTACATACTTAATGTGATAAAGAAAGCTTTATCTTTATTGTCAAGCTCCTTAATTTCTCTGGGCTTAATTGCAATTAAGTTAAAAGGCTATTACACTCCATTGCACTGTTCCCAAATAGATAGAGACTTTGAAATTGTGTTCAACAAGGTAAAGAGATTTAAAGCAACTTCAAGCTGTGATGACAGAGAAGGCAATAATTTAACACAAAAGAACAATATTTATACAGTAAGTGGTTGCACAGAATGTCTTTTTTAACTGTCCTGCACCCTTGAATTTCCCTTAGCAATTTCCTTTCTTCTAGGCTGTTGTTTTGATTTCTTTCCTTTTTCTTTGTGAATGGATGTACTTGTCATCTATCTTCTGAAACTCGGGTTTCAGAAGATGCTAACCCACCTCCTCGGCAATCAGTTCTTCATGACAGTTTCTGTGTGTTAAACAACTTTCCTTCTAAAGGATGAGCTCTGCAAAGATTCTCAACTGATTTTTCAGAAATAGGTACATGAAATAGCAATCTTAACCCCATCCATGAAGCTCTACGTGGTCTTTTCCTAAAAGGCACCAAATGCCTAAACTTGGAATCAGATTTTATTTGGCAGGTGTCACGGTGGCACTCTTATGTTTATCTCTATGTTTATCTTTATCTCAGAATGTGAACAGTGATGATGACTGAATTCAAAAATCTCAGGCATTCCTCAAGGACTAGAGTCTGTACCTTCAACTATGAAAGAAAACAAATCAGATTTTGTTTTGATCAAGCCATAACGATACATTCGTTATTTTTAGGGATGGAGATCCATGTTTTGAAAGAAGATTTCTTTCTCTCTAACACTTCTCTTTGCTTTTCTTTTAGAAAACAAATATCTTGGTAGCTTTCTTTACAAAGTAATCTGTTAGAGAATAAAAGGTTAGACTTTCATAATATGCCGATTTTCCTAATTTCATTTCAACTATTTAATATTTTTCAAATTTGCAGAAAAGGAAGCATGGTTTGAATCTGTGAGTCAAATGTGAGAGTCACATTGCGTCTGAGACACCTGCTAAAAATCCTCAGCAGTTTAGGAAGCACATTAGAATTAGTACAGAAACTGGTCCCAATCTATAGCCTTACTAATTACCAGATTTCAGCTTTCTACACAAGTCAGATTCTCACACAGTCATACAGTTCTGGCTTTAAGCTTAATCTCTATTTACGGCAAATGTCCAATGTCAATAACATTGTTTTTTATACTACACCCATATACTAAACTGGTGAGCACATTGAAAGAATTTATACAAAATAAATTTCCTTCTAAACTAGTTAGGCTATTTTTTTTTTTTTTTGCCCTAGGCAAAAGAATAAGTATGAAATAAATAATTGTTCCTCAGAACTGGAAACCGTACATTGTCAGAGTCCTGAATGCTGAAAGGCTATTAGTGTGAGAATGCCATAGCAGCATTCTGCTAGGAAAGAAATCTACATCCTGCTTGTTTGGGTAATAGTTCTTCCATTAGAGGCAATATTAGAATTTCAGCTTTTGATCTCTCCTTGTGGACCCCTTAAAATCCAAGCTGTGAAACAGCAGCTGATGCTTTACATACTATCACAACAGCCAGCAATATATGAAACCTGGAAACGGCATGCAAGGGAAATTAATGACGGGCTGTTAAGGGATATACAGTAACTCACGTTTGCATTACACAACATACAGCAAATTAAAGCTGCCTTTCCTTTGTTGTGCTGGTGATAGAGCAAATAAACATCAAGCAGTAATGCAGAATGGCAATATCTGAGATCGCTTTTAATTGCTAGAAAGCCCAGGGAAAAAAAAAAAAAAAAGATATTCTTTATCAATAGTGCAGAACAAGCTCAGAAAGTTACACTGATCAGTAGACAGAAAATGAGCTCTGCGTCACCATTGCTAGCCCGAGTAATAGCATATGGTACAGCAGATCCGTATCAGCAAAAGCCAGAGCTAGATCCTGAAACACTCATTTGTCAAATTAACAATTGCTAAAAGCACAACAGTAACATTTATGTATTTGTTCCTTTTTTGTGTGTGATTTTATTACATTTTTGTATATGATTACAAATAAGAAGCCATAAATTACCTTTTTAATTCACAGGGACTATCTTGCATGTATTTTGATTTAATTCAAATGGATCCATGAAACTAAAGGACCAGGACATAGTTAGCACAATACAGAAAGGGTAAATTTGGGTGCTTAGTATTTATTATTCTTAACATACCATAGGTTACAGAGTGTTTGTGCTAAGTGTGGTATTTCAGCTCATCTTTGACAGTAAACATCTAGTGATTTCTGCTTAATATTTTATTGTTAGGTGCTTTCAGGCTGAATACAAATTAAGGAAATTTTCCGTGGATTCTCTTTATGAGAGTACTTAAATTAGTTTGTCTGAGTATACTGTCAATTTCTATTGCATGATCATATCTTCAATTAAATCAAGTATCACACACATAAGCTTAATAAACAAAAACATCCAAAAAATCAGATGCTTCTTCACGTAAATCCCAAAGCAATAAAATTTGTAGCCCTCTTTTAAAGTAAATTACTGTTTCCTGGGTGAAGTCTTTTGAAGACTTCCATGCTGACTTGCCTTAGCTTCCATTCACCTCAACAGATGCATAGTTAGACACAACTGAAGCAACAACTCTCACAGCGATCCCAACCTCAGTGAGGGAGGCATATGAACCAAGGAGCCTGAAAACTAAAATAGAAGGAGGTGTTATTAGTATTCTTCTTAATACCGTTGCTATTATTACTATTTTTACAACTGGTCTGTAAAAAGTTGTTTTGATTGGTTCTGTTTCTTTTTAAAAAAATAAAAAAAAAAGGCAGTGACAAGCAGATAAGAGCTAAAACTCCCTATACAGGTTGTTCTGCAGCAGCTGTGAGACAGAAAATGTTATATGTTTTTTTTCTGAACAATGGCACAGCATGACCATGAATGAAAAGTGTTTTAAGTCTGCCAAATGAGATTTAGAAAATGTTACCATGCTACACCAGGATTTCTGTAAATCATTTTGAAGTCTAAATTAAGAGTAGGAGGAAGAGGATGGACACAGTCTTGTATACATATATAAGGAAAAATTCAACTCCTGTCTATCTGAACTCCTATATTGCTGCTCCATCTTACTGGACGACACTGGTAATGGTAACATCTCACCACACAGCCACAGCTCACCACAATACAGCCACACAAACAGGACATGAAGGTTTGCAGCACCATGTAAAGACCCCTACATGGCAGTCAGTCCATAGCTTGCACCCTGAGGTAGGCTCAGAACATTAGGAGAGGAGCTCAGCTTGTCCCCTTACTGGTCCATTTTGTTTTTCACCAGACGTTGGACACTAAGAGCATCCACATACCTCCTCCTGGTGGAGTTCCTGACAGAGCTACCCAAGATATCTGTAAACTAAGCCAACTTTCTGACCAGAAACAGTACAGTCAGTTGGTGGGGTTCCCTTCTTAAAGCTGATTACCCTGATTAAGAAGTGGTGCTTATTACCTTGGATTACCACTTTAATATTAAAATTGACACTTCTTTCAGGTTCAAGAAGGTACCTTCTCACTTGACTGCCTGTCTCCCATACCACTGTTCCACAGACACATACTCAGGTTAGGGTTATTTAGGACAGCAGGCACTGTCAATATTTTATTCTCTCTGCAACAGGAATTAAAGCACACAGGAAATTTTACTGACTGAAACAGTGTCTCTCAAAAGATGGGCAACAGCTGAAACAGAGGGAAGGAGGAAGGCAGGGGTTGAAAATATGAGGTTTTACTTCTATGCCTAAATTGGCAGATAAATACCTATGTCTTCCTGTGGATCTTTTCCTTCATGTGTGATCTCCCTGGTCCCTGTTCTTACCCTCTGCCATAGCTGTGCTGGAAAAACTCTGCCTTGAGAACACTTGGCTATCATTTATTTTATGTTGCATTTATAATCTACCTATTATAGGATATTTTCATACCTTAGATTTCATAGGAAGATTGAATATATATTTAAGCTGTGTCTAAAGCTCTATGTTTAATGTACAACCATCAGTTCAATAAATCTGTCAGAATCAACACTTGACACTACTGCTGTATCAAAAAAATAAAGCTATCCTACTCTAAATGATATTCAAACAGACTAAATGATCCTTTTCCTGTTTCAGAGCAGGAATTCAAACCTTATTTGTTCAGGATGTCAAACTGCTGGCAAAGAGTACTTGGCTTGGCACGCTCTAAATCCTGTACTTAAATTGAATCTGATACCTTTTGAGGGAAAACACTGCCAATTTTTAAGGCATACACAACTGGGATAAGAGACACTAATGGTGCATTACCTAAAAGTGTTGCTAGTCACAGAAGTAAAGCAAAACCAGTCAAATGATTTTAAAGCACTACAGGCGGCCTGAGACATTAGGACATTAGGACTGGTTTGGACATGGGGATCCCAGAGTATGGCCACCGTGCAATATCCAGACACTCATCATGTAGTATATGTAAATGACTCAAAGCCATACCTTTATCTCCTCCTTCATGCAGCTCAGTCTTGTTCACTGACAGTCTTCTCCAGGAGCAGCAATATATTCCCTACTCATGCTACCTCCCAATTTAGACATTAACATAAGCAAAAATTATCCAAACACCCTGTGCATACGCACATACACTTACACACATATTGTTGCACCAAGAACATTTACAGACATATCCTGAATTGCTCAAAAAAATGTCAGCTAAGATTTTTCTTAAGCAAAACAAGGAGGAAATGCTTAACTTTAGACTTCTGCACTGCCAATACTCTGAATAAGAACTAGTCTTCTTAAAATATATCAACTTGAGTTTCCTACATAGCCAATGGAAATAAAAAGCATTTTTATTGTGCAGTTTATCCAATCTGTTCTAGGTGTATGTTTGAGGATGAGATGAATTGCACTCCAGAAGTATCTATTAATTTCCATTGCTTACCAAGGAACTAGCATACATGTAGATGGAGGATGAGGTGAATTCCACTTTAAATTTCTTGTGTTGTAGGTATTTTTAACCGATAAAATGAATCCCAGCTTTAATGTCTCAGTCCTACATGCAAATCTCTATGTCCAGCATATGACAGAAGTGAGAAGGGGGAACTTGAAGGAATGTTTTTTCTTACCAAATCTTTCCTTGCTTACTTTTCCAGGTGCTGCTCCTACCTCAATCTCCAGTCATGCCTCCTACTCCACAAGCATGCACGTGTCCTAAGACTGGATTCCTACCTTTAATTATACCAAATGGCTCATATGCTTCCATTCCCAGCTCCCTCCCCTCTTCAAGGGCCTTCTCCATCCTCTTTCACAAGGGCTTTCAGTCCTGTACCCCTCCTTTTTGGACTTTGCTTCCAAATCCTTCATAATGGGCAGTTTTATAAAGAATTTCTTTTTTCCTTGTGAACATAAAACTATCTGAGCTACAATAACTTCTGCAGCTTCTCTTAATGTAGCATGAAGTAAATTCATATAAAAAGAGCCATGGCCAGGTCTATGCATCACTTCAGATGCTGAATAGGCCTTGTGCTGGCTCTGCAAAGTGAAGTTCACCCTTTGGGAAGAATTTCTCTCAAGTCAGAAGAGAACAGAAGGGAACTCTGTTCTCTCTCTTCATCAAACTATATTCCCTTATAAACAAACTTTGAATGTGAGACGCTCTGTATTGCCAAGGCTTCCAATTTTATCACAAGCCCAAACACAGTGGATTTTTTTTTTTTTTTGCCCTTGTTAAATCCCAGCTCCCAGAGTCATGTGAATACCCAAGGAATTTCAGTTGTCTTATAAAAAGATTGCATTTCTGGCCCACACAGACACAGAGGAAACCCTGCAAATGTGACCCCATTGCACCCTAAACACTCAAAACCAGAAGGCAAATAAAAAGAAGCCAAGTACATTCAGTTGCATGATTTTCAGGCCAATCTCATGATTATTTCAAGCCCAATTCAAGATTTTTGGATGGTTTGGGTTGGCAGCGCTGAAGACTTCATTATAGTTTCAAAGACTATAAAAAGAAAAAAAGTTTCCAAGCTGTATAATTATCAAAATGATGGAGAGTCTGAAATACAGCAGAAATGACAGGCACACTTGGGCCAGCATTTTCAAATGGGGCCTGATAGAGCATGCTTCAGCTATTTCATTGCCACATCCAGACACAGTGGACCTGATTAGCCTAAATATAGCTCTCACTGGAAATCAATCGGCTTAGGCAGGAGTTCGGCGACACAGGTCTTGTTCTTGACAACTGCCAGGGGTGAATTTCACCCTGAGAAAGTCAAACAAGAGGAGGGGAGGACTGCTGACCTTACTCAAACTGTGTCTTGAGAAAGCAATTTGTAAAATACAGGACAGAGATTTATTCAAAAACATGTGGAAGTGATTTATGGATTCTATTGAAGGTTTCTGGTATTAAAGCAAGGAAATAAGTGCTACTCCTATATTTTGGTTGTAAGAAGGGTTATATTGTGATGTTTCATCTCTAAACAGGCACACTAGCTTCCTAAATTTGATTGTTCTTTTTCTCTCCTTTTTTGTTTTCCTGCATTTTCTTGATTTTTCTTCATGCTAGTCTAAGCTTTGGTTAAAAGTCAGGCTTCAGAGAATATGGGAGTCCATGCTCTGTGTATTCTTGTTTGGTGAGAATTTTCTGTCCTTCCTTATGTTCAGCAGTATATTGTTCCCCAAGCACCCCACTGACGTTAACAGGCACCTCCTAATGCCAGTGTGGGCATAACATGGAAGAAGAAAAGGAGGGTGAATCAGGCAAAGAGAGCCAGAAGGTAATTTAAAGGATGCAATGAGACAAACAAAAGCTTGTAATCTTTCCATGTTTTTTTTCCATGGTGACTTACTCCTTCTTTCATTTAAGGCAGTAGGAAAATTCCTATTGATTTTAGTGGCAATAGGCAATGTTACCTTCAGCCTATAACCATAATTATGATATTACTTTGCTATATTGAAGTTTCCTATCTATAATAACATTCTTTTGCTTTTAAATTTAAGTCTTACTTCAGTAGGTCAAATTCTATGCTAAAGACCAAATTCATCATGGTGTTCACACATACCCTAAACTTTAAGCATACAAACAGGCCCACTGATTCACATTAAGGAAACTCACCAACAAATTAGCCCTTATTATCACCAAATCGGAACCTCTTTTGTTTATTCAAAATAAAGATATGTGCAGAAACTATCCCCTCAGCCTCATCAGCTCTGCTGAAATGCAACACCAAAAAGTACAACCCAGACCAAAATCAGCCTTGGTGGCAACACCAAGTGAGTGGTTTGCGTATCGCTGGCGAGGAAAAAAAATGGGAGGATACGGGAGTTCATGACTTTCCAGAGCCAAAGATTTAACATCAGTTACTTAATACCATGTACAGAGGAAAGTCTCTTCAGTTATTTATTTATTTGGGGGGCAAAAAAAAAAAAAAAAAAAATCCTTCAGAAAACCTGCGGGCAGGAGGCCCCACATGGTGCAGGGAGAGGGGGTTATTTCACTTACAGGCGTCCTGGTAGCTATTCTACCTCCTTGAAACATTTTCCTGACAATCTTCAAAAGCAAGGTCCCAATTTGCATTTTTAATACTGAAATGTAATACGCTGTTACCGGGAGACACCCGTGAGTGTTATTACTTATCACTGGGCCATTATAAACAATCATGAAAGATTACAGTTGATCTGCCTGGCCAGATGCATTCTTGAAAACCCAGAAAGAGGGTTAAATGAGAACCAACATATGTAAAAGATTCACAATGCTATATTTCAAATAAGAAACATGTCGGGAGTGGAAAAAAAAAAAAAGCCAAAGAGCACAGTGGTTAAAGAAAAACTGAAAGAAAAACACATAATTGCTTTTAGTCTGTCATTTCCCCCCACAGAGTAGTAAATAAGAGCTTTGATACATAAAAGCCGTTATCAAACAGTAACAAATTAGTTCTTCACCATCTGTGATCCACGCGAGGGGGGTGACAGTTATAGGCAAGATTTTAAAATATGAAATCAACTATTTATGAACTGGTTTCAGAGTCTTGCTGTCTACTTTGCCTCTTAAAACGTGGCCACAAGAAAGAGATGGGGTTTTCAAAGCTAACAAAAAACAGCAGTTGTGGTTCCACTCTTTAAATGACGCTAATTGCTGGCTGACATTTGTAAACAAGATGTTTCCTTTCCTACCACTGCCTACTATAGCTCAGCGTCACTTTCAAGAACAATATCTCATTTGAAAAAATAAAACAAAATCATGACTCCAACCTTACCAAATCTTATTACTTTGAGCTCCTTTATGTTCCACAGGATTGGCCCATTATTTCATGCTGGATCCACTGCTTCAGAAATATTTCAATTTAGATCAAATTTCTTTTTGCTTCTTTCTTTCTTTCTTTCTTTCTTTCTTTCTTTCTTTCTTTCTTTCTTTCTTTCTTTCTTTCTTTCTCTCTCTCT